>VDFB02058242.1:204332881-204552252 GCA_007258455.2 Sequoia sempervirens | reverse complement strand
TAGACTCAAGAGATGGAGGGAGGGCGAGAGAGATATAATTAGGGTTTAAGGGTATAGGGGTTAAGGGTAGAGGGTAGAGGGGAGAGATATCAAATGAATTATTGAGTGAGAGGTGGGGAGTTGAGAGAGGGAGAGGGTAGAGGGGTTGAGAGATGATAGAGAGACTTGAGAGAGAGTGGGAGAGAGATAGAGGGTAGAGGATATAGGGTATAAGGGTTAAGGGTTAAGGGTAGATTGGGAGAGAGATAGAATTATGGTTTAAGGAATGAGGGTAGATGGGTTAAGGGTAGAGGGTAGAGGGGAGAGAGATCAAAGGACTGAGTGAGTGAGAGAGAGGGAGTTGAGCAAGGGAGAGCAGGTAGGGGTTGAGAGATGAGGGAGGGAGTGTGAGAGAGGTAGAGAGTAGAGGATAGAGGGTTAAGGGTAGATGGTAGATGGGGAGAGAGATAGAATTAGGGCTTAAGGGTTGAGGGTAGAGGGGAGAGAGATCAAAGGAGTGAGTGAGTGAGAGAGAGGTATTTGAGAGAGGGAGAGGGTATAGGGGTTGATAGATGAGGGAGACTAATGGGAGAAGGAGAATTGGGAGATAGAGGGTAGAGGAGTGAGGGATATAAGTTTAAAGGTGGAAGATGGGGAGATGATTATTGTTTAAAGAGTTTGGTGCTATAGGTTGAGTTAGAGGGTAGGGGAAGTTGAGGTGAGTGGAGCAGAGAGAGAGGGAGTAGAGGGAGTTGGGGAGAGGGAGAGGTGGTGAGGGTTGAGAGAGAGAGAGAGAGAGAGAGAGAGAGAGAGAGAGAGAGAGAGAGAGAGAGGGTAGATGCAGGTGGGTAGGGATGCTAGTACACCCAAAGTGTAGAGTGTAGCCAGGTTTATGGTTTTAGGGTATAAGGAGAGATCAAAGGGTGAGTATGAGTAGAGGTGAGAGGGGAGAGGTATAGGGGTTGAGAGATGAGGGAGAGACTCAATAGGGAGAGAGGGAGGGAGTGTGAGAGATATAGAGGGTATAGGGGTTGAGAGACGAGGGAGAGATGAGAGAGGGAGGGAGTGCGAGAGAGATAGAGGGTAGATGGGGAGAGAGATAGAATTAGGGCTTAAGGGTTGAGAGTATAGGGGTTTAGAGTTTAGGGTAGAGGGGAGAGATATCAAAGGAGTGAGTGAGTGAGATAGAGGGAGTTGAGAGATGGAGAGGGTATAGGGGTTGAGAGATGAGTGAGATACTTTAGAGAGAGAGGGAGGGAGTGGAAGAGGGCTAGAGGGTAGAGGACATAGGGTATAAGGGTTTAGGGTAGAGTGTAGATAGAGAGAGAGATAGAATTAGGGCTTAAGGGTTGAGGTTATAGGGGTTTAGGGTTTAGGGTAGAGGTGAGAGAGATCAAAGGGGTGAGTGAGAGATAGAGTGAGTGAGAGAGATGGAGAGAGAGGGAGTGAGTGAGAGAGAGAGTGAGTGAGTGAGTGAGAAATGAGGGAGAGATGAGGGATAGACTCTAGAGAGAGAGAGCAAGGGAGTGAGAGAGATTGAGTGAGTGATAGAGAGGGAGAGAGAGGGAGTGAGTGAGAAAGAGAGAGTGAGTGAGAGAGAGGGAGTGTGTGAGAGAGATTGAATGAGTGTGAGAGAGAGTGAGTGAGAGAGAGAGGAGTGAGAGAGAGAGAGGAAGTTGAGAGAGGGAGATGGCGTATGGGTTGAGAGACAAGAGAGAGGAGGAGGGAGGGACTAGGAGAGTGATAGAGGGTATAATGGCTAAGGGTAGAGGGGAGAGAGGTAAACTTAGGGTATAAGAGTAGAGGGAAGAGAGATAAAATTAGGGTATATAGGGTATAGATAAAGAGAGAGAAAATAAATCTATTAAAAACCCAACTTTCTCATAACGTAATAAAATTTTGAAGTAGAGATATGGCCATTTTAGGAATAAATAACGTGCTAGCATTATAATGCAAGCATGTTTTGTGTTGCACTAAAAAGGGTTAGAAAACTCACTATACCCATGATCTCAAGGCCCACATTCTGCATATTCTCTTTGTTTTGCATGTGCTCTGACAAAAAGTCACTTTTTGATGATGTTGTGAAGTGTGCATGCATTTTTTTCACATTCCACCACCTTTTTCATGATCTTTCTACCACCTTTGCATGAAATAGTAGATTTTTCACATTGAAAGACATATTATATCAATTCAAGTTTGAATTCTATTGAAAACTAATACACTATTGAAGTTTGGAGGGGAACAAGCTTTTGAAAAAGTCAAATTGTTGAGGAGTTTGAAGAAAGAAGAAGCTAAGGCTACATAATTGGGTTGAACTCCTCCATTTGAAACTATAGTTTTTTAGGTATGTAAAGTCTTTACACATTTTCTTTCATTCTATTATGGCTTGCTTTCATTTTTGTTATTTTGCATATTCCATGTTGACCATTGTTTGTTTGTCATTATAACCTTAGGTTTTCAATGCACATTTTAAATTACACAATTCTACACAGTTTCCAATTACATTTTTAAACCATATCTCTTTGAGGAATTTTGTTATTTAACAATTGACTTACCTTGTGTATGCTTCAACATTTTTTATACACATATATGACATGCATTTTAAGGAATCAAAATAAAACATCATTTCTCAATCCTTTATTATGGAAGTGCATACCACTCTCCAAAGCTTTCATTAAGGTATTTTGTCAAACAATTATACCAAACTCATTACCTTGTCTATGCTACCAAATTTTCCATACATCTCTCTAGAAAATTTGAATATAGTCCTCCCACATTGATAGATCTTAGAAACTATTTTTGTTTTCATCTCTATTTCTAAATTTACCTCATCACTTTATTTGTGATATATTTTAAATGTTTCCTTGATTAGTCTACCTACAAGCGATTCTAACCCTTCTCTCCACTATTAGAAGACTCTTTATTGAAGGCTAAGTTAGCAACATGGGGAAAGGTGCATCCTATCTTGCAATCATGACTTAAAATGGAAGCATGGACAAAGAATTTGAATTGTGATGCAACTAGGGGAGGTCTTGCAACACAACTAAACACAAAAAATCAACCAACAACAACAATTCACAAGTCACAATTCTCAAAACTCTTCACTTTTCAACAAATGAGCACTCTTCCTTGTACCATTGCCAACTCAACTCTTGACCTCCCCTGGACACACTCAAAATTCCCACACCTTTTTTGTGATGTTTTAGACCCATTCCTCAAGTTATATTTATAACAGTGAGAGGAATGGGTCAACACACCATTTAAAATGACTTTCAAACCTTAAAACTATGTGTTCAGGCTAGTCTCATAAATGGTTGACATGGTAGGGGTAGTGTATTCCTCATAGAAATGGGGTGTCATAGTTATTACATAACTGTGACACCTCATTTCTATGAGGCATACACTGTTCCTACCTTTTCAACCCTACCACATTGGAATGCTAGTGAGTGAGCCAACTTGCCAACGCTCCACTAGTTTGCCAATGTGGTAGGGTTGAGAAGGTAGGGGCAACACATGCCTCATAGAAATGGGGTGTCACAATGATATACATCAACGTGGCATCCCATTTCTATGATGCATAATTTTCCCCTACCTTCTCAACCCTACCTCATTGGTAAGCTATACATCACCATGGAATCCCATTTCTATGAGGCATATGCTACCCCTACCTTATCAACCTTACTGCATTGGCAAGATACTAAGTGAGCTAGCTTGCCAACACTCCACTAGCTTTCCAATAGTGTAGGGTTGAGAAGGTATGGGAAGGATGGTAGCAACCTAGGCGGTGAATACCCCAACCAACTTTTAATTTTTCCTATCTTGTAATCATGGCATGCCCTTGCACCACCTTTGTCTATGTTAGAAATAGTCTCGTACAAGATGATTGTAAGTATTTTTTATAAAGCCTTCAATGAAATATATTTCATTTATTTGAATGGACAAATACTTTAGGAACTAATATTCATCTCATTACCACACTATAGGTAAAATTATTTCCCATGCCGAAGAAACGAAGAAGGAATAAACTAGCAAACGAAGAGTATGAAACCTTCAAAGAAAAGGAGAGAGAATGGTTGAGGAAATATCGTGAAAAGAAGAAATTGGGTACTATTGATGAAAACAAGCCAATTGAATAGGAACCTCATCCATCAAAAAGAGAATAGGATTTGGCAGCACAAAGGGCATGAATGTCAAAGTATCATGTTAAGAAAAATTTTGATATCATAGTTGGAGATACATGCTCTACACAAAGTGAATACAAGGGACACCAGCTACCGCAAGTGAATATGAAGGGACACCATATATCACAAGTGAATATGGTTGGACACCATCTAGTGCATCTCAAGTTGAGAGTACATCATCACTTAGATTTGACAAAGAAGGTATGCCATCATCCCCACGACAACCTCAAGGTATGTCTTCTACTCCACCATCAATTGAAGGTGTGCATTCTAGCCCACCTCAATTAAATATTGATGAAATTCCTAATGTTGAGATGTATGTGCCTAAGAGAAAACCATCTAGAATTTTTCATAGAAATCCAAAGTATTTGATTAATATTGATGAGGATATTTTGCAATGCATGGAAGGTAAGATTCCAGCATGCACTTGTAGAAGATATGCTGAGAAGATTTGGAAATTCTACTTTGAAAGGCTAAATGAGACTGCAAGATGCCAACTATTTGTTGAAATGATGCAGGGTATAAAGTATAGAGAAATCATGAAGACTCTTGGGTTGAGAATGTCAAATGCATCGAGTGAAAACACTATTGTGAAGAATCTTATGGATGCATATGAGAGTGTGGGTAAGACCTCACACTCAAATGATAGTAATGTAACATGACATGCCATTACATCAAATTTGGTAAGTAGTCAAACAAAGAGAGATCGTCTCATTCGAAAAACAAGTGAACAAATGAGAATTAGTAGAATTTTTTTATCAAAATTCGTTCAAAGGCGACAAAGAATTGAGTGCACTGATTCAAAATAATTATTGGAATTCTTGGGGAGACTTCCACAAAAAGATAAAAAAAGTTGTTGAAGAATTGAAAAAACACTAATTGAATAGTATTGGAAGAATAACACAAGGCCATCTCTAAATCAAAGGGATGTTGTAAGAAGGGGAATTGGTAGTCAAAACTGTGAGCCACATCCAAAGAATTTTTTGGATATGACTCAAACCCAATTTTTTCATAAATTTCAAATGGATTATCCTCAAATTAGTATTTTTCAAAGATTTTTTGAAATTATTAAACTTTTTTATGTCAAGATAAATCACACATGCACTACTTGTTCCTATAGACTACATATTGAATTATCTAACCATTATGATGTTTATCATTCTATATGTTGTGATTTGCATACTAACAATGTTTTGCAGGATTGTGGCATAGAAGCCCCACCAAAATCTTCAAGAGATTTCTTATAAAAAAAAATGTGAAATAGAGGATGGCCAAATTTTCTACAAGACAACATGCTTGGATGGTTCATGCGAGCGTTGTAGTGGCTTGTAGTGTATGCTAGTATGTCAACATATGGAAAGCACAGATGAGGTGGGATAGAAACTAGTAAAGTTCGGGAAGTATAAAATAGTGGTATACGCTAAAAAAGATGGGCCTCAAGAAAAAAGTGTGATTTGGTTATTCAGAAGATTGCAGTGTATCAGTTTATGTCCATATTTTGTGACACTATAATGTATGAATGTGCAAGGCATACCCATAGAGCTCGATGGCTGGAAATGCAATTCAAGCTATGCAAGGACACCTTACCAATTGGAATCATAGTATTTGTGGTTGAATTTGTAGAGAACTACACTCTATAGCCACAACATGAGGTGCAGTCACAATATTAAAACTCCACATAGATTTTGATATTTGTGAAAATAGCATTCATTCATGTAGTTGATAGTATAGAGGACCAAAGGAAGGTATTGAGGGAGTGCCAATTTTATATTAGTGATGATCACACACATTCTCTATATTTTTTGCAAGGTTGCTTCCAGATGTTCTACAATCATTTGGCTTAGAGGGGTATAGCATACGATTGACATATAATATGGTCAGATAATTGTGCAACATAATTCAAGAACTCACACATGTTCAATTGGTTGAGTAGGATGCATGTCATTATAGGTGTACAACATATGTGGAACTTTTGTGAAGTTGGGCATGGAAAGGTGGAGCATGATGGTGCAAGAGCATGTTTAAAAAGAGCATTAGCATGAGAAGAGTTAAAGTATAAAGACAGTGCAAAGCTGATAGATTCAAGATCAATTTTCGAGTGGTGTAATGGTTTGATGGGTCCAGGAAATGAAGGCATGTCTTTAATTCATAGGTATTTTTGGTTGATGGATGATAC
The DNA here is from genome assembly GCA_007258455.2 of Sequoia sempervirens. Lineage (NCBI taxonomy): Eukaryota > Viridiplantae > Streptophyta > Pinopsida > Cupressales > Cupressaceae > Sequoia > Sequoia sempervirens. Next base: position 204,545,916 of record VDFB02058242.1, on the reverse strand, counting down.
TAACATTGCACCATATGAGGGTTTTTGTACACTAACAGGATCGAGTGAGCTACACTCTTTCCTTAGCTCAAATGTAGGTTCATGGAGTATTGATACACAGAAGATGACATGCTTTTTTTCTTCATGTACAATGCAACCCTAGAATGATTGTGAGTTAGGGGATTGGGTTGATAAATGGTTGACAAGTTATCTCAGCCCACTTCACATGTATCTCCCTCTGATGGAATTGGAACTAACACATATTGAATCATCAGTCAACTTTGACCACGTATTAGATCTAGTTCAACCAAGTAATATATTTGTTTTCTTAGTTTTTGAAATTCCACATTTTTATATTACTTTGTAGTGTATTCGTAATGTTGACTAATTTCAAGAGATTTGTTGCACATATCAATGTAGGGAAATTTTATGTAGTTATTGCATATGAAAACAATGAAGATGGAATGGAATATTACTTGTGTCATTGTGTTGAGGCCAAAAAGAAACTAGAGGCCCCAGTTATAGATGGAGAAAACATTGAATACCCTATAGGCTCAGTTGTTGTTACTGGAATGTGGCTTAGAAGAACCCACATAAGAGTGTTAAACATTGCTTGTTTCAAGACTTTGATACACACCATAAGATTCTTCATTACTTGAACCTTGTTGTGGCATCCAATGTTTTTTTGACCAAATATTGGGGTAGACCTTTAAACAAGGTCTTGTGGAAGGTCAATGAGTCTAACCAGAAAGTAATACTTGACATAATAAAGAGTACAAAGACTTGAATGGTTCATTGGATTAATTTTTAAGCATGCACATTGGTTCTTATTAGTTTATACTTATATTCACATTAATTTTTTTGATGGAAATGCTATCATATTATTTTACTTTTCCTATTTTTAAGTAACCTACTACAAATTGATTAGTGTCCCCTTGCAGAAAATGTAGATTTATGAGCCATCCAAGAGAATTTCATCCAAAAAGGTAATGCAACATCCTTATTTTGATGATCTTGACAAATCTCAATCATGATTTTAATCCATTACAAAAGTGTGTGCAAAGCTTGGTGAGGGTATTTCAAGTTATTCATTTGAAGTTAACCTTATCATGAGCAGCTATGATATAGACATTATAAGAGAATCTCAAATTTCAACTTACTCTATTCATGAGAGGTGTTGTGTGCAATAGGTATCTTGGAACTCACAGTGAAGATGTATGACTAGGAGTGAATAAGTTGAGAGACTGGCATGCCTATCTATAAGTGCCTTCCATTTGTTTTCATTTCATTTCCATTTTGGATGCTCTTTCTTTTTCTCTTTTACTTTGCATATTTGTAAGTAAACTACTAAAAGTTGATTGGTCTCTCATTGCAGAAAATGTTGACTTATGAGCCATCAAAGAGAATCTTAGTCAAAAAAGCAATGCAACATCCTTATTTTGATGATCTTGAGAAATCTCAATTCTAATTTCAAGGCATTATAAAAGATCATGTGAAGCTTAGTGAGGGAATCTCAAGTTACTCAATTGAAGTTAACCTCATAATGAGCACCTATGATGTAGACATTTAAAGAGAATCTTGAATGTATGAGTGACATTGTAAAAGATCTGTGAGAATGAAGTACCTAAGGAATTGTAATGAGATTTACTTGTAATGAGATTTACTCAATTATTATAATTTTGGAGTTCATGTTCGGTGTAGTAGCACATTGTTCTCTAAATGCCTTCAATAGGAAAATTTGCAAAATTTGAATTTTGAAATGTAAAATATGTGAAAAATGTCATGTGAAGGTCATATTTAATGTATTCAAAGTCTCAAAGAGGTCATTAGGTATTAGAGAAGTGATATTGCACAAAAGATGTCATTTGGTGTAAAAATGAAAACCTTTCATTAGTTGCATAATTACAAAATTCATAAATAAAGGATGATGTTTTTTGTATTTGCAACACTTTTCCTTTTTTGTTTCAAGCTTGTGTGGATTGTATAGCACCTTATACTTTGATTGCTGATTAGTTTTCAAATGTAAAAAATGAATTTTTAAATGTAAAATGTATGTAAAAGGTCATGTGATACAATCAATATGATGGTTTTTGGATTGATGCAATAGGGGGATGCCTACAACACACAAAGTAATAATGTGAATCTACAAACACAATTGTCAGGCAATAAACTCCTCACAATTTCATCATTTCTTCAAAATCACTCTTTTCCCTTGTAGCTCTGGGAATCAACTCAATCGGGTAACTTATCTCAATGACACCTCATTAGTCCATGAAATTAACCTCTTCAAGGACCCATTTGAACAAATTTTGACATACTCAAAATCCACCTATGATCACTTCAGACCAGAGCACTCAAATTTCACCTTTTCACCCTTTTAGGCTTCTAATTAGCCTCTTTTTCCAAAGAAACTATACTTGAAACTTATCCAAACCTTAACAAACCTTGGGGCAGAAATTTAAATCTTTCAAACCCTCAAAAAGCACAATCATACCTCTGACATACCGCCATGCAAAGGGTAATCCATAAAACCCTACTTTTTAGCCAAAACCCTAGGGGTTTATTCAAAAAGTCACTTCCCAATCTACCCAACACACGAAACCTCTTCAAAAAAGTGTGAATTGGTTTGCACAAGCTTAATTAGACATGAAATAATGCTGCCTTCTCACAAAACTCACTTTGGCCCACCAAAACCTCCACTTTTCATGAGGAAAAAAAGCTTGAAAGCACCTATTCCCAACACAATATTAGACCTCCTATTTACAAAAAAATCTTGAAAGCACCTATTCCCAACTAAAAAATTATCATTCCACCAATCACAATAGTCACAGGGGGTGAATGGGAAAAATTTACATTTATGTGACTTTCAACACCCCAAAAATAGGGTTAATAGGGCAGATTAAGAAAATATGAGATAAAAATCCACAAATTTAAAATAAGACTCTCAAAACTTATGCAAATTCAAGTTAACAAATTGTATAAGATATTTCCATAGTTTTCAAGTCAAAACACCCCTGTACAAGATCATACAAGTCTACAAAGAATGGAAAAATACAAAAAATCTAATAAAAAGTAGTGCTCATCAACTTTTATTGCTTCAAATATTCAAGATCCCCCTCTCATTGAGTCTTTATAATACATTTATAATGTTTCTACTTCAAACTAAACTTTCCCAATGGATCTAACTTCCTTTTGAACTCCTTAACTATTCATATTCCCTCAAAAGCAACTTTACCCTTTATTTCTTGACAACTTTGCCAAAAATGTAATTTTTGAAAATGTCAAGCAAAGTATCCCCTATAACACCTATAATGAATCTAAAAGGACTAAATACATAATAAAATGGTCTCTTAGACCTTATTTTAAACAAAATTCTTCAACAACCTACAATCTAGACCTTATGAACTCAAGTTGACAATTTTGCACCAATGGTGCTCCTGCACCATGGATCCTAGTAGATGCTCTTGCATTAGTAAGAAAGGGGTGTAAATCTTCACAAAACCATAAAAGAATTAGTTTCAAACAAAGTTTCAACCAACAACTCTCTATCTCTTCAATTTTAACCCTTCACTCTGCCTTGTCTAGTAGGTCAACAGACCCTAGTTTTACACCTTTTCTCACAAACTTCTCAAATAACTTCACAAAAAAATGACTGATCTAGATAGCCATTATTGAGTTACAAAAAATACTTAAAAATCAATAGTATTTGTCTTGGAAAATGTGCATCAAAAATGACCTTCTTTGTTGTCCTCATTAGACTAACTAGGCCTAATTTATAAAGGAACATACCTTTAAACATTCAACAACCCCCTGAACTTGTTGGGGCAGCAATTCTCATGTATCCAAACCCTCAAATCTGAAATTTTTCTTAGGAGAAACTCAATCCACCATACCAAACCACAAAACCCTTATTTTATGCTAATATGAGGAGGGTTTATTGAAAGGAATGGTTCCACACCTTACCAAAACATGCCAACACCTCAAACCTTCTTAAAATCACCTACACAAACTCAAAAGACAATCACCAAACCTATACATGCAATATTTTATCAAAGCATAGGGTGAAACCTCATTTTTCGTGCCCTTTTCCATCAAAATCTATAGGGGTAGCAACACAAACCCCATAAAACTTATTCCCTTTCACCAAATAAGCACCCTAACATCAAAATGGGTTTCTAAATATGTAATGGGTATGTGTAAACACAAAGAGATTGAAAAAGAGAACGCAATCACCATGTGTGGAACCATACAGTTCAAGGAAACATCATATTTCTGGTAAAAATATAGAAAAATGTAAGGAAAAAATGAATTTTATTGATCTTATTCTAAGTACATGGTACAATTATGCTAGGAATGGTACATTTATGCTAGACATGGTCCTCTTTCACACCCAAATATGCAAAATCGCTCTAAGCTACGTTCAACCGGCTCAATCCCTTAAGGGTCTAAAGTGCAAAAGGGCAGCAACCTTATACGGGGTACTACTCCAAAACCATGGTGCTTACAAAATCTGTGTCTAAGCCTATGAGATCACTTTGGTACCCTCTACAAAAATTTCTCTCATTTTTCACTATCTCAGAGTGGTTTTCCCATGGTGTCCAATTTTCACTTGATGGAAAAAGAGTCTAATGCAAGCAGTTTAAAGTTACAAAGTTTTGCAACTTTCATTTTGTAACTCATGTGACCAAATGGACTATTCCAATGCATTCAAATAGGTATGTTTATGCTAAGAATGGTCCTCTTTCAGACCCAAACACACAAAATCTCTCCAAGCTACATTCAACTAGATCGATCCCTTAAGAGTCCAAAGTGTTAAATGGTTGCAAACTTTAGTATGTTGTTAATCAGATACTGTGACACTTATTAACTTCTCATCTAATCCTATAGGATTGCATTGGACTGCTCTACAAAAATTCTCTCTCGGTTTTGGCTATCTCGAAGTGGTTTTCCCATGGAAGCAGATTTTCACTTGATGGAAAAAATGTCAAATGCTAGTAGTCCAAAGTTGCAAAGTGGTACAACTTTTATTATGAAACTCGTGTGGCCAAACGAACTATTCTAACACATCTAAATAGGTATGTTTACACTAGGCATGGTCTTCTTTGACACCTAAACACGCAGAATTACTCTGAACTATGTTCAACTAAATCGATCCCTTAAGAGTCCAAAGTGCAAAATGGCTACAAACTTTAGTATGTTGTTAATCAGATACTATGATGCTTAGAAAATTCTCCTCTAATCCTACAAGATCATGTTGGGCCTCTCTACTAAAACCTCTCAATTTTGGCTATTCTAGAGTGGTTTTCCCATGGCGGTGTATTTTCACTTGATGGAAAAAGTGTCAAATGTAAGCAGTGCAAAGTTGCAAAGTGGTGCAACTTTTGTTCTACAACTCATGTGACCAAATATACTATTCCAACACATCTGAATAGGTATTTTTACATTAGGCATAGTCCTATTTCACATGAAAAAATGCGGAATCACTCCAAGCTACATTCAATTGGATCGATCCCTTAAGAGTTCAAAGTGCAAAATGGCTGCAAACTTTAGCACAATATTACTCGTATACCATGATGCTTAGAAACTTCTTGTCTAATCCTACATGATCATGTTGGGCCCCTCTACAAAAATCTCTCTCGAATTTTGCTATCTCAGAGTGGTTTTCCTATGGCAGTGGATTTTCACTTGATGGAAAAAGTGTCAAATGAAAGCAATGAAAAGTTGCAAAGTGGTGAAACTTTCATTCTGCAACTCATGTGACCAAATGGATTATTCCATCACATCTGAATAGGTATTTTTACACTAGGCATGGTCCTATTTCATACCCAAACATGCAGAATCGCTTCAAGCTATGTTTAGCCAAATCGATCCCTTAAGAGTCTAAAGTGTAAAATGACTGCAAACTTCAATATGTTGTTACTCGAATACCATGATTCTTAGAAACTTACCATATAATCATATAGGATCATATTGGGTCCCTCTAGAAAAACCTCTCTTAGTTTTGGCTATATCGAAGTGGTTTCTCATGGTGGAAGATTTTCACTTGATGGAAAAAGTGTCAAATGCAAGCAATGCAAAGTTGCAAAGTGGTAAAATTTTTATTCTACAACTCATGTGACCAAACAGAATCTTCTGACACATCCAAATAAGTATGTTTACACTAGAAATGGTCCTATTTTACACACAAACATGCATAATCACTTTGGGTACGTTCAACCGGATTGATCCCTTAAGAGTCCAAAGTGCAAAATGGTTGCAAACTTCAACATGTTGTTACTCAGATATCGTTATGCTTAGAAATTTCTCTTCTCATCCTATAGGATCATGTTGGGACCCTCTTCAAAATCCTCTCTTGGTTTTGGCTATCTTGGAGTGGTTTTCCCATGGCGACATATTTTCACTTGATGGAAAAAAGTGTCAAATGTAAGCAGTGCAAAGTTGTAAAGTGGTGTAATTTTCATTCTGCAACTCATGTGACCAAACAAACTGTTCCAACGCATTGAAATAGGTATTTTTATGCTAGGAATGGTCCTCTTTTGTACCCAAACACATGAAATCACTTTGAGCTACATTCAACTAGATCGATCCCTTAAGGGTCTAAAGTGCAAAATGGTTGAAAACTTCAACATGTTACTCGAATATTGTAATTCTTAGAAACTTCTCATTTGATCCTATAGGATTTTGTTCGGCCCTTCTACAAAAACCTCTCTTAGTTTGGGCTATCTCGGAGTAGTTTTCTCATGGTGGCAAATTTTCAATTGATGGAAAAAGTGTCAAATGCAAGCAGTGCAAAGTTACAAAGTGGTGCAACTTCCATTATGCAACTCGTGTGACCAAACGGGTTGTTCCAACACATCCAAATTGGTAAATTTATGCTAGGCATGGTCCTCTTTCGCACTCAAACATGCGGAATCACTCCAAGGTACGTTCAAATAGACTAATCCCTTAAGGGTCCAAGGTGTAAAAGGGAAGTAAACTTTGACAAGCTATTACTCAGAGACTGTGATGCTTATGAACTCTCCATCTAAGCCTATAGGATCATGTTGGGCCCCTCTACAATAACTTCTCTCAGTTTTTGTTATCTCGCAGTTGTTTTTCTATGGTGTCCAGTTTTCACTTGATGGAAAAAGTGTTAAATTGAAGCAACGTAAAGTTGCAAAGTGGTGCAATTTTATTTTTTCAATTCGTGTGACCAAACTAATTGCTCCAACGCATCCTGATAGGTAGGTTTTTTCTAGGCATGTTTGTCTTTCACACCTAAACATGCAGAATTGATCTGAGCTACATTCAATCAGGCTTGATCCCTTATGATGGCATGCAGAACAATGGAAAAGATAAACATACAAATGATGGTTGAGAAGTACGAGTATTCCACACAAAAAATATATGATCATTGGTACAAAGAATCTTGTTCCTCCGCTTGATGAAGGTCTAGTTTAGTGGTTTTAGTCATTATAATGTCAAATAAGGCCATGATAGGCCATTTTGTAATCTTGCTTTTAGTTTTGAGTTAATGTGGAGTCATTTGAGTCAATTATGTAAGTATGAATAAGAAAATAGCATTGGTAAAGGCAATGGAAGAGATTACTAATTTGTCCCCTATTCAAAATTCTGAATTTAGGCCTTAAAATCAAGGCTAGACGAGGTGAAAAGAATAAATTTCTTGAAAATAAGTTATAATAGGTTGGAAATAGGGTGAGGTTGTGGAGTTTGATGTGTTAAATAGTCTACAAGGACAAGGAAGGTCAAAATTATGTTATGGCATGATGCCCTAATTGGGAATAGAGGAGTTTTGAATGAAAAATAGAGCTTTGAGAGAGTAAAAGTGGGAAAAATCAAGGGGCAACATAATTTGGTGGTCAATTAAGTCTGTGTAGGAAGAATGAAGAGTTTTGGAAGAGGTTTTGAGGTTGTATGACATCTAGATATGGGTTTTTCAATAAAACCTAGTGAAATTTGAGAAAATTGAGAGTTTAGAGGATAGTGGAGTTAGAGGGCCAATCATGCCCTAAAAATTATGGATTTTGTGGATTTACAGACTAGTAAATGCTACCCAATGGTTTTTTCCAATTGGAAGAGTGATTGAAAGTATGTTGCTTTGTTAAATAGACCTATTTGGGGATCTAGGATAGTGTTGAATCCATTTCTTATTTGTATTATAGATTATAACTTGCTTTCTCCTTAGTCCATTTTGTATACAAGAAATAATATTGCAAAAAGTTGACATATAAATCTTTCAACATGTTTATATGGTGAAACATCAAGAACATAACAATTCATTTTGCACTATCAGGATTATGCTATGAAAATGTTTAAAGACTATTGAAGATAAATGTTGTATGATAATGTGTCAAAAAGTTAACTACTTCATCTACTCTGAATATTATGTTTTGCAAGTGTTGTGAAGATTATGTATCATTTTATTAATTGAGTTGTTCCAATCAAAGGATTAAATATATTGGAATCTTTTTATGAATCATTTCATTGAATACCAATTGAAAATGTGTTTTTTGCTTTTAGATAAAGTTTTTTAGCATCAATCAATTAATATTCAAGACAAACCATGAAGGACAACAATGATCAATGCTAGGGCTAACCAATTAATAAGTATATACATGAATAAGTCAAGCATGTACATTTGAATAAGGGAACCACAAGTACTCAAAAACATGTAAGCCTTGAAGTATACACACAAATACATAGTATACACAAATTAATACAAAGTATATGTACAAATACAAGGTAAACACATGAAAACACATAAGTTGAAAAGTATACATTGGAACACACGTAAGTCACAAAGTATACACGTAAGTTTTAAAGTATACACTTGAATACACATAACTCATATCTATTGAACCATCAATTTATAATGTGAATATGGACACCATCGATAAAAAAGATTTGCATTAACCAAATAGCCATGTAGGTATACATCAATATATGTCAATATAAGTATGAAATATAGGTACAAAATAGCCATATAAGCTTATGGGAATGCCATATAGGCATACAATGTCAAATATATCCAATACAAAATATGTACAAAACTACCATGTAGGAATACAATAAAGGTCATATAATAAAGTGCAAAATTGCCTAAATATTTTGCAATTTTGCACTTTATGCCTAAATTAACTAAGACTATTACACGATTTAGGAAAAAGATGTGTAAAGGAATGGAATGCAAAGGGTCAAAGTAGTTGTAGAGGTTATTGAGTCATTGTAGGAAGTTGGAAAGGTTGGGAAATGTTTAAAAATGATAAGATCCATCGATGTAAGTTGTTGTTGGAGAGACTGAAGGAGAAAGCTAGTAAATTATCACTAATCCTAAGGAGTTGGTATTGAGTTTTTGATATGTGAAAGTAGGCCATGATGGGTGCTTGATTTAGGGATTTGTTGACAAGGTTGTTTGAGAAAATTGAAAGTTTTGATAGGAAAAGTGGGTTGGTTGACCTAGTAAGAAGACTAGGTAGAAGTTTGAAAACAAAGAAAGAATTGAGTTTTTGAGTTATAAAGTGGATTGAATCCTTTTGAATGATGAAGTTAAGTTATTTGAATACCCTGCATTGCATAAATTTATTGGAAAGCACCTTTTTTAAGATTTTAGCCATAGCAGTGAGGAAATTAATTGTTTGATAAAATTATTTGGTAGACATGTATGGAAAATGTGGTAGCATAGAAAAGGTGGTGAGCTTTTTGAAAAAGTGCCTCAAATAAATTGGGTCTCATGGTGATGGACGTCACCATGATACCACATTTCTTTGAGGCAGTTTTAAAAAAACTCATTTCCTTGTCTATGATATTGCTTACTATTATTCTTTCATATATTTCTTCCAAGCATCCATAGCATAGACAAGGCAATGAACTATTTGAAAAGATGTAAAGCAGTAAAAAGTGGTCTCATGGAATGCCATGACAAACAAATGCAATTGGAAGCTAATCCTAGAATTATTACAAATGCTATGTGAAGTAATTGCATCACTGCTTATGTTGACTTTCTAAACAACTATATTGTAGTTGAAATTTTGTCATCTATCAACATCTAGTTATTAGTTATGGAATGTAAAGTAATTATTTGAGTTTGAATGATTTGCAATTCAACATAATCAATGATATGAATATAAACGACACAAATCTATTAAGTACAATTCATTAGTTAAACTCTTTATTCTATTACCTACGTATAGGTTTGAGTAAATCCACTAGCGCTGAGAGGTGTTCCCTCGAAACCTCCAATATTAGCCTATTCAACATCCAAAATCACATATTAAAATACCATTTGTAAAAGAATGCTATTAACATGTAATAAATGTATAATTGTTTACTAGTTAGATACCCCACCGATAGGTGTATTGTAGAAATAAGTAGGTGGAGGGCCGGTGTATCCAGTCTCAACACTATGACCCTACAATTTTATTCAAATCATAAAACTAAATTAATTAATCTTGCATTTCAAAATAAAAATTTAATAAATGAAATTAAATGAGCATGGTAACTTATACTTGACTATCAATGCCATACACCTCAAGAAAAATATCATTTTCCCTCTCCATCTCCATAGTTGTAGATGAATCCTACATAGCAGCCTCTTGAGTATCAGTGGGGTCATATGAACAACTCACCCCGCAAGATTGACACACATGGGTTAAAAGGCTACCACTCAAAGACTCCATTGGATGGTGTTGTAGAATAGGATTAGTATGATGGATGAAACTCTAGGTAAAATTGTTGATCGCATGTAATGTCTCTACATCAACACTCTCCTTCACAATGACAGGAATAACAACATGCTCACGAGGTGGTCTAGCAAGAGCTCGTCTCCCTTGTCATGTAGGATACAACTATGCATAGGGTCTATCCTGAGCCGACCTGCCACCTCTCCATAGGAAGTCCCTCATATCAAAATAATTTGGGATTATGTTCAATATGAACTCATTGTATAGTTTCCTAAGGAAATACTGTAGGACTTCACAATTGTTGCACAATGGATAATCAAAGACCATGTACCACCTATCATAAAAATAGTTCCTAATTTGTTGGTGGTGGCACCAATGAATAGGAAACCTCTTCATATTGAGGGTAATATTTTGATTTATGTGTGGGTCAGTGAATAATGAGCACAAATCACCTTTTGTAAATTTTAAATCCCTTGAATCTTTATATGATAGTTTATCCACATAATAGGCCCTAGTCGCCTGCCTCCTATCTTGCCATCCAATTATTTGTTTGCTAATTGAATCTACATTTTTAAAATATCTTTCAATGAACTTTCTAGGGTCATTCTTTCTATGATTGAACCATTTGGATCACTCAATCTACTGATTAAATCCTCAATTTTCTTTTTGTTGCTCTCAATTTCACTCATTAAATTTTGTTGAAAGATTGGTGGAGGAGGTTGTTGCTGTGGTTGATTTTGTTCTTGAGGATTTAGTTACTCTTCTTGTTGATGATTTTGATATTTTTTAGGTTGATTTGCATCTCCTACAAATTCAAAAAGCTATATATCAAATACAACCTAAAACTAACAAATTCAAAACAAAAGGAAAACAATCCATACCTCTCACACCTCCTCATCATTGTGGCACCATCCTTGAGAAGAAATAGCAACCATTAGTGAAGATTTTTGCACAATTCCTCCTCCTAGAATGCGAGTGCAAAAATGGGGGTTTTGGTCACAGGCACAACAAAAAACATAGTCAAAATGCAGAATGAATGAGCTTCACTTTTTTCTAAGTGGCCAAAAATTGGCTACCCATCTCCATGCACCCATCTAGATGTTCTATGTTGATCTAGCTAGTAGGGGCATATCATTCACTCAACATATCATATAGTTAGATAATTTTACATCACAATTCAATAACTCTATAATTTTTTACTAGTTGAGTAGGACACATAGGATCAATGGTATTCACCATATGTGGAAATTATTAGAGGTCGGGCATGGAAAGGGAGAGCATGATGGATAGGTGCATGTATCAAAAGAGAAATAACACAATAAGATTTAAATTACAAAGATAATGTAAATTTGACAGATGCAAGATCAATTGTCAAGTGGTGCAATTATGCAATGGGTCCACGAAGTGAAGGTAATTTTTTAGTCCATAGAATTTTTCATTTAGTAGATGATAGTAACAATGAAAAATATGAGGATTGTTGTACACTAACAAGATCGAGTGAGATACACTCTTTTAGAAGCTCCAATGTAGGTACATAGACTATCCATGCACGAAAGATGGAATGCTTTTGTTCTACATGTACACTTCAAGCATAGAATGATTGTGAGTCAATAGAGTGGGTTACCAAATGGTCTATAAGAAGTTTAACCCCACTTGAAACTTATCTACTCTCAACAACTCTACAAATCATGGAGATGCAAACATTCATTGACTTTGATAATGTATCAGACCTACTAGAACCAAGTAATATATCTTACTTTTTTGTTTCATTTTGATGTTCATTAAATACATATAACAAGATGAACATATCAATGTAGGGAATTTTTATGCAGTGATCACAGATGAATATAATGAAGAGCGTACATATTATTACTTTTGTTGTTGTATCGAGGCTAAAATGAAATTGGATGCACCCCAGTTATAGATGGAGAAAACATAGAATATCCTACAGGTTCGGTGGTCATTACTAGAACATGGATTAGAAGGTACCCAGTTAGGAATGTTGTAGTTTGGTTGTTTGAGGACTTCCACATGCATCAAAAGATTCTTCACTACTTGAACCTTGTCATTGCAGCCAACATTCATTTCATCAAATATAAGGGTAGACCTGCCAACAAGAACTTGTGGAAAGTGCGTGAATTTGGCCATGAGGAAATACTTGACACAATAAAGAGTAGAGAAGACCTAGATGGTTCCCTAGATTGATTTGTAAGTATGCACATTGAATTTGTAAAGTCATTTTATTGATCACTACTTTCTTTCAAGCGTTCAAGTTTGATTTTAGAAGGGTTTACAAAATAACATTATTGTTAATTTGCAAAATGGCATTATATGTTGCTCTTTATTGACTACCTTTAAGTTGGTATTCTCTATTGGTGTTTGATGTCATATGCATTTAGGACTGTCATTGATGCATTTGTGGCTGTCTTTTAACCCATTTATTAATTATATGTTTGCTTTAGTGAAGAGATATATAAGACTAGTGAAGGCAAAAAATGGGAAAGGCTCCATTAAATATTATCAACTTAAGAAAAGAACAACATTGGTTACTAGTGGAAGTGCTCAGTGGTATGAGAAACATCGGTTGCTGGTGCATTTTTGAGTTCTCAATCTTCTCTTTCTTAAATCTATTTTGTAGATTTTTTGGATTCTTATATGCTACATGTTTTATGTTAATTATGTTATATATATTTGAAATTTAAACATAGGATCATTGAGAGATGAGAAAGTAGCAAAATATGGGCCACATCACCATTGTATTACCTTCAATTGATCTACTTATATCATGCATGAAGGTGATAATAGAGTTGGTCGAAAGGTGTATGTTTGACATTATTCAGTTTTTGGTCTTTTAATGATTTTTATGTGAGTGCATGCCTAAAATTGTTAGGATTTTGCAAGTTTTTATGGACAATACCAACCAAGAAGAGGCTACTACCCATGTTTTTCCAAGGGAGCAAGGGATGTACATGTTTTGAAGAAATTTAGAATGAAAATAACTAGGCCACCTGAGGTGGATTGGAGAAAACAAACTGGGAAATAACTCCTTTTGTTTCTTATGTACAATATATTTCATGATCTGACTGCAAATGGGAGGCTTTTTTCCCTACATGTATTGCTACAAGTATTGAGAAATGAGAGAAATTTCAAGATGTTCTTCCATCACTATTGTAATATTTGTTGTTAACTTAGTGTATTTTTTTAAATACAAAAATTATGACAAATTAATACATGTAAATGTGTATATTCCTTGATATATGCCTCAATTAAATGTGTATATTACATTTAAAGTTACTTGTAATGGTTTATGGTTTACATTTAAAGTTTTATTGAAGGAAAATCATGTGGATTTATGAAAAAATATGAAAAAATGTCTTCTATTGTACAAAGGAATATTTTATTGCTCTTCTATAAACCCTAGAACTCTTCCATCATCATAATTATTTGACATTAAAACTTGATCAACCCTTCCTCTTTTAGTATGCTTCAATTTGAGGCTAAAGTTTGTATTAGAAGGTTGTGAAATCACCTTTCCAGTTAATATGTCCCCACTATATATAAGTCTAAACCAGGATAAAAGTACAAAGCTATGTCACACTTTCAACCAACTTATTAGCACAAGTGAATTTTAGTATTTATAACAAAAAATCAATTTTGGTCAAACATATTATCTAGTAAGACTCATTCTAGATAAGTTAAATATCTCCACAACTCTTCCAACTAAAAGTGTTGGCTAAATGCATATGTAGCACTACTTTGAGGCTAATTTACTAAAAAAATGAAATTATTCAAAAAAAATAGTGTTTCAACAACTCCTACTCATATAAATAACATTTTAAAAAAATGTAAAAATACCATTTTGTAGATCCATAAGTGTAGTTTTCAAATATATATTTATTTTAATAGTCAATTATTATTTATATTTTATTTTAATTTTTTTACTAAATGTAGGTTATCAACACAAAAAATATTAGATTGATTATTATGCCAAGAAAAATACTAAAACTTATTAAAAAAATAAAAAAATATGATTCCCTAGATAAAAGAATCTAGATTAAGATAGTATAAATTTGTTTTCTATTTTAGATAAATATTTAACATACAAATTGATGTCTAGTTGAAATAGTCATGTTTTAATATGTGCATTTAAATATTTATTTAAAAAGATATTTATTAAAATTGCAAAAAAATATATCCATTCCCTAAAGTTTCAAGTTATAAATATTCACAAAAATTTGAAATAAATAATTTTTTTTATATAAAGCTTGGCATGCCATGTAACATCATTTTTCAACATTATATCAACAACTAAATTATAGTGTTAATTTATAAAAAAACTATATTCATTTTTTTTTTAATTTTGTCAAAAAAATACAAACATAAAATATACAAAAAAGTACACATGTTATCAGTTTACATCATTTCAAAATTCAAAACATATATGCCACTTTCTAGTGATTCAAGTTTAAAAGTTAGATTAGTGTTGGTTGTCTCCTTTATAAAAGCGTGACATAGCTTTGCACTTTTACCCACCAATAAAAGTGAATTCATCATTGTCAAGCTTATCTACTCTCAGCTTTTTTGTGTTTGGCTTTCTGAAATCTACTCTAATCATGGATGAGTTTTAGAGTCACTTTCATCATGATCAATCTCTTTACATAATCACAGTCGCCCTTCAAGGGCTAAATTGAAAATAAATACACAAGAAATCTTAGTACACCTTGCCACCATCGACAACCTACCCTAGTGGGCATCCAAGGAAGGAAAAAAACACAACCAAGGATAGAACAACATGAAAAATGGGGGAAACAATGTTTCAATACCCTCCAACACCTTTGACAACTCCCAAACATTCCTTAACCAACCAATCTGTCCAAATAATCACTTGGAATTTGGTGCTCTTGTCAACTTTGGCAACATAATCACATGGCCAATAGCACAAAAAAAGGATGGAACAACATGAATACATATCATGGGTTGTCTTGGGTTATTAAAAAAATATCATGATGATTATCAACCCTTTTTGGACTTAGACTTCCATGATATAGCATTCCAAGGCACAAATCAACATTATGGTTTATTGACACAATGCATAAATGGTGCACTATTACTGACCCAAACTCAAAAATAAAAGATGAAACTTAATCCATTTTCACTCGTGCATGTGAATACCATGAAAATAAGCCCCATGAAATAATTAAAACACCTTTTCAATGCCTTTGTCATAAATAAAAGACCTTTGACTTAAAGACTTTATGGTTGTTCTCTGAGTATTTCCTTTTCCTCTATGTATAATTTGATGATCCTTTTCATACTTTATGGTGGTTGTCTATTTATTGTCATTTACCTCACATTATGTTCTTGAATTCCATGCATAGTGATATTTACACCCTATTGTCCCTGCAAATTTGCTAATGGCATGACTTTCCATTCTTTGTAGAGTGTCCCCTCTTTCTTATTAGCACTGTCTCACAACTAGCACAACATTTTATTGCTCTCCATGTAACTTTTTTTTGTTAAAGTGAAGATGAAAAAACAAACGTAAGTGTTGGAAAAGTGGTAGAGTCATTAAAAGTGTGTGTTTTTGCAATTAGAGTCAAAAGGTCAGTGGAAAGGACTTCCAAGTGAATGTTTCTGAGACACTTCACTTGAAGCAAGGAGATTTCCAAATTTTCTAAGGTTTTACATGTGTGGTAATAAATAGTTTTTAAGTAATTTTTAGCTTATTTAGGTGAGTCACTGGTTTTCACTCCAAGCTACATTCAACTAGTAGAATCTCTTAAGAGTCCAAAGTACAAAATGACTGCAATCTTTGATGGGTTGTTACTTGGATACCATGATGCCTAGAAACTTTTCATCTGACCCTATGAGATCACATTGGGACCCTCTATAATAACATTTCTTAGTTTTTGCTAAATTGGAGGCATTTTCCCATGGTGGCAACTTTTCACTTGCGAAAAATGTTGTCAAACACAAGTAGTGTAAAGTTGCAAAGTGGTGCAACTTTCATTCAACAATTCATGTAACCAAATGAATTGTTTCAACACATCTAGGTGGGTACATTTACATTAGGCATAAACCTCTTTTACACCCAAACATGCTGAATCACTCTAACCTACGTTCAATCGACAAAATCCCTTAAGAGTTCAAAGTGCAAAATGTCTGCAATCTTCGATAGGTTGTTATTCAGACACCATGATGCTCAGTGTAGACATAAAAAAAGTCTTTATTGATACTATGCAACTGATTCTAATTAACTAACATCATTTTTTCCTAAATATCTTCAAATTAATGAATAAAATCAGTTAATTAAATCTCCTTTTTAAATTTAACTATTATTCATCTTATTTAATTAAAAAAAATCATTTAATTAAATCTCCTTTTTAATCCTCCTATTTGATTAAATAAATCAAATCCAATGTCACAACTCCAATTAATTAATTCTAGATTAATTAATCATAAATCAACTTTCTAATTATCATTATTGATTCCTCCATATTTTAACTCCTTAAGAGTTAAATCAACCCATGGTCAACTAACCAAGTTGCACATGAAAATAATTTTAACTAATTATTTAAATCCTCTATTTTCCCTCACCAAGGCATACTCCAAGGAATATTCCTCTCAACTCTCATTCAATTTCCCTCCAAAGGAATCTTTCAATAACTCCTCTTACATCCTTTCAAATCTCATTCAATTCATCTTACACCCTTTCAAATCTTCAACAAATTTCATTTACTTATCTTCCATTCTCCTCCACTCACACATTTCCCAAATTCTGCTCCAACTTCTTCCAATAGAATTGTGACACTTGGCACATTCACATTGGCTCTCATTTTATCCCACATTCACCAATTTCATCCATTCTTCAACTCTTGGCTTCTATAAATAGAGGAATCTTTTTCACAATATGGATCCAAAACTTAGAGCATTATCACTATAAGCATTTCACTTCATAGGTTTCACTATTTTCATCATTTTCAAGCACTTTTAGCTAGATTATAGCCATTTTCACACTTAGATCATCAAAAAATCATCAAGCTTATCAAAGGGATTGGTAAAGGGCTTCTTTCCAAATCAAAGGAGCACCACTCCCCTTATGGGATGGAGGCTTAGCTAGTTTTATTTAGATTACATGTTATACTTTGTTAAGTTTCTTGTTATTTCATGTTTTCTATTAAATTTGGCTAAATAATTTCATAGGGAACACTAGATTGTTTTTCTAACATTTTTGATACTTGTTTCTTGATCTTTTGTTAGTTTATGTAGGTTTGGTGTTCACATTTTGGTGCTAGGAGGGCTAACTATCCTCACTTGTTGAATTTTAATTGATTTTTCCATTCTTTTGCAAACACAAGATTACTACGCCACCTTCATGCAATTGCGAGTCCACAAAGCATCGATTTTTCTCTACAACAACACTATCACCATGTTGTTCCACATATGCTCATCTCTGTCACACCGCTTTTGCTTCATCACGACATTCGACCCCTCTATTTTTTGTCTTTACTTACTTCCCATAGAGCATCGCTTCTAAAATCACACCACATTCATTCTCTCTACTTGTTGTAGAGCACTGCTATTGCTTTCAGCAGAGTGCCACTTTTGTCTTTCAACGTCATATTTGATAGTTTTAGAGCATCACATTTGCAGTAAAGCATTGCATTTGCAGGAAAAAGGGAAAAAATAAGTTGGAGGCTTAAAATAATTTTTTAATGCTCTTTGTAATAGTTTAGGGCTTCAATTTCTACATTTTATTTCCTATTCTCGAACCAACTAAGATCAATTTTGGCTTAAAATTAACCTACAACTCAAGCTTTGTCAAAATTGGTTAAAATTGAACCTTAGATAGTTACTAGAATTTGGATTTTGGGACTAAAATTGAACAATCAAATTCACACTCAAATTTTTGGTGCTCTAAAAGAACTCAATATTGCTTTTGAGGATTTAAAAAGAACTTGTGTTTGCTTTGTATTGTAATCCTTTTTGTAACTCATATCATTGGAATGGGTATGCACTTAGACTCTTGCACTTCACAATGATCTTGAGAATCAAAAATCATTTTGGTTACATTGTTTGCCTAAAATATTACCTACACATTTCAAATTTGGGTTTTAAAATTGAACAAATCATGCTAGTGTGAGAAAGAGACATTGTGTGTGCTCCCTCCTTGTGCTTTATGTGAACTAGGAGGTAAAACTACAAGTGTACTCCCTTGATTTTGTTACCTTTAGAGGGGCCTACCTAAGACCAATTTGAAGGTAACTCCAACTAGTTTTTCACTCGAGCCAGTATATAAATGGATAAGACTAAAGTTTCAAGTCCTCATGGTATGTAGGCCTTAGTCATACAATGTCTTTTAGAATGGGGTGCTACTATAAAAAGTATAAGAGCCCCTAGTAGGATTGATTAAAGCTTTTAGTGGCTTGTTGGATGCTCGCAAGGTGCCATGTCCCTGATTACCTTGACTAAGAATCAATTTGTATAGAAGCCCAAATCCTTACTATTTGTTGGTGCAAGAACAATCATTTCGAAGCCACTTGAAATTTGTACTATTTAATTTTGGAAACAGAATAAATTCTTTTAATCTTTGGATTTTAAAGATTTTTAGATTTGGTGGTCCCGAGAAGTATGTGTTGTGGAGGGGAGCTAGTGTCGCTAAATCTCTACCTATTCGCATTGTCTATTGTTTGGAGAAATCTGAGTGGAGACTCAAAAAGTATGGCCATTTCTATCCTAGGGTTGTGAAATTTGTAAGTCAGTTAAACACATTGCTTCAAATCCCAAAACTTGGAAACAAACATTCAACAAGGTCATCAAATTTCAAACCATTTGGAAAGATCAAATACCTTTGAAAAGTCCACATATTACTGCTTGTCCCTAGGGATTCTATCCTTAGAGGCTTCTAAATATTTGGGCCTATATCTCTATTTTCTCTCTCCAAAGTCAACATCAGAAAATTGTGCTTTTGATTCCTTGGTTTTCACATAATGAACCTTGTGGAGTGAAAAGGAGTTAAGACATAGACATTTAGTTGAAGAGCTAAGCAAGAAAGTGTTGATGTGGTAAGAAGAATCCATTAAGAAAATATAAAAAACATTTGAACCCCACACATGTGTTTTTTCAAATGATTTCTCACAAGATCAAAATCCCAATACCAAAGTCTATCAATCATCACAAGTGTCTTAGTCCAAGAGATCTCAAGAAATGTTAGTCAACACTTTACCAATTCAGAGATAGATTTCTCTATAACTTTTACAAACGTGATTCAAAGAACAACCGAAAATTGTCTTCATTCTATTATTTTCAAAATCTATCTCTCTTCCAACATTTTGAGTATCTCACTTTCTAGGGTTGAAAATTTCTTAGAAGTATAGCATGTTCTTCATTACCTAGGTCTTGTAAACAAAAGTCTTTCTAGGTTCATCTAGGATCAAAATCAACACTTTCATCCATCCTCAAACATTAATCAAATCCCATCTCACAAAAATCTCTTAGAATCTTGGAAAAATCATTCATGCTAGACTTTTGGCAATCCTTCAAATCAAAATAAAAAATTCATCTTGTTTGACTAAGTGTGTGTGGATGAATCCTTCCTCATACACTTAGTTAAATTATCACCTTGTTGACAAGTTTTTTCCAAGATAACATCCAACATCTTGGGGTTTATAAGTTCATTATCTAAAATAAAAAATCCAAAAGTATTAAAGTCTAGTAATCCTCTAATGTTTCTTAAGAGTTCAATCATTCACATGATCATTTGGTCCTTAAAACATCCAAGTTTTTTCTTTTTTTGTACCTAAATTTTAGACTAACCTAAAGAGTTAGAGGTTTACCTCCCATATTCCTAAAATTTGATTCTTATTTTATGGTCCAAAGTAGATCTCAACACAAGAAAAACATGGAGAAAAATAAAGAAATATCCACTCCAAGTGACTTAAGTCAAACTGCACTTGAATTCAACCACATTAGATATAACAACCCCCCACTTAACCTTCCTCAACTACCACAATATTTTCAAGAGGGAGGCTTCCAAGTGGAGGATGTTACCAACAATTTCCTAGGAATGAGTTAAGACAAAATCATTGAGTTAGTCCAAAATCCTAAAAAATACAAGATTGTCAACAAAATAATGAGACTCAATCCTTCACAATACATGTTATCATTAGCAAAGGAAGGGGCTAAAGTCCCTTATGATTATGATGTGAGCACTACTGTGGAAAAACCTCTTGGGATTATGCCACCTGTATTATTCACACCTTCTTTATAAAACATCATCCAACAAATCATACAACAAACACCATCTCATGCTCCAAGTCAACCTATGACTACCAAGGGAAGTTCATTACTTCACACTCTTTAAACACTTCCCCTTGTAAATAAACAAGACTTAGATGAAAAAACCATCTTGGGTCAACCAAATACCATCCCTCAAGACCCAAAGAATCCATACATTCCACTCATTTTCCATGACACCAACAATTCTTCTTCTTTCATCACATCACCAACATATTCTCTTGATACACAAGTATCTCTCCCCATGACTTCACAAGGACAAGTGGGTCTATTTGGACAAGGGGGAACCTTTGATTCCTCATCATCACTTTCTCAAGGAAACACATCACCAATCTTCCCACCATTTCCCCCTCTAACATCAACATCCCCACCAATCCTTGGTTTAGGGAAACCCCCTCTACCAATCCTCAATCAACCAAGTCAAAAAAATCTGCCAATCATGAATCAAATGAACATACCAAATCCTCCAAGCATGCCATTGATATCATAAAACTAGGTGGCACCAATCCAAATCGCTCAACCAGTGATCACTCCATCTACAACACCTCAAATATCTCAAAATATGGTCTCCCAAGGACTTAGCACATCAACCACAACATCAACCACAAAACCCCTTATCATCACTCAAACACCTCAACAACCACCTCACATCTCACACTATCCTAAATCCTCCACCTCCACCACCAAATCCAAACATGGAAAATCAATACTGTATCACACTACAAGCAACCAACAAGCCTATCAAAAGGCACTCCAACAATTCTAAGCTCAATAAGCTACACACCAATCCACACAACAAGAATAGGCATATCAAGTTGCATAGAAAGCACAACAAGCTGCCCAATCACAAGTGCAAGCACTATTACAACAATAGAAAGTTGCACAAGCAACATAATCCACACAAGCTTTCCAAGCTACACAAGCTACCCAACAATCCCAAGCTCAGACACAAGCTCTGTATCAAGCACAACAAGCTCAAGCACAAGCCTTGTTACAACAACAAGCTTATCAAGAAGATTTGAAACAATACCAAGGACAACAAAAAGAAACTCAACTACAAGCCTAACAACAAGCATTGTTGGCACAATAGCAACAAGACCAACAATAAGCGTTGTTGGCATAGCAACAACTACAGGAATTCCAACAAGTGTTGGTAGCACAAAAAACTTGCAACAACCTCTCACGAACACAAAAACTACCCCACCACCCATTCAAGAAATCAAACCACCCCAAAACACATTCATCCCACCACCCGATCCACAAAATGATGTGTCTACATAGATAAAATTACTCTCACAAGTGATAGACCTACAATTAGGAAAAACAAAAAAAACACAAGGGAATTTGTGCCCCTATCCATTCAAAAGAAGCATTGTGATGGTTCCATTCCCACAAGGGTTTGAGATACCTAAATTTGACAAAAATCATGGGATTGGCAACCCTAAAGATTACATTAGGGAATTTCATGTCCATTCTATGGAAGTTGTATATGACAAGTCCTATTTAATGCAACTATTCCCTCAGAGTTTCGCTGGTCCAGTAATGGAATGGTTCTCCCACCTTCCTTGTGGAATTAAAATGTTCCAAGAAATTGTGGACTTATTCATATAGAACTATTCATTCAACATAGGCATGGATGTGAGTCTAGAAGAACTATCCACTCTAAGAAAAATTCAAGGGGGAAACATTTGCATCCTTATTGCAACAATGGCAATCCAAGGCCAATAGGAGCAAGTAGGCTATGCTAGAAGAACAACAAATCGATACTATCATCACAAATCTTGAAGGGACCTTATCCCTTCATTTACAAATACAATGCATCATAACATATGACTAGTTGATCCCTAATGTTCTCAACATCAAAAGATCCCTTACTTAATAAAGGGGCACACCCACATATCAGGATAATCATCCATCAACTAGTTAAAATGAAAAACCTTGCACATGGGCCAAAAACAAGAATGTTACTAATGGTGGTATTGTTGATGCCAATGTTATTATTAGTGCCCCAAGGAAAAACACACAATCATATCACCAACTAAAATTCAATAACCAAAACAACACACAAGCCAAACAAAAATCCAACAATCAAGTGGTTAACAACCTAAATACTTAAGGGGGACAGCCCCCAAGGAACAAGTATCCCCCTAAAAGAAATAAAAACCACTTGGGGAACTGATCAAATTTGTCATGCAATAGTTGGTATAAACAAATCTCATCAAGATCCCTATTTATGAAAATTATCAAGAGCCTCAGGTTAAACCATTGTGGTATAACGAGAAACATCTCCATGATTTTCAAAAAATAAATAGACACATGATAGCCAGCTGGATGTGACTTAAAAATTTGATTTAGGACCTTATTGATGATAAGGCCATAACCATTGAACAACTCGCAGGGAATTGTGATCTTAAAATATACACAAATCCAATACCAAATCACAATAAAGGAAACAACAATGGTAAGGAAAATTATAATAATGTGAACCATGTTTACAACCATGTTATTGCATCCCTAGATGAGTGGCTCATTGTTGTCAATATCAAAGGATCTAGAGCTAACTATGGAATCACCATACGTGGTGGCAGAATTACCATCCTGAGGCCATCACAACCACCCAAGGCACCCACTATCAATCCAAAATCCATTCCTAGTGAATATAATGTCCTAGGTCAATTAAAAAATACCCCCACCCATATTTCCATCATGGAGGTACTAAAAATATCACCCACACATAGGGAATTGCTCCGTACAATTATTTGACCATATGAGGTGTTCTTTCATATGGATTTAGGTTCTTTCTCTTAAATTTCTATAAAATCTACTAAAAAAATATTGAACAAACTCTGATGAGTGTAACCAATTGTCACTCAAATACAAAAGATACTCCCTCAAAACTTTTCTATGATTCTCAGTGCTATCATCTGCATGTCTATAAACAATATGCATAAACATAGCTACTTGCATTGAACTATAATATTGAGATTGAATTTACTCTTGCAGAGTGACAATATAATTCTCCACAAAATCAACCACTGAAAGTATAGTACCAATTCGAAATGTGTTTCTACATGCGTGAAATTGGCCATCAAGCCATCAAGCATGTTTAGAGTGCATGACATATTTTGGTACAATTTTATTCTTAAATTGACTAATAAATTGATGCACACTAACTTTTTCTGTAACTAAATCACAATTCTTTCTTATTTTTCCATCTTTTAAAGAATAGTGAACATTCCTATATCTTTTGACATCTACTACTTGTTGTCCAAAATCATGATCAACACTTTCATGCAAACAAATTCTTAAAAATGAAAGATTTCCATAGTTAATGCATAGTCCAGAAATTCAAGAACTTAAATAAAATAATTTATCATTAGATTTTTCACAAAACAAACCTAAAATAAACTCTCTTATTGCTTCAGGTGGCATATCAATACCACAATCCTATATAATCATGTTAGTATGCAAGGTACAACATATATATCGAAAAACATCATAAAAATAATGAAATTGAACATGTATTTTACAACAACAAGATATTCGTTGCTTATTAATTTTTACATGCTAGGGTTTACATTTTTCAAAATACCTTTGAATTATTTTAATATTACCAGGTAACACTGAATTGCTACAAAATTTTCTATAAAATTTAGTTTGTGTTGTATCTAATAGGTGTTTTGGGTGAGGATCGCGAACTTTGGACCCCACCCTTAATTTCAAAACATCTCTAGCATTAGATGAAACCATAGTATTATCATGCCAATATTTTTCAATAAAATATTTAATTTCAACATTCAATTTTATATCAGACCTTGGTAGTAGTCCACTGAAACTCCAACATTGATTGATAGGATCATTTTCTATACTTTCTCTTCTTTTTGAAGCTCTTAGTAATGTTTTAGGATGTATTTTTAAAACTTCACTAATATTGCTTACCATTATTTTATTCAAATTTTCTTTATTAACTATAGCAGTAGTTATAGCTCTTCTTGTTGTGTTTTTATTTTTAGATTGACTATTTTTCCCAATAGATTGAATGGCACTAGCAATAGTAGACATAACATGTTTTAATGATTGATCTTTTCTTTTTGGTTTAACATAAAAGCCTAACTTGTTCATTACTTTCCTCATTTTTTGCATTCTCATCAATTGCATCATTAGTTGACATTGAAATGCAAATTTTTTACGATAAAAGAATTTGGTGTATATTCTATATGCATGTGTTCTTATTTTCCTCCAAGAAATTTGACCAAGAAGATTATCAAAAACACTACTTCCAATTTTAAAAAAAGTATTTTCATTAAATTCAACATCACATTCTAGATTTTCATCTTCATTTTCATCTTCATCTTCATTTTCATTTACATTTTCATCTTCATTTCCTTCAACAAAATGGTTTTATTTTCATTTTCATTTTCATCTTCATTTTCATCAACAAAACGGATTTAATTTTCATTTTCATCAAAAATATAGGTTTTGTTTTAATTTTCAAGTGTAAGAACTTATGAAAAGCAACAACAGGATCAAGAGACTAACCATAGCACAAAAGAGAGAGACAAGATGAGAGAATATGATAACTATATTCTCAATATGCATGAAGATATCTAAAATGAAGATGTACAATTACAAGCATGTACAAGGCTTGTTTATAAAGGAAAGCTAGGACACAATGAAGGGATATGAATGAGACAAGTTTCCTAATCATGTGTGTGGTAGGTAGAAAGAAATAATAGATAATTCCATGAAAGGTGGATCTCCCACCTAAAGTGGAATTATCATGCCCCTAAAAGTGGAGATAAAAAGGTGATAACTAGATCACACCACAAAGAGTGGAATTTCTCCTACACACACTTCCCTAAGTGTCCAACTCATATCTCTCAGTGAATGCACAAACCTAGATGCAAGATGCAAATAAATAGGTGTCACAAGTGCAACCTATAATGATATGCATTCCCTAAGTAAGCTTAAGTAAAGTGTAATAAGTAAAATACTTATTTACACCAACATCAAGAAAATGATCATTTTGATTTTTATTTGCAACAAAAGATTTTTCTTTTTTGTTTTCAACAAATTTTATAAAAGTTTCATCTCTCTGTAATTTAGTCAATGTCAACATCATTAAGTCCAACATCTTGTAAAACTTCTACATACAAATTTACCATTTCACTAATATGTGGATTTGAAGACGTACCTGGATTTGTGCATATTGAAACATTTTTCATAGCATTCAAAGAGGGATTTGAAGACATAGTAGGACTTGTTTGTATAATCATGTTCTCCAAATTAACTCCTTGCAAATTAGCTTCATCTACAACCATGGTATCCTCAATGTTTTCATCTTCAATAGTTGTTGAATTGGTTGCTCCACCATCATTCATTGATTTCATTCTCATTCTTCTTTCTCTTTGTCTTTGTCTCTCTTTTTCTCTATTTGCTTCAACTTCTTGAGGAGTCGATGTCTTCCTTCTCTTATTACGAGCTTTACCTCCCATAATTATAAAATTATCAAGCACAAATGAATGTTAATAGTGAAATACTTCAAAATATTCAATCCAAATTGGAAGTTAAATACCTATTAGGACAAAATTCTTCCTCTTGTGTCCCTCAAAAAAAGTAGAAAAATACCACAATTCCACTTTAAAAATTGTTTTCTTCATGCCTCCTTTCAAAAATTCAATCCATATTGCAAATTGGAAACCTTTTGTTCCTCCAAACAAGCACAAAAATTAACACAATTCCACTTCAAAAGTGGTGTAGATGATGCCCCGTTTGATAAAATCAACTAAAAATCAAGTTCACCACTTGTAAATACAATAATGTAGGAAAAATAATTTACTTTTATTGCTCTCAGCCGTACATGTGAAGTTGCAGACTTCACAATAATTTTTTGCAGTATATTTAAATAAAAGAAATGGGATCCCGTTTATAAGAAGCGGGATCTCATTCTATAATCGGGATCTCGTTCTTTGGCATTGAATGTGGGGACCATTGGCTAGGAAACAGGATCTTGTTTCCTTTACAACAGTCTAAATATTATAGAATAGGGAATGGGATCCCGATTATAAGATGAGATCCCATTTATTAATAAATGGGATCCCATTTTATAATCGGGATCCCATTTTTTAAAATTTGATTTTGTTTTTGCTTTGTGGTTGGGTTTTTTCCTAGGTTTTTGGTTCAAGAAAAGTATTGGAAGTTTGAACCTAGGCCTTCAACCTAGTTTGACTCGCAAGTTGAAGGTCTTAACAATGTCAAAGAAAAAATACTGACTTTGGACATATGGCTGACGACCTTTTTTGTAGAATTTTTTGATGAAATTAAAACCCATTTTAGATTAAACAATGCAAATTCTAAATATGTAATTTTTTTTGCAATTGGATTATTTTTTCTATTTTTCAATTAAT
Organism: Sequoia sempervirens; assembly: GCA_007258455.2. Classification (NCBI taxonomy): domain Eukaryota; kingdom Viridiplantae; phylum Streptophyta; class Pinopsida; order Cupressales; family Cupressaceae; genus Sequoia; species Sequoia sempervirens. The sequence goes on along the minus strand of VDFB02058242.1, from coordinate 204,518,555 downwards.
TTCTAATAAAATTGGTCCATAAACTTTAAATATCAAGGTTTTTTACTATTTTAATAACTTTTTATCAACATAACATTTTGACAAATGGATTGCATGAGAACAAACTTCAGACAATTATTTTCAATTTAAAAAAAAAATAAAAAAAAAAAATGATAAGTTTAGGTCATCTTATGCATGTCATACACAACAATTTTTCAAAATGACAAATCTGCCTAATAAAAATTTAACAAAAAAAAATCAATAAAAACTTACAAAAAATATCAAGAACAAGCTTCGGTGAGTCACAAAACTTTTCCCAAAAGGATTTAGAAAAATACGATAATTTAAGTCAAAATATGGATGTCATACACGTGCATGGTATGGTAAAAAAAAGGACTTTTAAATAGTGGTTTTTAGAAATTCCTATTAAAACTCAATTTGTACAATCTGGGTATTGAAATAAATTACGTATTTGGAAAGTAGACTCCAAGCACTACATTTTATGATTGGTGACTTTTTTAAAGATTTCATCTCTAAGGGCTTCAAATTTTAAGGTCAAATGTGTCAAATTCTGAAAATTAGGAAAAACACTTCCACTTTTTGGCCAAAAAGTGGACTCAACTTCTTGCACACACTCGTGAACTGTTTAAAAAAAATCCTCAAAGAAATGTGTTCTCTTGGTGATGGAATTCCATGACAAGCAAATTGAGACCACATTTCTTTATGGAATTTTTTTGAACAATTCACTACCTTGTTGGTATAGGAGCACCAAGCCTCATGATATGGTACTAAATGGTCATGGATGGAATTGTGGTTAAGATAGGAGAGTTTGAATTTTTTTTTTTTGTTTCAATAAGGTCTACTTAAACCATTCTCATGTTTCCAAAATGATTTGGAGTTTTCATTTGATAATTTGGCCATAACTTGTAATCATGTTAAAAGTTGTCAAGATGGTCAAATGTTGTCAACGTAAGTAGAATAGGAAGTCATTTAAGAGGGTCTAGGGGATTAGGAAATAATAGAGTCAGAAGGAGGAAAATGTCAAATTTGTAAGTTGCATAAATGCAATAAATTTGAAAACCAATAGCTACCTCCTTTGAAATGTTGTTATTTGGTAGTTATAGAAGTTGGGATAAGTTGGATTTGAATGTAATCATTATAAAAGCCTCAAAAATGTCTTGTATAGGGTCGTTGAAGGCAATTTGAATATTGTACACATTTTTTTCATGAAATACAACGTTCTCAACAACTTTTTTCCCATTTTTCTAAACTTTCAAGGCTTGTTACAAACCCGTACAACCTACCATTGCTCTAAAAAATATTAGATGTAGGTATGTTTTTTGGCTTTGTAATGCTTCAAATTTGAGGTCTTAATCATGAAAATTGAGGGAGAAATGTTTATTTTTCTGGGACTGCTCATTTACCCTGTTCTTGGGATTTTGAAAGGGAATAAAATTAGTTTCTAAGCCTTCCACCCACTGTATAGTCTTGTAACTTGGTGGACAGGCTTAGATAGGTGAAATAAACATGTGTTCATCTTTTTTTGTGTAGGGAAGGTTTATTTCTTGATTTTGGTGAGTTCCTAGGGTTGTTTCCATTGGAAAATGCATGAATTTAATGGGTACAGACCTAAATCTGATGATGGGGTATTAGGACAAGTTATCTTATGAACTTTTAAGCTTGTGAGGGTGAATTCAAGGTTTTTTTACTAGGTGGAAAGTTTGGGAAGGGCCTAGAAGTGTCTTTTTCAATAAACCCTCATCAAAAGTGCACAAAATAAGGGTTTTTGGGTTTGGTGTGGAGGTGTCTGTACAAATGAAATATAATGGGGTATTTTGGGGTTTGATAACCTACCAATTTCTTCCATAAAGTCTCAGATTGTTTTCAAAATTTTAAGAGGGGGGTCCTTTGTAAAATTGACCTATTTAGACGATTAAAATAGTGAGAAAGTCAGTTTTCTCAAATTTGTTCCAAAGGAGTCATATGGGGGGCTAAGATATGTTTTGTAACTCTTTAATGGGTGTTTGAATCATCATTTTATTTTTGAAGTGTTTTGGGAAGTTGTGGAGTTAAGTGCCTAAAAATGGGTTTGCACTACTACTAGGTTTGCAAGGGTGAAAGTAGGAAATCCTACTTCTAATTGATTTCAAAATTTGGGAGTTGTTTGGATTGGTCCAATAGATCCTTTTAATCTTGTTAGATGCCTCTTCAAGGCAAGTTGACACTGAGTGGGTTTGGGTCTCCTATCTCTGCATCACTTATCTATGCTATTGCTTCTTATTATGCTTTGATAGATTTTTTCCAAGCATTCATAGCTTGTTTGCAAGAACCTATTTTAGGATTTTAGCCATAGCAGAAAGGTGTTTGATAAAATCCTTTGGTAAGCATGTACGAAAAATGTGGTAGCATAGACAAGGCAATGAATTATTTGAAAAAATACCTCAAAGAAACGTGGTCTCATGGTGATGGAATGACATGAAAATCCATAGCAATTTGCATGTCATGGCATTCCATCAACATGAGACCATATTTTTTTCAAGCAATTCCTTGCCTTGTCTATAGTATTGTTTGCTATTATGCATTTGATAGATTTTTTCCAAGCATCCATAGCTTGTTTGAAAGCACTTGTTTTATGCTTTTAGCCATAGATAAAAGGAAATGAATTGTTTAACAAAATACTTTGGTAGAAATGTATGAAAAATGTGGTAACATAGACAAGGCAGTGAACTATTTGATAAAATACATCAAAGAAATCTGGCCTCATAGAATGCCATGATAACAAAATGCAATTGGCAATTGCTCTTACTTATTAGTTATGCAATGTGAATTAATTGCATAACTACTTAGGTTGACTTTGTAAGAACTATATTGTAATTAAAATTTAGCATTTAGTTATTAGTTATGTAGTGTGAAGTAATGCTTTGACTTTAAAAGATGTGCAATAAAATGTAATCAACGATATGAATATAAACTACAATTTTATTTTATTTACAATTCATTAGTTAAAATCTTTATTTTATTTGCTCTCTATATCTCTATATGCTATGGAAATACCTTTCAATTTCAAAATAAATAGATTTTATCTCTTGTTCTACAATTTTTTTACATTTTTTTTAAATATGATTTTTTTCTAACTTTTTAAAAAACTCTTATACTTTTGGTTTCTCAAAATTTTCCCCAAAATATTTTTTTGTTATGCATTGGAAGCATGAAGCATACATGTGAATACAAACACTATATTACGTGAAGTATACATGTGAATAAGTGAAGCATACATGCGATAAGTGAGGAATAGGTAATTGAAGCATTCCAAAGGATACAAACCACCAGGAATGAAGCTTATTTACACAATATGCTTTAGATGGAGCTTATTGAGCAGTCAACAACAATTAATTAAGCATTAGATTTAAACAAAATGCATGCCTACAACATTCAAGCATACGATTTTCATAATACGCATGATAACATCATTCAAGAATGGTAGTAGCAAAATAAAAAAAATTAATCAAAAAGTCGTAAGGTATACAATGATATATATTGATAAAAATATATACAATATATCCAAAAAAGCGGTGCAGGCTTAGTACAAAGAAGCCATATTATGGACATAAAACGTCACATATATATTGCTTGTACAAAACATATGTTCCAAAATGACACATAGGCATACAACAAATGACCCTAATACAGTCATTACCCTCTAGGGGAAGGAAATAGATCCCATGTTGCCTTCGAAATTTGGCTGGATGGAGTGACTGTTGGTTCTCTAGTCTTTCAAACATGCTTGCTAGTCCTCCTATCTTCACTCTAGACCTTCAACTAATACAATAAAATGTAAAGATGTTAATACACATAAATTGAATTATTGAATGACATATAACAAAATATAATAACTTGCCACATACAGATAGTCATCATTCACATTTACATCATTACCACATCCACAATCTGGAGTGACAACCACTTATAGAAACCATCAAGATAGAAATTAAGCTACACAAAAGGATTGTGAAAATTTTCTATAATAGACCATAAAAGAGAAAATATAATGTCAAATTGACTAATCTATTGCATACCTCTCTCAATGGATTAGAACAAGTTATTGTTGCAGCAACTCCATGATCCATCGTGCCACCAACATCATCAAGTTTGTCTGATCTCAACATTTGCAAATGGTAAATGAAAGAGTAAATGGTAGGGTGAAATATTAAATATTAATGGGATGTGATTAGGAAGGAATAAGGGAACACAAAGTGAATTAGGAGAAGATAATGTGACATGATCAAGGAATACAAATGCAATGTTTGTGTTTCTCATCAATTTTTTAGATTTGTATATGAAAATTTATGAAAACTAGCTAACATTCTTTTACAACACCATTATTGAATAAAGGCTACCTGAGTGTAAGGTCTTTGAGGAAATGAACTGTGAGGTGTGGAGGTTGAAGGTCCACTAGGAAAATGTTTGAAATCCAAAACATGTTATGAGTCATATAAAATTCAACTATTCAAATGTAATAATAATATATTTAATAGTAGTTGTATACCTGTGGACTCAATGTCGAGAACGAATAAGGGTCTATAAGAATGGGGCATGTCTCATGAACACTCTGACCTTGAAATTTTATCAAATTGAAATTCTACTAATTTACTTATTCTTAAATTTCAAAATATAATATAAGGGTATGTGCAAGATCATGATGGGTCAAAAAGTGGTGATATGATGGGTATGTGGCTAACAACTTTTTTTTAACCAAAATTAATGAATTGAAAAGGATTTTTAAAGGAAATTCTCATATTTCCACCAATATAAATTATGGTGTACTTTGAATTTAATAAATAATTATTACTCATTTTCTATTTGAGTTATGACTAAAGTCCTGATTGATAGGCTAATTGAAAAACATCTATAGGTTTCAAACGGTATCACATTTTTTTAATTTGAAACATGCATCACATTCTATGCTTCACATAATATAAGATTATAGAAAAAAATTAATTTCATGAAGTTTTGACCAAGTTAAGGTGGTCAGGCATACAAGTTTTTTATATTTTTTAAAAGTTGTAATAAAAAAATCATAATTAATTATTTACTTGGAAAAAAATTACAAAAAAATATGCATCACATTGTAACATGAGTCCTCTACTCATATATAAAATATTATAAAAAATTATTATCATTTGAATGTGGTTAGGGTGGTCAAACAAACACCTACTTCTTATTTTTTCCTCAAAATTTAAGTACTATTGCATTGAAATTTCAAATTTTCACCAAATGTAATTTAGAAACTACATTCAATTTTCTACAAATTCTATTCTTACATATTTTTGAAATAATATAGATAACTTATTCAATTTTTTATATCAAGTTGCCTAACTCTGATTTTTCTGAATTTTTTGCCACTTAAGGCTTGCTTTTTCCATGATGATCCTACACATACCCATAATAAACAACATTAAATGAACTTGCTAAATTTTACCTAATTGTCAATGTTGAATGTATCATTCAACAAATCATCTATGAAAGCCATCGCCTCTACAACTAATGTAGGTTATGTAGTTGGATCTTGAGCACTCTAATAATTATACATGAAAACTGCACCACAAATGCCACAATGGTGGGGTGGATCTCATGGCCTACACGTCTCCTCCACGCTAGGCTCTACTAGATGCCTTGTACACTATAAACTGGTCTAGGTGAGTGATCTAATCAACTCCAGCATGCCCACCTCTACACTATCCTTAACAATGGAAGCAACGATGACATGCTCCACCATGGGTCTGGCCAAGGGTCTCGATGCCAACTGTGGATTATGTCGTGCAGTAGGTATATCATGTGTGGATCCCCCACCTCTACCTTGAAATTCTAAGATGTCAAAATAATTTGGCATCTTATTAAGGATAAACTCACAATAGAGTTTCCTCAAAAAGTGCTACCTCATGGTTATTGCATGGAGGTTGGTCAAATACCATCCACCACCACTCCCAAAATTTATTTTTAATTAACTCATGGTGGTACCAATGGATGGGGAACCTCTTGCGTGTATGAGACAAAGGTGTGTATGTTTTTAGGTCTATAAATAGGGCACACAAGTCAACTTTGCTAATTTTTTGTTTTTTAGCATCTGTATATGACAAACCTCTAGCATAATATTCTCTCATCTCATGCCTTTTATTTGACCAAAAATTTATTTTCTCACTCATTTCTCCTACATGAGATACAATTGACTTCAATGATTTAACAATCCCTGTCCTATAAGGGTGGGTTTTGATATGCTCGATTAATCTTCCAATTAATTGTTCAATGTCTCTTTAATTGTTTTCAATTTAATTTAGAATGTTTCTTGTGTTCCTTGAGGATTCTTATGAATTGATGGAGGGGTTTCAGGTTGTTCTTGAATAAGAGGCTCTTCCTGAGGGGGTGACTATGAATTCTCAAAGTTTGAGGTGGAGATTCATTCCCTAGTAATTAGAACAAAATTTTATTATAAAAACCTAAATTTCAATTTGCATTCTAAATCAAATTCAAAATAATTTGAATAAAAACACATACCTCTTCGTAATCTTTGATGTCTCTAACATGCTGGTGACATCGTCATGAGAGATAGCAAGCTAATGATGCAAATAATGGATGATATTTGGTGAGCGCAAGTTGCAGACCTCCAATCCTCCAAGCCAAGCCATAGGTTGAAGAGAAATGAGGGTTTGAAATGTGTTTATTTTATTTTATTTTTATTTTCAATTTGGCACACGCTAAATGACTCCAAGTTTGGTGGCATCCTCATCAAAGATAGCAAGCTAAATGATATTTGGCCACATCCTCGTGAAAGGTAGCAAGCTAACGATGTAAGTAATGGATGATATTTGGTGAGCGCAAGTTGTAAACCTCCAATCCTCTAAGCCAAGCCATCAGTTGAAGAGAAATGAGGGTTTGAAATGCGTTTTTTTATTTTATTTTTATTTTCAATTTGGTGCTCACCAAATTTGGCATTTGCCAAATGGCCAATTTTTTCCTTTTTTTACAAATTTTTATAACTTGACACCTAAATTGTGTCATAGATTGGTGCACTTTCCCATTTCCAAGTATCTGTTGACAAGATTTAGGGCTTTATATCTATTCAACTGAAAAAACTCATTCTCTATTTGTGCCACATTATTAATTTTTGTAGATCAACTTACCTATACATTTGTGTTAAACCTTGGTCATTTCTAATTGGAATTCTCTCTTTATATGCAGGTAAATTTTCTGTCTCAAAATTATGCCACAAAAGTTTCAGCTGGAAACAAGAAATTTATGTACAAGGGCACCAATTACTAGGGTTGCCAAAACCAATTTGTACAAGAATTTTCATACTTTTGTTATTTCCAAAAAAAAATCAATATTACAATTTTTTCCATTTCCTTTTATATACAAATATTATGCATTCAATTTAGTAGCAATTTTCAAAATACATAAAGTTATATGTTTTACAATTCTCACTACTATACCACATTTATCCCTCTTATACCTTTGACATGTTCTCAAGGTTTGAAGCTGTGTAGAAATGGTGGAATTTGCAAATGGGGGCTCAAAATCCTCAATAACTTCTAGCAGTGGCTGCAAAATAAATTTAGTATAACATATTTGTTTTTATTTTTCAAAATAAAAATCCAATATCAAATAACAAAAGTTCATACCAATGTTCCACTTTTGACAGTCTTCCTATATCCAAATGGATGCCATGCAGTTTGGATTTATTTATTTTCTTGGTCTGTTTGGTGCTGGTAACTATAGTAGCAAAGCACAATAGGCTTTTTCTATCACTTTACTCTTACCTTTTTGGGTCACTGCTAAAATGCATATAAATGAATGAGTGTTGTTCTCCAAAAAATTAACATTAAACAACACCAGGAATGTAATTTTTAATGATTTTTGAAAGTTTCAATGGGTATATTTGGTTTTCAAAATTTGATCATTTGTACTTGTGACCAAGGTCATGTGTTTCCTTTTGTTTTGATTAGAATGTTAATGTTGTTGAAATAGTGAAGTTCATAAAAAAATGACTCCACTATGACATTGAGATAATTATTTAGTTTCAAATTCAATTTAAAAATGAAAGTTTTTTGGGATTTTTCATGTATGATACTTTTCATTGACATTAACCTCAGAATTCATGATTTTTGGTCCTTGTTGAAATTGAGTTCCTATTAGCTTAGAACGAAGTGATGATTCACAACATGTAGTGGTTGAAGCAAAAAAAATAGACATTTATTTGTTTCTATGTTATAATAACTTAATGGGTACCATTTCACATAATTGGTTTGCAACTTATTTACTATACAAATTAAGATAGTTGTTGTATTATGAGGCCACAATTTATGTAAAATCTTGAGGTAAGTCACCATGATTTCAATGAATTTATTTTTTTGAAATCTATACAAGACCAAATCACTTTTTGTTGTGTTTTATTTCATTCTAAAACAATTATGTTGTTATCTAGTAAATGAAGGCATTGGTTTTGTGGTTTTATCTGTGGTTGTTTTCATATATAATATTATTGTAATTCCTAATGTTAGATCCTTATTTGTTTCTTCACATGGAGATATTTTGAACTATAAAATTGATTTTATGGTCATTTGGTGGTTTAATTTTTTTCCTTGCTCTTGAGGTTATTTTTGTGACAAATTTCCATACATAATTATTTAGTATTGAATGTATAGTAGCTACTGCTGAAGTTGTAAATGCAATTTTTTCCAAAGCTATTTTCACATAAAGTGAATAGAAAAGATCGAATCATCTTCATATATTAAACTTAATACATTCTTCTTTGTGAAGATTATAAATTGTGCAGTACATATTTCTTCATAGTTTTGTGTCATTTTACTAGGAAAAAGCTTGTTGATGAGGGGTTAATTAACAATATTCCATAAATGAAGAGATACACAATATTAACTATATCCCCTTTCACTTCTTTTTTCTAGATATGCAGCTTTGATTCATTAGATACCATAAATAAAGTTCATCAAATTCTACAAGTAGTAAATTGCAATGATGATGATGTTTTGTTCATTGAAAAGTTTTGTTAGATAGCATCAAAGTAAAAACCTACAAATATAAGGTGTGGTAATCCTATAGTTCAACCACCACAATTATAAGTTGTATAGTGTGAGGTCCAGGGCCATGACTATTGAAAGGACAAAATAGCAATAGTTTCTTGAAAAGTGGTCACAAACAACTCTATATATGTGAATCAAGCATGAAGAAAGCAATGTGTATTTACATCTACATATAAAGAGCATTATTTGGCCAGATTCCAGAGCACCTATTGCATTTAGTCCCCTAGATATTCATTGTCAAGGTTCAAAATCAACTAATTTTTTGTTGGTACAATTGGTACAATTAAATTGTGACAAATATGGCCCTTCTATAATTCTAGGAAACTGGTACTATAGAGGGCATGCTCAAAGGTCTCAAGGTTTTCAACTCTACAGAGTCATGTACTAAGTTACTAAAATAGGAAAGAAACCTAAAGTCCTCTCGTTCTTAATTAGAAAATGATAGGGGCTCTCCAATATAGATGATAAACATCAACATGGACTCCAGGAAGGGGCAGTGATTGCTCTGTTCAAATGGAACAAGAAGAAGAATCATAAATGGAAGATCAGTCCCATCTATAAGTTCCCATGATTTTTTTTTGGGCTACCTTAATATAAAATGATTAACTTTCTATTACTTAATACAGTGCTTGAAGAGTTTAACTAGAAATTCAGATCAACTGAGTCAATGATATTCATAGTTGTGAGGTTTTCATATGGTACAATGATCTAATAATGGAGAACATACTCAAAAACCATTTTTTAAGCCTATGTTAGTGTTACATTTCCTCTTTAACTTTGATTAATAAAGAATATATAACTATCCCAAACCCAAAATAATTGAGTCTCATTTGTTTGGAAATCTGATGATTCTATTAAGTTTTGGAATTGCAATGGTCTTATGATGTACCCTTTTCCCAAAATCCAAATGGATTGACCCTCTATTAATTTGATCGCTCTGTAAAGTTTTGAGTTCACAATGGTCTAATAATGGAGACACCAAAATAAATGTTGATTGAACCTCCATTAAATGAATAGATTTAACACAAAAAATTTACTAATATTTCTTCAGTGTACCCATTGCACAAGAAGGTGCGATTGCTAGTAAATATAAAAAAATATATTTCTAAATGTTTCAATTAGCTATGTTATACACTGTATCACATTAGTAATAATGTCGAACACATTATATATTTTATAATCCTCTTTTCCTTTTTTTTTCTCACGCAAAGGATGTGGGATTAAAATATCAAATGCATACACTTTTGAGCAGCATATTGGGAGAAAAAGATTCCAACCACTTGCTTGCAGATGTACATGAAAATAGAAATAAAAACAATGCAAGAAAATGTGAAAATGGAAACGGGAAAGGTCACAGGGAAAACTCTAGTTTAAAGTGACTGTGGGCCCAACCAACTAAGAAGTGTACCCTTAGAGTGTGTTGGTTAAGCTCATCCAAAAACTAGCAGTAATGGCTGCTAACCTCCTTATGATGTAAAGAAATTGGAACAAAATGAGCCCAAGGCATTGGAACCTCCAGAATTATATCCATACTTTCACCATAATCCTTATCCATGTGTTTAATTTTTTCAAGATCCACAATAAATTTGCTATCAATGTCACCAACCAATTTTCCTTTTAGCTACACAAGAGCTCCAATGATTTGTCTAGCCATTCAAGTAGAGTATTACTGCAAGTTTCCTTTTTTGTCATGGTAATGTACCCGCAGTTCAACTTCAAACCCTTCTTCCTCCTATTCAATGTACACACAAAATCCATCACTGGATTTTTCTATACATAATAACAATCAAAGAGAAAGAAGTTGACAAAAAATAATTGTGCCTCCAAGCTTTCATAGGTAGTTTTTGTCATGTCTTCTTCTGAAGATGATTTTTTGTCTATTTAAACCACATGAATCTCTCTCCTATAGCTTGACCTTACATTGTATTTTTGTATTGCAGTTAAGTCTACCATTTAGCGTTAACCATTTTGATAAACAATAGACTTAATAATCCCAATATCCACAGTTTGAGCTCCACAGGCTATACTTTCCTTAATAGATTGAGCATTTGCATCCTGGTATAAAATCCATTGTGCATCATCCCTCCACCACACTCCTCTTGTGGTGGGCTTTGGGAACTATTTGACTATGCACATTTTTTTCTTTCTAATTTAATCCCCTGCAATTCTTAGAATGTTCAAAGCTACAAAGCGAAATAGTGGTGAAGCTCATTGTCTGCCTTTATATTGAAAGATACCACAAAGAAATCAATTCCATTGCCTTTAAGTATTTTATCAACTTATGTAGTACCCTTGATTGATATGATATATATTTTTTATGCTTTTCGAAACTTGAGAATATCTTGTACCTTTTATGCTATCAAATAAATATTCTCAAATTTTTGCAATCACATCAAATAAATAAGTGTTATGTGTACAAAAAAATTAGTAATGATAATTAATATTGAATTAAAGATTTTTTAATTGATTAGATCTTGTTTAATGTAAGATCATGCACATTAAAGGTAGCTTATGATGACTTTGAAGAAGGAAAGTTAAACGCCTGCTTTTCTTTTACAAGATGGATAAGAGGATTTAATTTTGTAATTCAATTATGTATAGAAAAATCTATTAATTTAATGTATGCCTTAAATCATTGTATATAAGCATAAAAAAAATACATATTATTATTTTAATATATTAAATTTAATTTTTTTATATTTTATTTATATAAAAGAAGTCGTATAAATTTTATTTAAATAAATTTGAGGCTATATTATTCCTTTTCATTGTTAAATTTAATATGTATAAAATATATTAAACTAGCAATTGCACAACTTGGTGTGCAATAGGTACATTGAATAAGTTTATGACAATATTCAAATTGTTTATGACTAGAAGTATGATCAACAACCGAAGGAACATTGTCACCATCAAAACTAAAATCTGCAAAGGTATATAACCTAGATGAATGATCAACCACCCCATTAGCAATGATCTCTTTGCTCTCCAAGTCTCGAATGATGACTAAATCAGGTGTGAACTCCATAGTTCTCCCATATCCACCATGTATAATTTGATATATGGAAAGAAGATTGTTCATCAAATTAGGAAAACACAAAACATCTTGGAAAGTGTTGTCCCCAAAACTAATAGATCCCTTCCCAATTACACTCATGTATGTATTGTTTCCTATCAAGATAAAAGACATAGTGCAAGGATGAAATGAAGAGAAGATAGACTACAAAGATGCCATATGATGAGATGCTCCTAAATCTAGAAGCCATCTCCTTGATCCTAGACTTGAAAAAGCACAAAGAGTTTGACCTTTATTTTCTAATGTAGATGCTTGACCTTTGTCCTTTTTAGATTGTTTTGCAGAAGGAGAAGAAGATTCAAACATTCTATAATGAAAACCATCTAATTCCTTTTGAGAATATTTTTCAACTCATCAATATCCTTCTTATAAAAATAATGTTCTTCATGTCCATCCTTCTTGCAATAAGCACAAGGAGGCCTCTCCTTCTTAGATGATTCCCCTTTAGAAGAGGATTTTTTCTTTTCTTTCAATCTGAATGTTGACTATTCTTTGCTTTCTTTTGTTTCTTATCCAATTCTAATTCTTTCACTTGACTAACCAACAACGCTTGAGATTCAGAAGTTTTGATGAGACCCATTGAGATAAGCTTTTGTTGCTCATCTATCAACATCTCAGAAAATTATGCAAATGAAGGTGTAGTATATGTAGACCCCATAGTCAATCTATGAGTATGAAATCTAGAAACAAAAGAAGCATAATCAGGACCAAGTTTGTTCATTGTGTTGTAGACCAACTCAATGTCCTTATCAATTCCACATGCTTTGCATTGCTCTCTTAGATTATTGGCCTTAGTGATGGAGTCTTGGATGTTATCAAAGTTCTTAGGATCAAATCAATTCTTTATCAATTTGATATCCTCTTACTTCATCTATAGTTCCATACAATGTTTTCAATTTTTCCCAATCTTCATGAGAATTTTTGCATGATTCAATTTGAAAAAAAAATATCAAGAAACCAGTCTACAAAGACATCCAAGAGATTTGGTATGTTTAATCATCCATTTTATCTTTTTATCTATATCTATAGGTTCGGGTACCTTATTTTCAACATATAGAGAGTGACCTTCTTTCATTAGAATACTCCATGCATCTTGATGCCATGTTGAATAATTATATGATGTGAGCAAAGGAAACTTAGAATGATCCATGAAAACAAGAGAGAACAAGAAAAAAAATATCAAAAGAATGCACCACGAGACCCCCCAATCACTTAATCAATAAATCCCCCTAAGCAATATATGATTTTGAACTTTATATTTAGTGCGTTTATAGCTAATAGATGCCAAAAATAGCAAGCTAGACATGATCTTAGTGCTTACAGATGTCAAAATAAGCCACAAAATCAAGCTAATTTTTTGGTAAAAAATGAGATCAATCTTATCATACAACTAAAAAGTACACGAAAAAATTATGCACTTTCAAAACAAATTGCACCCAAAAATGTTACCATAGGAGCAAGATATGAACTCTTGAAGTTCCCAAAATTAGGACAAAGCAACAAAACTTATGAGAATATGCAAATTCTAGAAAAACCAAGAACTAAATCCAAAAAATGATTGCAACATTGTGAAGAGCATGAAAACTAGCTCAAATAAAAAAATGCTCAAAAAAAGGAGCCAAAATGATCAAGTTATGAGCCTCCAAAATTGAACTACAAAATCAAAAAGCCCAATGATGAGGGGCAAATTTTTTTTTAAGGGCACTAACTTTAGTGCTAATGCATGCTAATGTCAATAGGTGACAAGATTAAAACTAATAGCTTGGAGCATAGAAAAAAAAATATAATCCTCTAAATGGAATACTCACTAGATTTACTGGTATAATTTTGGCATTCATCAAGACATTATCGATCACCTTGAGTTGAAAGAATATTTGAAGGAATCTTCAATGCCGCCATCTAGATTTTCCTTTAATTTTCCAAATTTTACATGTGCTTGTTACCAACCGCTAGTTATATTTAAGATTGTCGGTGTATGAAAATGGGGGCTAATTTTTTAATGGAGCTGACTGAATTTTTGTTGAACTATTGACGACTTTTGAGTAGGACACATGGCCTAGTGGAGGCTTGTGTGGTTGTAATCTATGGTGTACCATTTTGTAGGTACCATTGTACAGAGTACCCTATGTAGGCTTAAATAATTCCATAGAAAATCATTTGTTCCTTTTGATTTTTTTTATAATTTTTCAATAAAATATTCCTTACAAAATTTAATTAGCCCAAATCAATTTTTCCAAAAAAAATTCAAAATTTTTTAAATGAAATATTGATTTTTCAAAATCATGCCAGTGTCATAATGACGACTTAGGGACCGTATGACTCCCTAGACAATTTTCTTTTGCTTCACCAAACAACTGCTCCGACTTGGACAAATTGACAGTTGATCTTAGGATTTTTGGCCCTTTTGGATGCGATGGAAGGGTTGAATTTGACCCAAAATGATCCAAAAATGTAGCTACTTTCTAGATTTGAAAACTACTCTTTAGCTTCAAACCCTCATAGATTTGGCCTCATATGTCCAATTTGGATGAAACAAAAGGAAAAATTGACTTTCTCAAACCATTCAGATGTAATAGTGAGCTCAATTTTTTACTAGCAAGCTCTTATTTGAACTTGTAATAAAGAGAAACAAATGGAAACCCCAAAAAAAAATTATTTCTTTCAAGCTTTTTATATTCTCCAGATCATCATATGATGGATGATAAGAGCATACTCAATTTTTCAAGATTTACCATCTCTCTTGAGAAAAAGACTATCCAATGGAACCCAACTTGCTCTAATACCATGTTAGAATTGGCCATGGCTTCCAAGATCTTGAGGCCAAATGTAAAGCACAGGAGAAAGAACATGCATATACAAATAGGATTCAATTGATATGTGATGTACAATGTAGTAGAAACCCCTTGGTTATATAGCCAAGGTGAGATACAAGATGTCATAGGATTATGACAAGTGTCTTAATCATATGACATGAGACAACTAATCACAACTACCTAGGTTCACATGTGTTACAATTCAAAAGATAACATAACAACTAATGAGAACTAACACCTTCTAGAAAGATTCCTTCCTAGGACCTACGTAAACTTTAACATGTAAATAAGTCCCCTAGTAATGAATTAACCAGGTATAAGACTTTATTTACATGAACACTTATTATTTTTTTATCATTCCCTAGGAATGTATATATTTAAGGATTGCCACTCTATTATAGAATGCTTAGCTAAATACATACATTATTTTCTAAAAAAATTAATATGATGAAATGGATACCTACTACTATACCTAGTAAAGTAGGTAAAAAATTACATCCTAAACAATCATGTGGAAAGACCAAAACTACTATGTATAAATAACTAATTGGAAATTGATTTAAATATTACTATTTTTAAGACTATTATTACCTATATAATAGTTATATTTCATATAGATTTATGGAAGATGTATATGTGGATCACTAGAATATAAAAAAACTATTAGGGCATTTTAAAAGTATAACTAATTATGGCCTTTATTATTCTTATACCTAAAATGGATTTTTTTTTTTATTATGACATTAGCTATGTTGGTTATTCTATTGATAATAAATCCACCCTGAGTTATATATGTGAATATGATACAACAACTATCACATGGATTAGTAAAACAAGAAACTTGTTATGGTTGTTTCATCTAAAAAGATGATTATAAAAGTACAATAGTATTTGAGCAATCAATGTTGCTAAAGAGATAATTGGGTGAGATCCATATGGGTACCAATAATAGTTCTAGTTTATTGCATGATAGTCAACATATTATTTACCTTGGCAATAATATTTTTTAACATAAAAGAAGAAATAATACTAAAGTCCTTGAACACTTCATTTAACACCCATATTTTACTGTTTGCCTCATTTTTGTCACTCCCTAAGTTGCACATATGGTGGGGTGTAGGTTTTTTCACATTAGGCTAGTTGTCTTATATTTTTCTCAAGAGCCTCCTATTTTTCTATTCACATAAATTTTAATTGAGTATACTTAGGTAGTGAGTAATGGGATTTATGATTAAACTTTTTTTCACATTGTCATGTGATCATAC
Organism: Sequoia sempervirens; assembly: GCA_007258455.2. Lineage (NCBI taxonomy): Eukaryota > Viridiplantae > Streptophyta > Pinopsida > Cupressales > Cupressaceae > Sequoia > Sequoia sempervirens. The sequence goes on along the minus strand of VDFB02058242.1, from coordinate 204,502,327 downwards.
CTTGTGTCATAATGTATATTTATCCAAAATCTATTATTAGGTTCTTCACTTGCAAATTTTTATTTTTAGTATTCTCTAAATATCCTATATAAGAAATGTTAACTTATATGTTCATTGTATTGAATCAAGTTAGTTATCATAGCTAGAAAATTTTCTAGTTTCTCTTTCTAAACCATGTCTAAAGATTGTGTTGAAGGCTTCCTTGTTTTACAGAATTTTGAGCTTGGGTTCATATTATTTAATTCTATGTCATATTATCCATCACAAATTTAAATTAGGAAAAATTTCCATTCTATTTCTTGTTATATTCTATAAACATAATTTTAATAACAAATTTATTTCACTATTTTCAAAAATAAATACATGAAATTGGTTAAGTATTGATTTGGTACAACTTAGTGGAAAAAAAGACTAAGAAAATTTATGATAATTATATATGACAGAGAAATTAGTTTCAAAACATATGTAGTAAAACTATTTCTCTTTGAACCTATACATGAAATAAATGAATTATGCAAATTTTTCCTCACTAAATAATGTTAGAATCTACAATCCCTTGATTTTTTAATTTCAAGATAAGTACATAGTTCTTAAGAAAATTTGAATAATAAATGGAAAATGGAGCTTTATTAATTCTATTGCCATAAAATGATGAATTATGAGGTTGATTTTAACTAATTGCATTAGCTAGTTAACATGATAGAATTGAAAGGGAATGGTGTCTTGTATGAGGGGTTTTAGCTCCTAATTTCATAATTATGCTAGAAAAACTAGTGCATGTGCTTGATTGAAAGAAGTATAATTTCTTAGTTTAAACTTAAAAAATAAAATTAGTAGAGATGAATGACCAAGACATGATGTACTTAAGATGTGTATCTCAAATAGTACACAATAGAAATACCGAGTAGCAATTCAATATTTTTGAAAAATGAAAATATTAAGAATGAAAATTGTGAGGATACTGCCTAATTGATACTCAATTTACAAACATAAAATATTTAGTTAAGTATTTAATTTTTTTATATATAGTTCTCAAAATTTGTTTAGAATATTTAAGTATATTTGATTTCATGTCTAATACTATCATTATTTTTATAAATATTTCATTAACCATGTTATTTCTAAAAGAAATAAGGTGGACATACTAAGCATTCTCTCTACTTAAATTTTTTTAAATAAATATGTAATTTTTAAGTAAATATAAATATATACAACTCAAACATACTTTTGAATCACATTATATATTAAATACATAATAGACCTTTTAGATATGTTTTAGAATTAGAATTTATTGGATGTGAGTAGGGATTTCTAAGTCTATCTATGTATACTAAGCAGACATCATCAATGATACAATTTAACATCTATTGGTGAATATTAACTATAATTTATTATTTAAAAATAATTGTAAATAAATAAATTATTTATATGGAAACAATAAAGAGACGAATATCCTACCAGTGGGATTGTATATTAAAAATATTTCATGGAAAGAAAAATGGAGCGCTCCTTTGATTTGAGTTTTAAAAGTTAAAATTTGAAAAGGTGCCTTTATGTATTCTTAGTTAAGTGAGGGTAGGTGTCACTATTTTTTATTATTTGAGGATATTTTTAGGAGTTTCCTTGTTATTGTGTCGAAAAAAGAAATAATAAAGTTAGATTGAAGGAGATGGCAGTTGGACTTTCTTTAGAAAGTTATTGGGGGAACGGTATTTGATAAATGTCATCATAGGTTTACATGAACGGTATTCTCTATGCTGAAAATTACATGGGTTTTTCTAAGAAGTTTTCAACTGCAAACTTTGAAACTATTAATTTTCATGATAGCTATTACAAAAGTAATGGGGTGGAAAATGCACTTGCTAAGAGGTTTTAATTTAATTCCTTTATTGACCTCTAAGGTCATAGACTATGAGGGTGAAGTGTTCCCATTAATAATAAGAAACAAATTCAAATTATAATTCATAATGTCATTAATATTGTAAATGATTTATCTTTTCAAAATTGTGAGTTGAATTTTTTAATTTCATGTTTAGTATTCTTCTAACATGTAAAAATATTGTTTTCTATTGATTATTTCATCATTTTTCTAATAGATATTTTATAGGGTTTCTATGGTGCTTGATTTTTATGTGACTTGTGGATTTCAAAAGTGAATGTGCACATTGACCACATTGATTTTTCTATAGTGTATTCTTTTAGTAATATTAATTCTCAAAATATAATGGGTAGTGACAAGGATATTTTGTGACATGGACATGTCTTTTTTATCTTTATGTTCTAGACATTGTGGGGTTTTGTTCTACACTAATTGAAATGGAGATGAGTGTTCTTCTAAATTTTATTTCTTAGCTTACTTATGTATTATTCATGTAATTTATTCATGCTTGTGATGCCCTTGTGTGGGTTTTCCATATGATATTTTATTAGTCACATATATAATCATTTTCATTTTATATGTTTCTCTTGTTAAAATCTTATAGTAATAAACAAAGGTATGATTATTTCAGCTCCCATCAATTATTATCACATTACAAAAATACATGTTGGAGTGAATAATGTCCTCTTAACAATATTTGAATCTATTGTAACATTTCTTCTAATATTTCATTTCCTTTTAGATACAATGTTTCCCATTTTTACCATTAATCATTGGAAAAAACTTGAGCATTTATACAATGTCGTATCTTAACATTGTATATCATACACTAAGCATCAATAAAGTTGTCTGAACTATGCTTCTTTAAACAATTATTCTAAATTCTTATTACCTTTTTCTCATGTGTAAATACACCCCCAATCAATTCCAATTCATTACTAATCTTCAAATAATTCATTACAAATCAACCAAATCAAACTTACTAGTTAATAAAACTTAGTGGGTTTCATACAATACCTCAAAAACTATAAACATCTAATAATCAAAACATTATAAACATTAAACAAGACAAACACTTAGCAATAACCACCTTAATAATGCACCAAATATAAACTCATCCAATTCTTTACTTTATACTACAACTTTTTTAATATATTTAATGACACAATAATTTAATTAAAAATATCACCCTTAAATACATGTCATTTCTTCACAAAACTTTATACTACAACTTTTTTAATATATTTAATGACACAATAATTTAATTAAAAATACCACCCTTAAATACGTGTCTTTCTTAACAAAAAGAACATTACAACACACCCGGTCCACATTCTATATTCCATATTACTTTTGGAGGAAACATATTATGTAGCTTGTGAGCATCCAAACATCTATTGCATATTTACATGTTGCACATAATCAAATACGCAAAACAATAATCATTCTCATTACATCACAAATAATGACAAATTCTTGTTTATTCTTATTTACCTCATTTCCTCCACATAATATTTTTTTTAAATTTAAAAATAGTTAAAATCATCATTAACTCACACAACCAAGAAGCCAATAATCTTCAAAGGTTCTACGTTGTGTCCTTTCATCAAAGTTTGCTAAACAGACCACCCTGCCAATCTTTATATCTATATGCAACCAAATAAGATGATATATAGGATGGGGCCTCCTCCGAACGGTTCTATATTACAAATATTGTCTTACCATTTTGTTGGATGAATAAAAGGATAAGTAACAAAATGATGTATTATTAAAAATTATAAACAGAATATCATACAATTTTGTGTAATTAAAGAAAAACACTCACTCAGGCTGATTGTTCTTATTCGTATGGTTTAAGAAAGTATTAAAACTAAACATGTCAACGTTCTCTTTGAAGACAAGAAATTGAACAGCAAATTGATTCAAGTAATTAATTCAAATCTGTAACACAGATTGTAACAGCACAGTAAATTCAAAACAGAAAGACGGGACATAGTGAGACTAACATCCATTTTACAGAACAGAAAAGATTGCATGCATAAATTCAAACATATTATGAAACATGTTGTCGTTAAAGGTTTATATATATATATATATATACCAAAAAACGGTACAGTAGTAATAGTAACGAGTCGGTAGTTTTGTTTTGATATAGCTGAATAAGACCATTGTCAGCTTAAGATAGGCTCCTGGCGAGCAATACAACGAGATTTAGCCAAAAAAAACAAGTGTAATAGTGAGTTCGTAGGACATATGATATTCTTAAACTTACTAGGCTATAGGAATAATCTCGATTGTCAGCATAGGAATTGCACACTTGATTTCTTTCGTGGGTATGTAACCTTCCAGGTCTTTCTGCAGGTGATGATCATCATATACTACGGCTGCTATACTTACCACAAACTTCATTTTCTCTGAAGAACAGGCGTTGTGTAACAGCATGGGAAATCTTGCATACCCACCACCACCATCATCTCTATTACTGATCTCCCTCTTTCTCTTCCTGTCAGTTGTTGCCTTCTGAAAAACATATTGCAGGTAGTCCGATTCATCATTTTGCTTTGTTGACAATATTTTCCAAATCTGATCTGCTCATGAAAAGCACATACAAACCGTGAATGGAACATCCAATAAAATGATTCTCTTAAGAATGAATAAAGCTGGAATATAATTTAGAACAACAAATAAAAAAATTAATTACTTATAATATCTTCAACTATGGCTGGTTCCAGCTCCAGAAGTGTATCTACAAAAGTGGTGAACAGCTTGCTTCCTGCTTTTACATTTGGGTTCATTTTCTTCGACACGATTCGGTGAGGTGAGCATCTTTTTTCTAAGATTGTAGAACAGCGGTCAAGGATGCTGAGTTCTTCCAGTAAGACTGATAAAACCTGCAAACAAAATTTGCCCGTTTGGGTATTTTGAAAAGAGATATCCCTTAAGGAAGAAAACATATATCTAACTTATTTTTATTCTTAACCAATTTTGAACAAGAAAGTTAGCAGTAATGGCTGCTGACCTCCTTATGATGTAAAGAACTTGGAACAAAATGAGCCCAAGGCATTGGAACCTCCAGAATTATATCCGTACTTTCACCAGACTGCTTATCCATGTGTTTCATTTTTCCAAGATCTACAGTAAGTTTGCTATCAATGTCGCCAACGAATTTTCCGTTCAGCTGCGCAAGAGCTCCAATGATTTGTCTGGCCATTCGAGTAGAGTATTGCTGCAAGTTTCCTTGCTGGTCACGGTAATGCACCCGCGGTTCAACTTCAGACCCTTCTTCCTCCTATTCAATATACACACACAACCCATCAGTGAATTTTCTATACATAATAACAATCAAAGAGAAAGTTGACAAAAAATGAAATGTACCCCAAAGCTTTCATAGGCAGTCTCTGTCATGTCTTCTTCTGAAGATGATTTTTCGTCTATTTGAACCACATGAATCTCTCTCCTATAGCCTGACCTTACGTTGTATTGTTGCATTGCAGTTAAGTCTGCCATGTAACGGTCACCATCTGGATGAACAGCAGACTTAATAATCCCAAGATCCACATTTTGAGCTCCAGAGGCTATGCTTTCCTTGATAGAGTTAGCATTTGAATCCTGGTATAAAACCCATTGTGCATCGTCCCTCCACCACACTCCTTCTGTGGTGGGCTTTGGGTACTCTTTGATGATGCACATTTTCCTGCAATTCTCAGAATATTCAGGGCTACAAAACGATATGGTTTCCAAACTCACTGTCAAACCATATATAGCCATACCACCAGGCCGAAATCAATTCCATTGCATTTATCTGTCTAATCAACTGCTGTGCCATTGATTGATACGATATATTTTTTTTTGTTTTTCGAAAACTTGAAAATATCTTGTACCTTGTATGCTATCAAATAAATATTCGTAGATTTTTTAGTCACATCAAGTAAATAAGAGTTTTTTTCTCAAAGATATGCTATTAATACATCAAGTAAATAAGAGTTTTTTTCTCAAAGATATGCTATTAATGGTAATTATGTTGTATTTAAGAGTTTTAAAGAGATTTGATCTTGATTGAGTTAATGGACGTACAAAATTAAATGTAGGTTATGATAACTCTGAAGGAAAGTGAACTTCGACATTTCTAAAGATGGTTGAGTTTAAAAACCTGATAAGTGCCATGTTCGTTTGCAAGACGGACGGAGACGATCGAATCTTTTATTTTAGTACTTCATAATAAAATTTATTAAGTTAGTCTAGTGTAGAGGTTAAAACATTCAATATTTGTATAAATATATAATAAAATTTATATATTATTATTTTAATATTTTAAATTTTTATTTTTTATTTTATTTGTAATTAAAAACGTCATATATTTTATATTTAAGTAAGGTTGAAGATATTGTTAAGTTTAGTTTGTATAAAAAAATTAAATTATATTAAAGAATGTTGTATAGATAATAAACAATGTTATATGATGGTTTGATTTCTTTCATGTAATTTTAAATTTATTGATGGAGATTTAAATTGTTTGATTGAGTCAATTCTTAAATGTTATTTTTTGAGTTTGAGTTAATTTTTTTGAAACAAACAAACTACCAATCTAATCAATATTTTGTTAGTCATTTAACTAGTTACAATCCACTATACTTTGAACTATGTTGTAATAGTAAGACCTGGTCAATATGAAATACTTGTTTAGTATAAACTAAAGAGAATACTTATCACTATCATTCATATATAAAAAGGATATAAAGTTGAGACATCCACAAAAGATCAAATAATTAAACACTAAAAAGTGTAGATTCATGTGAGTTATATGTATATCGCCAACTCATTCATGAAAAAGTTTTTATAACAAATAAAAATGTAATAATGAGTTGTGAATAAATGCAAACTTTAACATGGGCGTGAGTTAAAAATGCCTCTTCTCTCATCTGTTTTGATTTTTGAGTTTAAAATAAATAAATTTAGAAGGTGTATTGGGATTAAAATGGTGAGGTTTATCATTATACTATTATAATTGTATTAGTTAAAATTACATACTTATATATTTTTTCTTTGTCTTTTAACCCATTTTTACTATAATATTCTTAATATAATGACTAGTTCATAAGTGATATTTTTGTGTGCATTTATCTTATGAAATTACTATATCCTAATCTAACCCTTACTTTTCCTTAGAGATTTGTCTCAATCCTTAAATTCTTCATTTCAAAATACTCCAAATTAGGCATATGAATGAAGAAATGATATGATTCATAGCTTATAAAATGGAATTTAATATATTAAATTATTCAATGAAGGTAATTTTGATATCATGATACTTTATAAATAAATTAAATAAACAAATCAATATTTTATTATTTTATTAAGACTAGACAAAATATTGTTACCATCACCCCTATTACCTGATTTTTAGCTTTCAGCTGAAATCAGGTTTAGTCTTTATTCTTTTTTGTTCTTCATTTAAACATTTAAAAGATAAACCATAAGTTTGCTAGGTTTAATATGCATGGAAAAGGATTGTCAAATGAAATAGATTACATTTATTCATTTCAATGTTGCAATTACAATAAATGAGAAAAGAGAATGATATGTATACGAATGTAATCTTTTATTGATAATCATGAAGTGTGCATGTCCCTCACAAGCCAAGGGAATAACTTTACTTATTCAATGGAAATATGAAAAAATTTATACATGAATAAGTAAAAATAAATAAATGTGCATATAAGAATGGAGATTGGTTACAATGTTTCCCTCTTGCCCTACTGATGTTGCCCCAAGCTACTTGTGTCCTCCCCGACTCTGTAGTGCTCCTAGCTCCTACATCTAGAAAAATAATGATATTAGAGCAAGGCTCTAAGCAATGAAAGATCTCAATCCTTACATACACACCTACCTATGCATGTATAAACTAATCCATAAGTACATTAAATAAAAATGAAAACCTTGAATGTCCTGGAAAACAATGAAGTCATCAAACACATCCAAAATATGCATCTATTTTTCTAACTTGTTTGCTTCATGTGCAGATTTAGGACAAGTTTGGTTACTGATATGATTCAAATTAAATACCGCATGTGAGGTAAATGTGGCTCTCACGAGGGTAGAGCTCAACATGCTCTGAAAGAAAAAGGAAATTGAGCAATTTGATCAAAGATTTACTTGTTATTAATGCATTAAATCAATATGGAATCACACCAGTTGATCAACTTTCTTTATCAGATTCAAAAGATGCATCAATTTGAATTATGCATCTCTTAAATAATGAGAGTGTAATATAGAGTATTGGAAGGTCCCTCTCACCTTGACCCTATTGGACAACCACACATCACATAGGATGGTGAGCTTTTAGGTCACCGACATAGGGGACATGTGTCTGCCTACTAGGATCAAAGTGGGGAAACAATCATGTGTCACACTTGATTAAAAAAGGAAGCAACTGTAGTGGAAATCATTTAGTAGATTCATGCAAGACAACAAGCATTATTTTGGAAACCATGAAGGTTGGGATAGTAACATGTATTCTCATTTCATGCAGGATAGCAACAAAGACAAATGTCCTTTGACTTTACTAAAGGAAAACAAGAAATGGTCACAAGAGATTACATTACAGATGAAAAAGAAAAGAAGGGTAGTAAAGCTTTTCAACTATCATGTTTGGTATCACATAATGATCAACTTTCATCTACATTTCTTGAAATTTCTTAGACCAAAGGATTACCTCCACAAGTGATATGTAGTTGACAATAAATTTATTCATGGAAATGGAGAAGTAGTCAAGTTTCACAACTTACAAAGTGTTACTTATAATGGACATGAAATATTGTCACCATTGGCTGCATAATTTATTGTTTTGAAACAATGAAATGATAGAAACAACAATGGAGAAAGCAATGTGGAGTTATGATCATGAGGAACAACCACTAAGATTCAAATCAATACAATCACAAGCAATGGTTAATTCAATCATGAAATAGTGCAAGGTGATCCCTTTGAGGCCAAGGTCATGATACAAATAAATATGACAACTTTTAATTGTCTACAAAGGGCAGTCCTAAGGGGATAACCAAGACAGTCACAATGCATGCTACAATGGTCTCATGGAGGGACAATAATAATGAATATATACTACAGAGAAGAAAAGGCTCTAAAGTCAGAGTACAATAACCCTACAGTGCAGACTATGAGTCAAAATGATCAAAACACATGCCCCATGATGATGTACTAGTCACGATGACATTAAGGCATGAAGAGCAGGAGCATTGAAGTACAACAATAAATTGTGAAAGAATCATATAGGGCAACATGATCATCACAATGGGTGGAATGCTTATTACAAAGGGGCCAGAGCTATCTACTATTCACATTGAACAATGAATATCATTCACTCAATAAAAGCACAGGTATGGCCATTTGTGCTACATGACAACAAGAATCAATGAATAATGAAAATTTTGTATGGCAAGAACAAATGCATTTTGAGATAAGAAAAAGGAATGGCACAATAATAGTGCTATGGCATCAATTTCAAAGATAGAGAATGCAATCCAAGCTTAAGGAGAAGGTTGCATTTCAATCCATGAGGCCCAATATACTCTTCATGTCATAATTAGGAGTAGAAAATCATGATAATAGAAATAAGGACAGACATATTTTATGAACATGCCAATATAAGAAGTCAATGACAACATTGGGACCCTCATATGATGTGATCAAGATACAATTACTATGCAATAATAGAGATTATGAAATAAAAGAGGTTATAAAGTCCAATGGAAAGTCCCAAGAACTTAAGTCCCGAATTTTGACTTATACCTATGCTATGCAATGGCATTGAATCATTGCTATAGACCATTATTTATCCATAAGGTAGAATAGTTATTGGGAAAGGCAAAGAATAGGGGTCTTCTACTCTCTATACTTGGCCATTAACTTATGTTAATGATTGAGCAAGTTGCCAAATGGTTGCCTCTAGAAATGATTCCTCTTTAAGCATATACAAAAAATTCAAAGAAGAACAATAATATTAAAGATGACAATAATGTTATTGATTGAAATAGAGGAGCTCACACAATTCACATATTGAAAAAACACTATAATTGTGTTTCATGGGAATGCAATGTTTGGTGCATATATATAGTGATTTCATCAAGGGAGAATATGTATTGAAGCTTAAGAAGCTTTATGTTCTAGGGAGTATCCAATCATAGTGATCTTAATGCATGAACATAAATTACCAATGGAATATAGTGGTATAACACAATTATCTTGTGAAAAGAAAGCAACCACTTCATGAATGTCAAGAGTAGTGTTTCAAAAATGAAGATGAACATTATCCTCTTAGAAAAAATTATAATCACCTTGCTAGATATGTATAGTGGAAATCATGCTGCCAAAGTTTCATATAGTGGTGTTTTGTCAAAGTGTTTGAGGCATAAAAAGAGGTTGCCATGAGTTTTTAGCAACATGAGGAGGTATCAATAAAGAACATAATATGATACTCTCAAAAGGAAATGTCATGTGTAGGAAATTATTCACAATGATGAACCCACTTTGGGGTTTTTGTTTTCAAAGACATTCTATAGGAGATGAAGTGCATTTGCAAAACAAGTATTTGATACTCACAAAAAAACACATTTTTTGCTAAAAATTGGAGCTTTTAATTGTACCCAGACTATACAATGACATTGAATCATTTTGCAAAAAAATCATATTTTCCTTTCAAATTGAAAAGACCCACCTGGGGTTTCAAAATATGAAACAACATTGTTATAGATTGAAGAAAATGGAGTGTATTTACAAAACCCATTTGCAATTCTACAAAAAATATGAGTTTATTCAAGAAACCATGAAACCCATTTGGGTTCTTTTGGAAAAAAAGTTGTTGATTTAGAAATACATGAAATACAAAAAACCCACTTAGGAGTTTTGCAATTGTATTGCAAAATGGAACAAAAATTGTGAATACAGAGGAAACTAAGTTTAAAAAATGGAGGCGAGCTCACAGGTCATATTTCTTCTCCTACATGTCAAAAACCCATCTAGGTTGTTAAGAAATTTGCTAGTACAAAGGGGAATCGAAGAAACATTATGGGGTTTTCAAATGAAACAAAGTCACATATAAAAATACACTATTTTATGTCCATGGCCACAACCAATAAGTGCTTTCTTCATGAAAGCAACAAGTAAACAACAATGGAGTGTCCTCATTAACAAATGTAGAAAAGAAACAAGCATTTCATGCTTTATTCTCAAGGTAGAAACAAAAATATGGGTTGTTTTGCTCAAAATCAACAAGAATGGAGTTGGTTTAACTCACCTAGAGCTTTTTCTTACAAATTTCTTACCAAAATTTCAAGTTTTTTTCTTCTAAAAAACCTTCATTAGAGTTCTCATGGTGGTTGTCAAAAAGTGTTCAAAACAACAAACAAAAAGAACAAAAGATACAGATGGGTCAGCAATTTGTCCATGGCCATAGCCTGTAGGTTCTTTTATGGCCTCCAAATGGTGAAAAATGGAGATTTTGTGCAATAGAATGAGCCTTTACCTGCTATCGAAGTGTTTCCCTCATGAAATATCAACAAAACTATGGAAAATCTCCATTTTTTTCTTTTGTGTTTACTCAAACCCCACGGAAGCAAAATCATGTTCTCAAGAAGGTTCCATGACAAAATGATGGGCTTGCCTCATTGTTTCAGTCTTTTAATGATTAGGGTTTGACTCTATTCGATGGGAATGGGATTTTCTACCTATGTTTTTTAAAATTGAAAACATGTGTTAATGCATGGGGGCCGAAACTTATTGTTGACTTAGGCATGTTATGTTATGCCTTAAGTGATTCCCTTTGCTTCAAAAACTTTTTCAAGTCCTAAGTCCTTAACAATACAACATGCATTGTGCCAATATAACACATGCGATGCCTTGTTTTTGGTTTTGACCAATAATCATGTGACTTGGAATATGTTGTCCAAGAAATTTGGAGGTTGGCCATGTTGGCCAACTATTTTGGAGCTTTATAATGCCTTTGCAAACCAGTGAGTATTGACCATGTGTGGACTAAAATGCAAAATGAGGTAAGTAGAGATGGTCAAGTGCCTTGGAATTTTTTTAACCTTGTTTAATGATTTTGAAAGCATTTAGATATGACATTATATGTTGCATGTTATTCCAATGTATAAAGCTATCATTTAATTGATTTGAAAATAACTTTTATTATGCCTTTTTAAAGCAAATGTAATGTAATTAAAGGAGATAGTGGTCCCCTTATTTTGTGCTTGAAATGTAAAATGACTTGATTAAGTGATGTTTTATGAATCACTTAATCAAGATTATTATCTTTAATGCTTTTTGGTGTCTTGTGTTTTCAAAACACACATATTGCATGAGGAGAGTGTGGGTCAACACTTGTGTGAAGAAAAATGATGACGTGTAGACATGAGGGGTGTGTGACAGGTTGTTTTGACTATTTTTAGAGGAAAAAGGGGTTGTTTGGAGGCATTTTTGTCACATTTTTAGTGTGACTATTGACTTGGATTAAATCTTCTTCATGTGGAGGAAACTTTGGAGGGTTTCTAGAAGGTTCTTTTTGGAGTTTTCTGTGGCATCTGACTAGAAATTTCTTCATGGACTTGTGTGAGGGGTTTTTCTTGGGTTTTATCTTAAGTATGTTCATTTTGAACATTTTGAGCTAGTTTTTTTTTTCCAGCAGCAAGATAGCTTTGTTTCTTGGAGCTATTTCCATGGAGTAGTATTGTAACTCATATGGGCCTACTATACAGTAAGCACTTTGGATTAATAAAGTAGAGCATTTTTACCTTCTCATTTGATGTTTCTCATGTATGTTGTTAATGATTGATCAATTTTTCTTGTGAAAATCTATCTTTTCCTTGCAAGCTTGTCTCATGTTTATGCATCTAGTTAGCAAAAAATGTATGTTTATAGGTTATAAGTTGTGTTTTTTAGTAGTGCTGTTAATTTTCAAACCCTTTTTTTCCTTTTAAAAGTACTGTTTATAGACCTCCTTATGAATTATTTATGTAAACTTCATTGGAAAGTGAGTTGTGTGAGCTAGGCTTTATGATATTAATTTGAATGTGATAGGTTGTTAATAGGTCTAGGTTGTTTTGGTGTATCACCTTAGGTTTCTCAATATTAGGTTTATTTTCATGCAACTCTTACCCTTACCTCAAAGATTAATAGTTAGGTGACATCAAAAGGGGAAGATATCCCTTATCACTAGAGGTATGCTTTCGAATAGGATACCCACAACTTGAAAGTAGTCCCAAGTTACATCCAAATCTATTGAGTTCATTCAAAGCTTAGCATTAGGGTGTAGATTTGGAACCCTAACAGTTTTGGCATGCCTAGTGGGACAAGTGAATTGATTTTCAGTTCATTTTTATGCATTTTGTTACTAAATTTTGGTGTGTCCAGCAGTAGTTTCTACAATTTGGAGGCAATTTTTTAATACATACTTGGCAACTCTGAGAAATTTTACTGGTTTTAGTAATGACCAAGTGCTAGTTAGTTTCAATTAAATTTGTTTTTTTCCCATGCTCCAGCTTCTAAATGAACAAATATGTCATATTACCCACCATTCCATGAAAATCATGCATGTATGACCTCTTACCATCCATACTACACTGAACAACCTATTGGTTTTATTTCAAATAACCCTATGACAACAAGTTACTAGCATCCTCATTATGTTTCCTACCCTCCTACTCCTGCTCAACCTCAATATCAACCAATATATGCCCAAAACTAACCTCAAGAAGGATATTTTGTTCCAAAACAATAGTCCTATTCTCATTTTTAGCCCCAAAATGCTAATGATAAGGGGATTAGCAATATTGATAGTGTATTGCTATATTTATGTAGGCAATTGGATGAGATCAATAAGGAACAAGAGTATCAAGTGCAATAATAGGAGGTTGCTATGCATCGGGAGGAGTTAGCCTTCCAGGCATACACTCAGGAGTAGGAGATGAAGATTCAAAGAAGACAATATGAGGAATGTCGGGAAAAGTAGATGGCTGTAGAGGAATGCCATCTAAGGTATGAAACTCAGGCAACCCCTTCCTTCCCTATTTTCAGCTCAATTCCTTCTGCAATGTTGAATCACCTTGTTAATGAGGAGGTTTCCAAGTACAATTCCCCTAGTTTTAAACAAAATAAGCCTTTTGAGACCATTAGTGAGCCTACCAATGAGACTTCTACTCGCAAGTTTCCAAGTTGGAAAGAGTCATCTACTCTATCCAGTGAAGTTCCTCCATCTATCATGCAATTGGAACCATGCTATAACATCCAGAAAGTAAAAGAAGAGTAGTCCCTTGGCTTGCATACCTCACTAAACATAGAGGAGATGAGGAGTGTGAAATTGTTGCTTTTAGCCATGGAGGAATACAGGCTACAACTGCAAAAGGCTGAACAGGATAAGATTTCTCAAAATGTTGTTTGCAATGTTTTGGCTAATGATCCTCATGTTGTTCTCCATGATGGTGAAAATGTTCCAACAGGACAACAAGGTGAACTGGTGGAAAAGGCTAAACACGAAGAGCAATGTACAATTTGGAATGAAGAAGGTGTGAGTTTTCCCATTCCAAATGCAGTTTTAGAAAAACAAGAAGACCTCAAGCAGTATGGTGAGAAGTACAGGTTCAAGAATTAGGACCACCTGAAGAGGTTGAAAAGGGTTATGTAGGCCATTATTTCATAGCTTCTTTTGATGATATTCCATGCTTCATTGAGCATAATGAGGAGGGCATAAATATGGTCATAAGTCAGCAACATGAGGTTGAAGGCCTTGAAGGTTTTTTCCTCAAGAAGATCGCAATGAGGCCAATATCAGTCCTCCTACACAAAAATGTAATGAAAAGCATGAAGAGGATCTATTTCAAGCTGAAATTGTTTTTTTTTCTCATGTCTAGATGCTATGCCAACATCTTTAGAGGAAGATTATCAAGAACAACCAAAATAGGAAGTGGAGGTAACCATGTTCAACCCCTTTTGTATCAATAAATCAATAGAACAAACATGGAGCCAAAGGAAGAATGTGGTCTTAGTGGGGATGAGTTTATTCCCTCAAATCAAAAAACCTCCCATGAAGTTGATTTGCATAATCTTGGTGAGCATCCTCCTTTCTGGTGTATAGAGGAGCTTGAGGTTGTTGCATTGATTGAAAGTGTGTTGGAGGAGGTTGTCTCATTGTTCATACATTTTCCTTCCTCCTTTGAAAATGAAATTTTTGATTCAAGAATTTAGGAGGTTGACCTATGTGCAATTTTTGTTTAGGCTGAACAAAAACAAAGGCTTGATACTACTCTTCAAGATCCCAATTAGGAATTCAATAATAAAAGTTCAACCTTTGTCATGTCAAGAGGTTGTCCCATCATATACTTAACTAGTTCGAAGGCCATTGAAGTACTAGAGATCATGCTTGCACCCAAGTATGAGGATGCAATTGAAGAAGCTGATTTTGGAGTTGCAGCTGAAGGTGATCAAATTTAGCTCACCTGTCAAGTTCAGGACAACAATATGCATGATCATTTTCAAGGTGCAAGTAAGTTTATTTGCATTTTTTATGAAACATTGCAATATTCTTTTGAATATCTACATGTGTTTCATGTTCTTTCAATAGTGCATAATCATGTAATGCATCAGTTGTTGATTAGAAAGGGGTGTTATTTTGCAAAACCTTTCAATGGTTCTATTTCACTAGCTTCTTTGTTGGTTAGAGTAGGTTAGTGTAGTTTCATTAGTTAGATGCTTTCTATTTTTCCCTAAGTACATTGTTTTGCACAATTAGGTGGTAGTTTTCATTCTACATTGCTGGTTTTTCTTGGTTTTCAAATTGTCGCTTGCTGGTTTAATGAGTTACAATAATTTGTAATGTTGTTTTCAAGTGGTGTTAGCCTTTTGAGTGACCCCATTCCCAATAGATAAGCTTACGCAACTGGTCTCATGTTTAGAGGCAAAAAATTAGCAGATGTTGCCAAAAATGTTACCTAATTTTTAGCTTTCATTTAAAATTAGGTTAGCATTTATTATTTTGTGTTGTTCATTTAAACATTTAAAAGATAAACCATAAGTCTGCTAGGTTTAATATGCATGGAAAAGGATTTTCAAATGAAACAGATTACATTTTTTCATTCCAATGTTGCAGTTACAACAAATGAGAAAAGAGAATCATATGTATCTAAATGTAATCTTGTATTGATAATCATGAAGTGTGCATGTCCCTCACAAGCCAAGGGACTAACTTTACTTATTCAATGGAAATATGAAACAATTTATACATGAATAAGTAAAAAAATAAAAATGTGCATATAAGAATGGAGACCAACCATTTCCTAAGAATGACTAGTTGGAAAGTTTCCCTCTTGCCCTACTGCTACCACCCCAAGCTACTTGTGTCCTCCCCAACTCCATAGTGCTCCTAGCTCCTACATATGGAAAAACAATGATATTAGAGTGAGGCTCTAAGCAATGAAAGATCTCAATCCTTACATACAGACCTACCTATGCATGTATAAATTGATCCATAAGTGTATTAAATAAGCATAAAAACCTTGGATGTCCTAGAAAATAACAAATTCATCAAACACATCCAAAATATGCATCTATTTTTCTAACTTTTTTGCTTCATGTACAGATTTAGGAAAAGTATGGTTACTATACTGATTCAGATTCAATACAACATGTGGGGTAAATGTGGCTCCCACGAGGGTAGAGCTCAACATGCTTTGAAAGAAAAATGAAATTGAGCAACTTGATCAAAGATTTACATGTTATTAATGTATTAAATCAATATGGAATCACACCAGTTGATCAAATTTCATTAGCAAATTCAAAAGATGCATCAAGATCAATTATGCATCTCTTAAATAATGAGAGAGTAATCCAGAGTATTTTTAGGTCCCTCTCACCTTGAACCTATTGGAAAACCACACATCACATAGGACTGTGAGCTTTTAGGTCACTGACATAGGGGGCATGTGTCTTCCCACTAGGATCAAAGTGGGGAGAAAGTTATGTGTCATATTTGATCAAAAGGGGAGAAAATGTAGTGGAAATCAGATAGCAAATTCATGCAGGACAAGAAGCATTATTATGGAAACCATTAAGGTTGAGACAACATGTATTCCCATGTCATGCAGGACAACAACAAAGAAAAATATCTTTTGACTTTACTGAAGGAAAACAAGAAATGGTCACAAGAGATTACATTAAAGATGAAAAAGAAAGGAAGGGTAGTAAAAAATTTCAACTACCTTGTTCGGCGTCACATAATGATCAAATTTCATCTACATTTATTGAAGTTGCTAAGATCCAAGGATTACCTCCACAAGTGATATGTAGTTGACAATACCTTTATTGATGGAAATGGAGAAGCATTGGTTGAGTCAAAAATGAAACAGCACAAGGTGACCTCTTTGAGGCCAAGGTCATGATACAAATGAATATGACAACAAATTTTATGAGTCTACAATGGGTAGTCCTAAGGGGATAATCAGGACAGTCACAATGCATGCTACAATGGTCTCATGGAGGGACAATAATAATGAATGTATACTACAATGAAAACAAGGCTCTAAAGTCATAGTACAATACCCCTACAGTGCAGAATATGTGTCAAAATGATCAATACACATGCCACATGATGATGTACCAGTCACGATGACCTTAAGGCATGAAGAGTAGGAGCATTGAAGTACAACAATAAATAGTGAAATAAGCATACATGATAGGATGATCATCACAATGGGTGGAATGCATATTACAAAGGGGGTAGAGCTATCTATTGTTCACATTGAACAATGAATATCATTCACTCAACATAAGCACATGTATGGTGATTTGTGCTACAAGACAGAAAGAATCAAACAACAATGACAATTCTATATAGTAAGAACAAATGCATTTCGAGATATCCAAAAGGCATGGCACAACAATAGTGTTATGGCATCAATGTCAAAGATAGAGAATGCAATCCAAGCTTAAGGAGAAGGTTACATTTCAGTCCATGAGGCCCAATATACTCTTCATGTCATAAATTGGAGCAACAAATCATGATAATAGAAAAAGGGACAGTTATATTTTATGAACATTCCATTATAGTGGAAACCTTATATGATGTGATCAAGATACAATTGCTATGCCATAACAGAGATTGTGAAATAAAAGAGGTTATAAAGTCTAATGGATAGTCCCAGGAACTTAAGTCTTGAGTAATGTGCATAAAGGAATGGTAGATGTGTGGGGTCTTTGACTTATACCCATGTTGTGTAATGGCATTGAATCATTTTTATAGGCCATTTTTTATCCATAAGGTAGAATGGTAATTGGGAAAGGAAAATAACAGGGGTCTTCTACTCTCTATACTGAGCCATTAACTTATGTTAATGATTAAGCAAGTTGCCAAATGGTTTCCTCTAGAAATGATTCCTCTAAGCACAGACAAAATTATTCAAAGAAGAACAATGATATTAGAGATGGAAATAATATTATTAATTGAAATAGAGGAGCTCATAGAATTCACATATTGAAAAAACATGATAATTGTATTTCATGGGAATGCAAATTTTGGTGCATATATATAGTTCTTTCATCAAGGGAGAATATGAGTTGAAGCTTAAGAAGCTTTATGTTCTAGGTAGTATCTAGTCACAGTGATCTTATGCATGAACAAAAATTACCAATGGAATTTACAATGGTATAACACAATTATCTTATGAAAATAAAGAAACCACTTCATGAATGTCAAGAGAAGTGCTTCAAAGATGAAGATGAACATTATCCTCTTAGCAAACATTACAATCACCTTGCTAGATATGTACAATGACAATCATGATGCCAAAGTTTCATATAGTAGTGTTTTTTCAAAGTGTTTGAGGCATAAAAAGAGGTTACCATTCAAGTGTTTAGAAAAATGAGGAGGTATCAATAAAGGACAAAAATATGATACTCTCAAAAGGAAATGTTAAATGCAAGAAATTCTTCACAATAACAAACCCACTTAGGGATTTTTGTTTTCAAATATGTTCTTTATAGGAAATGAAGTGCATTTGCAAAACAAGCATTAGATCCTCACAGAAAAACACATTTTTTTTTCTACAAATTTGAGCTTTGAATTGTACCCACACTATACAATGGCATTGAATCATTTTGCAACAAAATCATAGCTTTCTTTCAAATTGAAAAGACCCACCTAGGGTTTCAAAATATGAAACAACATTTCTACAGACTGAAGAAAATGGAGTGTATTTACAAAATCCATTTGTACTTCTACAAAAAATATGAGTTTCTTCAAGAAACCATGAAACCCAATTGGGTTCTTTTGGAAAAAAGTTGCAGATTCAAAAATTATACATGTGCTACAAAATACCCACTTAGGAGTTTTGCAATTATATTGCAAAATGGAAGAGAAATGTGAATATAGAGGAAACCCAGTTTAAAAAATTGAGGTCAAGCTCACAGGCCATCTTTCTTCTTCTACATATCAAAAACCCATTTGGGTTGTTAATAAATGTTCTACTATAGAGGATAATCGAAGAAACATTATGGGGTTTTCAAATGAAACAAATCCACATATAAAAATACACTATTTTTTGTCCATGACCACGGACAAGAAGTTTTTTCTTCATGAAAGCAACATGTAAATAAAAATGGAGTGTCCTCATTAACAAATGCAGAAAAGAAATGAGCATTTCATGCTTTATTCTCAAGGTAGAAACAAAAATATGGGTCGTTTTGCTCAGAATCAACAAGAATGGAGTCGATTTAACTCACTTGGAGCTTTTGCTCACAATTTTTTGCAAAAATTTCAATATTTTTGCTTCTAAAAAAGCTTCATTAGAGTTCTTATGGTGGCTATGAACAAGTGAAACAACAAACAAAAAGAATAAATGATATAGATGGGTCAACAATTTGTCCATGGCCGCGACTTGCAGGTTCTTTTAAGGCCTCCAAATGGTGAAAAAATGCAGATTTTGTGCAATAGAAGGAGCCTTTACCTACTGTTGAAGTGTTACCCTCATGAAATCTCAACAAAACTGTGGAAAATCTCCATTTTTTTTTTTGTGTTTCTTCAAACCCCATGGCAGTAGCATCATGTTCTCAAGAATGTTCCATGAAAAAATGATGGGCTTGCCTCATTGTTTCAATGTTTTGATGATTAAGGTTTGACCCTATTCGATGGGAATGGGATTTTCTTCTCATGTTTTTCTTAAATTGATTTAAGGGTGATCCCATAATAGTGGTTTACAATTTTTGGTCAAACTGGACACTGAAATTATTATTTTTAACAAAATCTTCACATTCGGGCACCTATAGCGGCTAAACTGTGAGGAATTTGTAGATGATGCAAACTAGAGTCTCATCAAATTTTGTCTGTAGATTCTAAAAATATTTTTTTCAAAATTTTTGGAATCAAATTGCACTTCTTTTTCCATCTCCCACGAAAATAGATTTTTTTCAGAAAACAACATTTTTTAAAAAGTGACTTAATACCATAACGCATAACTTTTTTTCCATGAAGGATAAAATTCTAATTCTTTCAAATTTAGATTTTTAATCTGATATCTAGTTCTTCCACTTGGTTAGATAGTTTTTATTGAATGTTTTTCCTTAATCAAGTTTCAAAGTCAAATGAATTACAATTCCATATGCGTATAATGCATAACGTTTTTTTGTATATGTCAAAATTTAATTTAATTTTTTTGTTGGATCAAGGACTTCAATATCTGGTGCACTCATATTTTTCAAATTTTTTTTATAATCTTCTATTTTTCCACATGTGAAGAACAAAGAAATTCATTTTCGATGAAAAACCTATGTTTATAAAACTTAAAAAACAAATACATAACAAAACCAAAACATATTAAAATTATATTCATTGGATAGCTTGTTCTGAGGAATACCATAATCATTTGAAATAAATTTTAAATGAATTCATTTGATCCCCCAAAATCTAAATCAAAAGTGATTTTTTATCAATATTTTGATAGGTGTAAAGGAGACGCATTTATAGGTATGGTTTAAAACTAGTGAGGTTATATCCAAGGGGGTTTGATCTAAGGTGATTTGATCAAACCCTCTTCAATTGGAATCCTTAAAATGAAACTTTTTAAGGCTTAAATAATTATATTTTCTAAAAATATGTGATTTCAGCTAAAATTCGTTCCTCTCAAGAATTGTAAACCACTATTATGACAGCACCGGAAAACATGTGTTAATGCATGGGGGCCAAAACTTGTTATTGACTTAGGCATGTTATCTTATGCCTTAAGTGATTCCCTTTGTTTCAAAAAAATTTCCAAGTCCTAAGTCCTTAACAATACAACATGGAGAATGTCAATACAACACATGTGATGCCTAGTTTTTGGTTTTGACCAATAATCATGTGACTTGGAATATGCTTTCCAAGAAATTTGGAGGTCATCCTTATTGGCCAAGTATTTTGGAGCTTTATAATGCCTTTGCAAACTAGTGAGTATTGACCATGTGTGGACTAATATGCAGAATGGGGTAAGTAGAGATGGTCAAGTGCCTTGGAAGTTTTTAAACCTTATTTAATGCTTTTGAAAGCATTTAGATATGACATTATATGTTGCATGTTATTCCAATGTATAAAGATATTGTTTAAGTGATTTGAAAATCACTTTTATTATGTCATTTTAATGCAAATGTAATGGAATTCAAGGAGATGGTGGGCCCCTTATTTTGTGCTTGAAATGTAAATGAATTGATTAAGTGATGTTTTATGAATCACTTAATCAATATTATTATCTTTAATGCTTTTTGGAGTCTTGTGTTTTCAAAACACACATATTGCATAAGGAGAGTGTGGGTCAACACTTATGTGAAGACCAATGATGACTTGTAGACATGAAGGGTGGGTGAGAGGTTGTTTTGACTATTTTTAGAGGAAATAGGGCTGTTTGGAGACATTTTTGTCACATTTTTAGTGTGACTATTTACTTGGCTTAACTTTTCTTCATGTGGAGGACAGTTTGGAGAGTTTCTAGAAGGTTCATTTTGTCCTTTTTTGTGGCATCCAACTAGAACCTTTTGAAAGGACATGTGTGAGGGGTTTTTGGTGGGTTTTTTTTTAAGTATGTTCATTTTGAACATTTTGAGCTAGTTCTTTCTTTCCAGCAACATGATAGCTTTGTTTCCTAGAGCTACTTTCATGGAGTAGTATTGTAACTCAGATGGGCCTATTATACAGTAAGCACTTTGGATTAATAAATTAGATCATTTTTACCTTCTCATTTCATGTTTCTCATGTATGTTGTTAATGATTGATCAGTTTGTCTTGTGAAAATCTATATTTTCCTTGCAAGCTCGTCTCATGTTTATGCATCTAGTTAGCATAAAATGTATGTTTATAGGTTATAAGCTATGTTGTTTAGTAGTGTTGTTAATTGTGAAACCCCTATTTTCCTTTTAAAAGCACTATTTATAGACCTCCTTATGAATTATTTATGTAAATTTCATTGGAAAATAAGTTGTGTGAGTCAGTCTTTATGATATTAATTTAAATGTGATAGGTTGTTAATAGGTCTAGGTTTTTTTGGTGCATCAAGTTAGGTTTTTCAGTATTAGGTTCATTTTCATGCAACTCTTACCCTTGCCTCAAATATTAATAGTTATGTGACATTAAAAGGGGAAGCCAACAATTATCACTAGAGGTTTTCTTTCGAATAGGATACCCACAACCTTAAATCAGTCCCATGTTACATCCAAATATGTTGAGTTCATTCAAAGCTTAGCATTAGGGTACAAATTTGGAACTCTAACAACCCCAGCACAATTAATGAGAAATCACTCTAGCACAATTAATGAGAAACCATCATTAGAAGTTGATGAGGTTGTAGAAGGTATAAACAAGATGATTTATAAATATGTCCAAGAGTGAAAGGCCATAAAAATATTATGGAAAAAAGTGCAAAAATATTAAGTGTAAGAGATCATTCTTCTATGAGTGAGGGTGAAGAGAAATAAACATGGATATCATAGGGGTATGTGCATGATCATGAGGGGCCAAAAAGTGGCAATATTATGGGTATTTGTAGGGTATGTGGCTGACAACTTTTTTTTAATCCAAAATTGATGGAATGAAAAGGGTTTTTAGAGGAGATTATCAGCTTTCCACCAATATAAATTATGCTTTAATTTGAATTTAATAAATAATTATTATTTATTTTCTATTAGAATTACGACTAAAGTCCTGATCAATATGCTAATTGAAAATCATCTATAACTTTCAAACGGTATCACATTTTTTGAATCCGAAACATGCTTCACATTCTATGCTTCACATAATATAGGATTAAAAAAGGAAAAATTAAATTTCATGAATTTTTGACCAAGTTAAGGTGGTCAGACATACGAGTTTTTATACTTTTTAAAAGTTGTAATAAAAAATTCATAATTAATTATTTTCTTGGAAAAAATTACAAAAAAATATGCACCACATCCAGACATGAGTCCTCTACTTATGTCTAAAATATTATAAAAAAATATTATCATTTTATTATGGTTAGGGTGGTTAGACAGACACCTACTTCTTATTTTTTCCCTGAAATTTAAGTACTCTGCATTGAAATTTCAAGTTTTCACCAAATAGATTTTATTTATTTTAAATAAACCTAGTAGTTTAGAAACTACATTCAATTTTATACAGATTCTATTCTTACATATTTTTTAAATAATATAGATAACTTATTCAAATTTTTACGTCAAGTTGCCTAACACTATTTTTTTGATTTTTTTGCCACTTAAGGGCCTACTTTTTCAATGATGATCCTGCACATACCCATAGTGCATCTTATTGGAATGAAATGATAGGTAGCTTTTACAAAAATATTTCTAGCCTTAGGTCAAATAAAATTTTCAAAGAAAAAACTACGGCCATATGTTGCATGTCATTTAGACTACTCTAGGAAAACCTTTTGTCTCAATGACTCAAAATTATGGTATTAACATTGATATTTTGTTATTTTTTCTTATGAAATTTCTTAAAATTTTGGAAACCAAGGAATTAATAAGGACTAGAGAAAAATATTTAATCAATTTGAGGTAGCAAAGAGGGGTTAATGTTATTCAAGATGATGTGGTCATAGGATATGAATTTCACGTTGGTGCATGCATCTAATCAATCTTTAACATGATAAGGGTCCATGGATCCCATTCATGGTTTCTATTACAGCCTCAAATTTTTTGGAATATATTTTTAAGTGGTTTTACCCAAGTTCTAGTTACCTAAGTTTTTATAAGGGGCTTATTTTTCTTGTTGAAATTTTTCATTTTATTTGAAACCTTTTTTCTTAGCCAATTTTTTATATTTTTCTCTTTGTTGGTCCTTTGTTGATGTTTCAAAGCCTTTTTTGGACTCTAACAAGGTTTTTAGAACCTTGTCAATCTCTAATGGAGGTTCTAAAAGCTCAAAAAGAGATGAAAATAAATAATATGAAAAATCAGCGAAGACAAAAGGTTTTGAATAAAATGTTAAATATCTACAAGAAAAAGAAATCCCGTATAAATACTTAGGAAACTAAAACTTGGGGAAAACCACTTAAACATATATATATAATGAGTCTCTAATAGTGGATTTGGTTGGGAATAGATTCCTCTTGTAGGTATCATGAGAATCTAAATCTCAAAAACGAAAAAAAAAATTGAATGTGACCAATAGTAGATGGACAAAAAATTATATGTACACACGATAAAATATTATAGCCAATTGGCATGAAAATATATGGATAAGAAAAATATGGTTTTGAAATAAAAATTTAACATATTTTAGCCCTCCCTTTATAAAGTGGCTGGAACTTACTTACCTTTGTTAATTTTTTTTGAAAAAAGAATTAATTTCCATCACATTGAAGTTGCATTGGTTACCCATCAACAAAGCAAGATGATACCTTTTCTATTAATACACCTATAATTTGGTAATTTTGGTATTGATATTTGGGAATGGAATTGATGATAATTCAAATAAGGCATCCATAAGTAGTAAAATCCACCACCACCCTTTCCCACATGGAAGAAATCAACTTCAAACTCCCTTAGAGAATAGTGCATGTTCATATTTACATATAAATGCACATGAAGAGATAATGATTTTCTTAAGCACCAATCTAGAGTATGATTTGATCAAATAGAACCTTAACTTGGTCCATTCCATATGATTTCTCTAATTTGTGCAACATGGATACACTAAAAATGTTGATGTACTCCTCCACAATTGAATAAAAAACTTGACTCAATTCCAATTCATCATCCTCAACACATAATTCTAAATTTTGGGACACTTCTTGTGAAGACTTCTAACCTTCAAATTACCCTTCTATTCCATGTTCTTGAGTGTAATATGCTACAAAAATATGGCTTCCAAGAAAACCAACAATAAATTTTTCTTTGTCATCACTCTCCAAATCAAAAATATGATTTGTTTGAGGACACAAATTCAACACTTATAGATGCTCTACCAATGAGATAAAAAATGTGTCCTAACTGTAGTCTAAATGAGTAAAATAAAGTTTCTTAAAGACAATCTATTTTTTTTTCCATATTAAAATCTTCATGGATGGATACCTATTTTTTTGGAACATTTTTCCTTAGCAAAATTTTCCATGTTAAAATAAAGTTGCTCAAAATAGTAGCACATAATTGTTAAGATTCCTATGGTGTTTCCAAGAAAAAAAAATCAAAATAATTTTGGCACCAAGTGAAGAGGCTTGATGTTTACTCCATGTTTGTGGTATATCTCCCTTGACTACCCATAGCAAAATTTTATGCCCACCACCTACAAAGGATTAATAACAATGTCCTCCTTCAATATCAAGTGCACATTTTGAGTGGGATTCATCTCCAACTATGGATTTCATATTGACTACAATTCCACATATTAGGGTTTTGACCTAGGGGTATATTTGGTGTTTTTTAAATCATTCTTTGGGTTAAAAGGTTATTATTAGTATAGAGGAGGTGTAAGAGACTTCTAGTGTTCCAATCTTTGAAAGGAAATTATAGGAGAGTAGTGAAAGTCATTGAATATTTGGAGGTATTATAATAGAGTGTGTTGTAGATGGAATATCTCTAGAATCATAGGTACATGATTGAGATATTTCAAAACACTACAAAGGTTCCTTTCAACATGCTCAATGTTGCAAATGTATTTTTTTTAGAGAACGTGATTTCACTCTAAAATAGTTACAATCATTGTAATAATATTTCATTATTTATATATAGAATTTTGTAGTTTGAAATTATGGATAACTAAGCATGGTATGTTTGTAATATTTTTATTTTATGTATTATTATGTAAGATAGATTAATCTTTTAATGTTTAAACTTTCATTTTTTTCTCCTTATTAACTTGACTCTATTACCCATAGATAGGCATTGGTCTAGGAATCTTTTGACCCAATCACCCAAAATAAAAACATTAAATTATTAAATAGTAATAAGTAGGCCAAGTTACTATACATCCTAACCATCAATACAACTAGTAAATAATCTTGAGCAATATTAAATGAATCTATTTTATGTTGGTTATGCTTGCATCACTTTATCATTTATATAGGGGTTATATATAGCCAACATTCCTTGACCTAGTGGCAATATTTGGAGTTAGGAGTGTAATTTTTTTTGGTTGTGGTTATTTTTTACTATATATTTTGTTTTATTCAAATTCCTTTTAAGGTATAGCCCTAGTAATACCTTCCTAATTATTATCCAATCTCAAATTGTAGGAGAGATAACCCTCTCGTAGAGTTGACCTTTAACCCTCCATATTTTATTGATCACTTGAATGTTGATAACCCTAGCCTTATGAGTGAAATTTTGTTCTAGGAAGTGGAGCTAACAATTTTGGAAGCTTATTTCTACTATTTTTATAATGATACACCTGAGAGAGAACAAGTCAAATAGGGAAAACACAAATTTTTAAGTCAATGATAATATTGGAAGCATCACAATGAGTTGACAAGTCTTTCACTTTTGAGGTAGGGAACACTAACAACAATGGGGAGGAGAAGGAGACACATAGAAACACATATATAAATAATAAAAACATAAGATAATTTAATAGATGTATAGATAAATACATTTTTATATATGAAATATATAATCAAATTTAAATCTAGTATTAGTATTTAAATACAAGCACACTATAGGGTTTTTGGAAGGCCCTCCATGATGGAAGAAAATGTTACACTTGGATTTACACCCTTTCTTTAAAATGTTAGATAATCTAGTGAGACAATGGGAATGATCTCAAGGCATGGGACCCTTACAGTTGAGATCAAACCTCTAAAGAAGGATGGTTCCTTCACTAAACTTAGATGCATGTGTTGATCTGGCTCAATGCAGATTAAACCTACAAACTTATGGAGTATTCTATTTATTTGTGAGGAAAAGGGGATAGAAAGAATGAAGAAAAGAAAAAGAAGGTGGCATGTACAAAGATTTAAGTGAGTTTTCTCCTTTCTCATGATAGCACAAAGGACTAGAAAATTTTCCTAAAATCAAATAGTTCTTCATATAAAAACTCCTATAGATAGATATGGAGGTAAGGGATTTTACTATCACTAGGAGGGAAGAGGGAATCCAAGATAGTTCCTAAAATCCATTGTTAGAAAACATATATCTATAAAAATTAGCAAAACCCGTTCAAACATGAAGGAAAATATAATTTACACAATATATTATAATCGATAAAAGTTGACACCAAGTGATTTTATTGGTTCAAAGGCATGGATCTTGTTTGTGTAGCATTGAAAATTATCACACTTGATAATTTTGCACTAGGTTTATCTCCCTCTATACATGTGTGTGGACCTATTATGCATTAATTTCCCACTTTTATAGAAACTATAAAAAAAACAAATATGGGAAATAAAATTTGATGCATTTAATATCCCCACCCAACACTTTTAATCCTCAAAAAAGGTGGATTTGGTTTTGGGAATATTGCTCCCTAGACAAGCTAATTTGGTTCTAAATTCAACTATGTCAATGTTGGTAATTTATTATTTTAATTTCCAATTTTAAATATTGGTTATCAATATTTGATTTTTAGGAAATTAGAAGAATTGCATATAATTAAAAAGTATTTTCATGATTTTAAGGCTAACAAGAAGGGAAAGTCATATTTAACTAACCAAGTGAAGATCCTAAAAAGAATTCAAGATAATTCAAGAGTATAATTGTCAAGATTATTAAAATATTTCATCGTTCAAGAATCATGTCATATGTTATGTGACTTTATGTTCATTTGTTGCAAGTATGAGAATTTGGTGTTATCATTGATGTCAATGAGCTTGTTTTTTCATTGATTCCTATAGTTGAGTGAGGTGGTTGCAAAAATGTAGTTGATTCTTTGATTAGTTGCATTATGTTGTCATTAGTAAAGCTAGTCCAGTGTCAACCTCCAATGTTGCTTTGAGAAGATTTTTTCTATGGTTGTGGAAGTAATGGAGATGATGAGTATGTATCTCTTATGCTTGGTTTCCATGTGCTTTTGAGAAAAATTATAAAAAGAGGAAACATTGTGTTGCAGTGATATTCTAAGTGATAGATTTGCATTTTGGTATTTCTCCACATTTCTTCTAGGTTGAATATATTCCTTTGGAATTCAAATTTTTTTGTGAGAGGTGTTCAAAGGTGATATACTCAAGATATGGTATGTTGGATCATCATACAGTAGAAGTTGTGTTCGCTAGTGTCTGGCTATGCATTGTAGAGGTGTTTGGGAGAAATGTTTCTACTCCACATTTCTTTATAGTTGTGTTGTAGGTCTTTCAATTTTGAACGTGTGTAACTTGATGGTGTTGGTAGTTTACCTTAGTCAAGAGGATTTGAGGTTTGGTGCTTCAGAAGATATTTTTTCAAGTAACAGTGTATGGAAGAGTTGTTTGAGTGTACACATTTGTACATTCTTCAAGTGAAAGTTATTGCAAAGGATTTTGTTGGATTTTAGGGTCATTGAGGAATATTCTAGATCATGTTCAAGAATGGAGTGTGGTTTTCAAGTCATCTTTGGATTTGAGACTTGTGTACTTCAGAGTTTAATGGTGTTTTCTTGGGTAACAACTGACTTGGTATTTACACTATACATGAAGGATAAATATTTTGTGGTAGCCTTTAGTTGAGTGGTATTGTTGATTTAGGTCCCAATTATGTTTTTATGTGATCCACATTCAATTCTATCCACCATAGAAGTGTTTTGGTATGGACCTAATTTGAATTTTCATGTTTGAGGTGCATAGACAAACTTGGAGAGAGTTTCAAGGTTGAGGATGGTATAAGTATGAGTTAATTTGTTGAAAGAGGATTTAAGATAGATGAAATATAGATGTGTTAGATGAAAAATAATGTGAAGAGGAGTGTTTTAGAGTGTGAAAATGAGTTGTGCAATGTGAGCTTTCAAGTGTTAGTTTACTAGATTCAATGAGCAAATGGTGGCTACAATTCTTCAATCAAATTATGAAGGTGTATAAGTCATTGTGGTGGATTCCTTGTTTCATTGAGATGATTTTCTCTATGTAACATTCCTTCTCTATCTTCTTTTTCTATTATGGAAGTGATCCTCTTGGTAGTGAGCATTTCTTCTTTGGGTAGTGAGCCCTTCCAGTAGTGAGACCTATTGTATTCGATGTTGATATTACTTATATTGTGAGCTAATATTCTCTATTGTTTTCCCCTTCTTGGGTTTTCTATGTAAATCTGGAATTCTCTTATCTTTGGTGTTGTTTTTTGTAATTTTTTGTTATTTTCTTTTCATGCTAAATTCATCATAGCAGATTTAAAGGTTTAATGAATGAATGTGGATCTGAATGTTAATGAGGGTTTTGAAGTTTTATGTTACAACTGATTCACTCCCCCTCTTGGTTGTCTTGTGATTTCTAGAATACCTAGGATATGATATCTAGAAATCAGTTTAGATTAGATACATTATTCCTACAAATGGTCCAAGAACTAAAGTTGAACTTAAGGCTCATGAAAGAAATAGTAAAGTAAGGTATGCTCTCTTGAGTAGTTTTACAATTTTTGAATTAGTGAAAGTTATGGATTTGAAAAATACTAAATATATTTGGGATAAGTTGTAAATTATTTATGAAGGAGATGATATGTTCAAACAAGCTAAGATGCAGAACTTAAAAAATACATTTGAGAACTTACGAGTGTTTGAAGATGAAAAAATTACAAGCTATATGCAAAGGGTAGATGAAGTTGTGAGCTCCATCAAAGGTCTTGGAGGAAAATTCAAAGAACCAAAAGCACGGTAAAGAAAATTCTTAGAACACTTATTAAAGCTTATTGTTACAAAGTTGTTATTGAGGAATCTAAAAATATTGATTAGTATTCTAGAGATCAATTGTATGGCTCTTTAACTACATTTAAAATGAGATAGTTTGGTAGTAACAATGGTACACAATTTGAGACTAATTTTAATGCTGCAAAAATAGATGAGACTAAAGAAACAAATCAGGAAGATAGTGACGATGTGAAGAATAACTTTGTGAGAAGGATGAGAAGAGGTACTAGTAAGTATAAAGGTAAATTACCTTTCAAATGTTTCAATTATGGAAAGATAGGTCACTATGCTTCAAGATTTCCAAAAGAGTTGTGAATGAAAAAAACAAGAACAAAGGTAAGATTATTATTAAATGTCATTATGTTAGAGAGGATGCAAGTATTTCTAGTGATGAATCTGTTTATGGAGATGACAATGATGAATGTTTGTTCATGGATTTAAAAGATGAATCTTTTTCTTCTGACTCTAAAAGATATGTTGAACAAATGTGTAGCAAAGGATACAATCTTATATTTTAGGATGATGTATGCAAGATCATAAAAGGGTCCAAAACTGTGATTACTACTGGAATGATAGATGGAAATCTTTATCAGCTTAAGGGTTATTATAGTCATTATTTTATGACTCTGATTAATGAAATTTGGTTATGGCACAAGAGGATGTATCACATTAATTTTTCTGACTCAGTAAGAATCAATTCAGTTCAAGAAGTGAGAGATCTACCAAAGATTACAAATACTATCAATGCTCTTTCCAAGGAGTGTCAGATTGGAAAATAAACAAGAAGAAGTTTCAAAGGAAAATAATAATCTTCTACTAGATTACTAGAATTGGTGCATATAGATCTTTGTTTTCCTACAAGAACAAGAAGTCTTCAAGGTGATGGGTATTTCATTCCTTTTATTGATGGTTATTCAAGAATGACATGGGTTACCTTTCTTAGAGAAAAATCTGAAGCCCTAGATAGATTCAAAGTATTTAAAGTCATGGTTGAGAATGAAATGGATTTGAAGATTAAATGTTTAAGGTTTGAAAGAGGTGGAGAGTTCACATCCAGTGAATTTAACATGTTTGTGAGAATCATGGCATAAAGAGGAACTTGTCTTCCCCCAGGACTCCTCAACAAAATGGAGTGGTTGAAAGGAAAAGTAAAACTATTCAAGAAGCTTCAAGGACTATGATGAAAGAAGCAAACCTATCGGAAGTCTAATGGAGAGAAGAAATCATACTATTGTTTACATACTTAACAAAGTTCGAGAAAAATAAAATAGCACAAACACTCCAGGGATGAGTTATGGTATGGGAGGATACCTACTATTAAATACTTCAATGTGTTTGGACGAAAATTATTTATTAGAAGAGATGAAGAAAATTTGGGAAACTTTGATGCAAGGTCTAATGAAGGAACCTTCCTTGGAAATTCTACTAAAAGAAAATCCTTCTAGTGCTACAATAAAAAAATTGAGAAATATTGTTGAGAGTGCAAGTGTTAGGGTTGATGAATATTTTCAAAACTCAATGGTGATAGATGGGTATGGATCAAATGAACTAGATTGTATAGGAAAATAAAAGGCTAAGGAAAAGGAAGTACAATTTGAAGAAGAGGAAGAAGCTTTGGAAAAGACTCCTATAACCCCTAAGTATGTGTAGAGGAATCATTCTAAAGAACATAGCATTGGAAACAAGAGAAAGGTGGACTGACAAGAAGGAAATTTGTTGAAGAATAGATAAATCTATGTTTACTTTCTAAAGTTGAACCTAAAATAGTGATCGAGGCATGCAAAGATGAGTATTGGATGAAAGCTATGGAAGAAGAAATGTAGTAGATTGAGAAAAATTAGACTTGGGAACTTGTCCCAAGACCTCCAAACAAGAATATAGTTGGGTCTAAGTAGGTGTTAAAAAAAAACTAAATGAGAATGGAGATGTGGTACAAAATAAATCAAGGCTTGTGTGTAAAGGCTATTCACAAGTTGAAGGAGTAGATTTTGAAGAGACATTTGACCTAGTGACAAGAATGGAAGCTATCAATTTTTTTGGTCTTTTGTAGTACATAAGGATTTCAAAGTCTATCAGATGGATGTGAATTCTACTTTCTTGAATGGAGAGTTGGAAGAAGAAGTATACATGGAACAATTGGAAGGATTTTAGTTATCAAATAAACCTAATATGATCTATAGATTGAAGAAACCACTACATGGATTGAAGCAAGCTCCTAGAGCTTGGTATGCAAGGTTGGATAAGTATCTCATATGGAAAGGATTCAATAAAGGTACCACATATAGTAACCTTTTCTTTAAAGTTTAAAAAGATCAAATCTTGATTGTAGTTTTGTATTTTGATGACATAATTTTTGGAGGCAATGAAGCTATGCGAATTTTTTTTCCAAAAAAGATGCAGAAAGATTTTGAGATATATCTCTCTCCTTCCCTCTCTCCTTCTCTCTATCTCACCTCTCTCTCTCTCCTTCCATCCCTCTCTAATTTTCCCTATCACCCCCTCTCTCTGTATCTCTTTATCTAATCCATCCCTCTATACATCTTTATCTATCCCTTCCTCCCTCATTCCCTCTCTCAATCTCTCCACCTTTCTCTTTAACTCTCTACTCTCTCAATCACCTCTCTCACATCTCCCTCCCTCCCACTCTCTCTCCATACCTATCCCTCCCTCCCTCTCTCCTTTCCTATCTACTTCTCTCTATCTCCCCCCTCCCTCTCTCTACCTACCTATCTCGTTATGTTTCTCTCTCTCACCTCTCCCTCCATCTCTCCATCGATCTAATTCTCTCTATCACATCTCTCTATCACCTCTCCCTCAAATATCTCCCTCTCTTTATCCCTCAATTCCTCCCCCTCTTTCTATCTCTCCTCTCTATCCCTCTCCTCACCCTCTCTCTACCTATCTCTATCTCTCTAATGCTATCTCAACTCTCTCTCTCTCATCTCTCTCAAGTCTCTCTCACCTCTATCCCTCTCGATTCCCTCCCTCTCCCTCCCTCTCTCCTTCCCTCTCTGCTTCTCTCTATCACTCCCTCTCTCTCTACCTACCTCTCTCTCTATTTCTCTCTCACCTTTTTCTCAATCTATCTTTCCGTATCTACTTCTCTCTATCTCCCATCTCCATCTCTCTACCTACCTATTTGTCTATAAAACCCTACCACTCTCTCTCTACCTACCTCTCTATGTATATATTCCATATCCCTATCTCTACCTACCTCTCTATCTCACATATACCTCTTTACCTCTCCCCTTCCCCTCTCTCCCACCCACCCTCCTCTCTCTTTGTCTCTTTCTTTTTCTCTCTCCCACTCTCTATTAAGTGCACCAATATGTGATAAAAAAAAAGGAGAGGAAGGTGAAAATATTGAGAGAGAGGGATAAATAAAGATGGAGAGAGATAGAGATAATGAGAGAGTGAGAGAAATAGGGGAGAGAGACTTGGAGAGAGAAAGAGGGGGGAGAGAGAGGAGCGAGGGAGAGGTAGGGAGAGAGAGAGAGGTGAGATAAAGTAGAGAGGGAGGGAGGGAGAAGTGAGAGAGAGTGAGAGAGAGAGGTGATAGAGAGAAAATGAGAGAGAGGAGGAAGCTGGAGAGATTGAGAGAGGGAAGAAGGGAGAAAGAAAGAGTTATAGATAGATAGGTAGGTGGAGAGATGGATGGAGAGGTAGGGATGGATAAAGAGGTAGGTAGAGATAGGGAGGGGGATATAGAGAGAAGTAGAGGGAAGGAGAGAGGTATGGAGAGTTAGGGAGGGTTGGAGAGAGAGGTAGAGAGGGAACGTGTTTGGGAGGAAGGGAGAGAGAAATAGGTAGAGAGAGGTAGAGAAAGGGAGAGGGATATAGAGAAAATTAGAGAGAGAATGAAAAGATAGAGATTAGAGAGGGAAGGTGTGTGGGAGGAAGGAAGAGAGACACATAGAGAGACAAAGAGAAACAAAGAAAGATAGTGGGGAGGTATAAAAAAATTATATAGGTAAGGAGGGAGGGAGGGAGAGAGAGAGAGAAGTGAGATAGAGATAAGTAGAGAGAGAATGGAAAGATAGAGATAGCTAGAGATGGAAGGATAGAATGAGAAAAAGAGGGGGAGGGATAAAGAGAAGTAGAGATGGAAGGAGAGAGTGATAGAGAGAGGGAGGGAGGGGGAGGTAGGGAGAGAGAGGTGAGATATAGAGATAAGTAGAGAGGGAAGGAGGAAGGTGGAGAGATTGAGATAAATAGATAAATATGGAGAGTCTATATAGAGAGAAGTAGGAGGGAAGGTGGGTGGGAGGAAGAAATAGAGAGACATAGATAGAAAAATAGAGAGAGGGAAAAATAGAGAAAATTAGTGAGGGAAGGAGGGATGGATGGAGAGAGATATATGAGTATAGAGAATCAGAGAGGGAAGGAGAGAGTGATAGAGAAATAGGGGGAGGGAGAGAGAGAATTGTGAGATAGAGAGAAGTAGAGAGGGAAGGAGAGAGAGATAGAGAGAGAGGGAGAGAGAGAAAGCTGAACAAGTAGAGAGGTATTTCTTGAGCTCAATGGAGAGAGTCAAATAAAGGGATGGAGATAGTGAGAGAGATAGGTGTAGAGCAGAAGATATAAACAATGAGTGAGATATAAAGAGAGAAAGATGATACAAGTTGTTGATTACTAAAATTTGACCTCTTGATTACTGAAATTTGACATTCTAATTACTAAAATTTGACTATCTAAAAAATTATAAGATCTTCCAAAAACTATAATATGCATTATATCTCCAAGAGATCCAAAAATACTCTCAAACATCCTAAAACTGACTGGTAATTTTGGGTAAAAACAAAACTAGAGCCTTTTTGTGTCATATCTTTCTACACTTAGCCATAAATTAGATAATTTGGACCCTTGTAAATATGACTATGATAAGATGATAGACTAAATGGCTATGGCTTTGCACCTTGCTATGTGGTAGGAATATTATCATTAGATACTTATTACAATGCATGGGAATATTGTTTTTTGCAATCATAATTTTGTCATTGAGGAGAAATAGAATTCATATAGGCTCACTTTCACCCTTGCACTTGGGGGAAAGAGTAGTTATCCTTATATAAAGTGTATTCCTTTAAACAAGGGATCTTTATTTTCTTAAAATATTAGTGTGGAAAGTACACTAAAATTTAAGGGGGGCATATTACCCACCATATTATAATTATCAATTAAAACAATTTTTTTTATTCATGATATTATACATCCTCTAAAGGTATGGCCTTGTTTCTTGTATAATATCTTATTTAGCTATAATATCATACAAATGTTCACTAAAGTGTGGATCACTTGATGAATTTTGTTTCCCATTTGTGGTGGTATTATTCTTTATATCCCCTAAAATCATGACTTTTCATTACATTCTATGTCCCATTTTGTTGTAGTACTATGCTTGATACTCCCTAAGGTGTGACCCTCATTCTATGATGTGTCCCCTTTTAGCAATGGTGCCATATGTGATACTCCCTAAGATGTTACCTCCCATGTATGATGTAGTGTCCTTTGACATATGGTGTTCTATTGATATACAACATTGGTGGGGGTTTTATTCATAAAACCCCCAAGGAATGGCCTTTTGATATTCATCCCTAATGAACTTAAACTTTAAACATCCACTGAGGTTATTTTCATCTCATGTGATGTTAAAATGTCCCCCATTATGTTAAAAATTCATACATCTCCTAAGGTGACTCTCGTCCCTTATGATGTTAAATAGTCTCTCATGACATTAAAATTTATGTGCTCCTTGAGGTGTAATTTGAAAAATAACCCATGTATTTGGCATAATGCGGCTTATTGGTTCATGAGCTTCAGCACCTTTTAACATGGCCACCTAACATAACACAAATTTATTGCAAGTGGGTCCATGTAATTCTTGAGATACCTAGCACAACACAACTTCATATCCTTGTGAAACCCATCACATTGCATGGACACCTAGCATAATGCAACTTGCTAGGTAGTGGATTTATGTATTTCATGAGTGACTTTGAATAACACAAGTTACTAGTCCTCACAAGAGAAATCACTTTTCTAACACTATATTTAGGAGATGGCGTTTGGTATTTGAGACAAACTTAAGTTTGAGGTCTCGTTCACTTACCAACTCGAATCCTTTTTAGTACTAACCTTGTTTTTGTTTGTATTTTTGTTTTTGTATTAAGTTTTGTTTTGTGTTGCTTTTGCATTATTTTATGGCAATGTCTTTGTCATGCATTCTTTGTGATGTCATGTTTCATTTCACTTCACATACTTGTTCTCTTTTCCTTATGATGTCTTTCCATATCATCTTGAATCCTAGGGGCTTGTGCTTCCCCTAGATTCAATGTCATCCTATCTCCTCAATATTTGGATATTTGAACCCCACTTGGCATAATCTTTATTTTGAGTTTGAGCATATGTTCAAATTCTCACTAAAGTAGGGGCTAAATGTAGCATTAAAAATTACAACCCTTGATAATTTTACACTAGGTTTTGCTCCCCCTATGTGTGTAGACCTATTATGCATTAATTCCCCACTTTTATAGAATTATCAAAAAATCAAATATTGAAATTCAAAAAAATGCATTTAATATTTTTTCCTTGACACTTTTAATACCTAGAAAAGGTGGATCTAGTCTAGGGCATACTATGCCATAGACCAAATAATTTCTCTCTATATTAAAATATGTTGGTATTTGTAATTTATTATTTTAATTTCTAATTTCAAATATCAGCTATCAGTATTTGATTTTTAGAAATTAGAATACTTACATACAAATAAAAAGTATTTTCATCATTTTAAGGTTAACAAAAGGAAAAATAATTTTTAATTGAGAAAGTGAAGATCCTAAAAATAATTCAAGATAATTCAATAGAATAATTGTCAATATTATTGTAGAATTTCATAATTTAAGCATATTTTCATATGTTATATAAGTTTGGGTTCATGTTTACATATATTTTGTTCATGTGTACTAGAACTTGTAGGTGATCAAATCAAATCCAATCAAGCAACTATTGATCCTTGAAGATGATGAGTGTGAATTCAATCCATCAAGGAGATTAGATATGAGTCATGATTTGTAGCAAGGTTTTCAATTCATTACCTTTTTATCATTATCCTCTATACAACAACGGATACACTCTCTTTCAATCATAATTTTCCATTGTGGAGGTAGAAATAATAACATAGGGTTTGACTTAAGCAATCCCCTCTATGGCACAACCCTTTCCCTCTTCAAATGTTTTTAAGTTGTAGATCTAAAGTGAGTTGATGTAAGGTTGAAGTATACTTGATCATTTATACACCATAAGTTTTCCTACAGTTGTAAAGAAATATAATCTGAATTTTCTTATCAATAGATGAAGTTCCGACAAAAAATCCTTGAAGATAGAAGCTACAAACTAGGGACCTCAGACCTATGATTTTATTTTTTGAAAAAGAGAAGGATAGTCTAGGGTGCACTGTTCCCTAGACCAACCAAATCTACACCAAATTTAAATCCTAAGTTCCTCTATGTCAACCCTCTATATTTTTTGAATTGAATTTTGCCTTTCTATAAACATTTTCTTAGAATTTATGATAGATTGTTGTATTTTTATAGTTTTCATAATTAGATCATTGCATTTTATAAATTGGATCATCACACATCATTAAAACACAAAAAAATGGATTAAGTTTTTGTTCCATTATTTTGGATTTCCCAAATGGGCTTGAAACCAAGTGGTCCTTTAGCTCATCTTTAATCTAATCCAAAAAAATTGGGAATATGGTCTTAAATCCTTTTCTCAATCAAATATTTTACAATAATAGAGTTGTAGAGGATGCAAGTATCTAAAGAGAACTATGAAGGAACCCATTTGAATGAGGATGACCAGCCTTATATTTTGGAAGAAGTGTCAAAACTATCTAAAATTATGACATAAGAAGAAATCAAAGTCATAAATTCAACTGTTGAAATATAAACATGTGTACAATGATTCTATTGATTGATGTGAGGAAGAAAATTATTTTGATAATGACTAGTTAGAAGATCAAATCTACCTAGGAAGTTCATTAAGAAAACCTAGGGAATGGTGTTTTAAAGAAGTTATATCTCCAACATTAAATGAAACATGGTCAAGAATAAAATAATTAATCTTGTGGAATTTAACAAATATAGTGATATGGGAACCATGTTGTGAACAAGGATTCCTTAGGTTATACGGTGGTGCAGAAATTGTGGTTAGTAGAAGTGATGAAATCATAAGACATTCAGGTAGGATTGCTAAGAACAAAAAGAAAGTGCAGGTTAGAGACTTGGACACTGAAGTTGTCAGATAGCAAGGATAAGTGGTGTCAGAGGATGAGCAAGGTGAAAAATTCAGAGGTCCCTCTTTTGTTCTTGACTTGGGACATGATCTGCAAGAGGTTTCGGCCTCCCACTCTTCAGAGCCTCTAGAGTGTAAGTAGAATGTTCCTGATTACACTGCAAGTGGTGGGGATGAGATTGGTGTGTTGAAAGAGATATTGGACATCATGGAAAAAAAATTCTATGGGTTGACATGCTTCACAATCAAGATGATCCACTGTGTCACTAGTACCTTGTCAGCTGCTATGAAGGAAGAGATGGAGATAAAAAATACTGAGGACCACAGTGAGTAGGTTGGGGATGATATGGTTAAGCTATTGTCTAAGAACTAGGAAAAGGATAGCTAATCTTTTGTTGGTTTGTTGTTGATCCTTGGGTGTTGTTAATTTGCGACTAGTTTTGGTTTAGTGTTTTTTGGTGTTTTGGGTTGTTTAATGCTTTTTATTCTAGGAATTTCTAGCCCTTGTGGCTCTTTGTGTAGGGTACAACACCTTGTAAATGCTTCTTATTTTATTAGAAACAAATATAGTGATTGGTGAGTGTTGTATGAACATTAATGGTATTGCAAAGTGGTAGGTGGAAGAAAACACATCTTTTGAAGCAACTTTATTGATATTGATAGACTACCAAGCCTATCCTTACCTTCATACTTATGGGAGAGTAGCATAAAATATTTTGATATCCCTACTTAAGCCTTTAAAATAAATTTTTGGTTGTGGTATTGGGCCATTAGAATCCCCTTTATTATCACACCTATAAGGCTTAGGACATAGGTTGTCCACCTTTAATATCTCGAGAAAGCAGTAATCCATCAAACATCAAGCCATTGACTCTCCATTGAAATACCTATCATGGAAACAAATATGAGACACTCTGAAACTTAAAGGGGTGATTATGTTAACATGATGTAATTATAGGAAATGAAAACCTTTGTTGTATCAATATTTTATGGGAAAGCATTAATGGACAAGAAATTATGAAATTCCAAAGATAAAGGAATTTGGAGGACTAAGTGAAATTTTAGGATGTTGTACTTTCAAGGAATGCTAGGTCAAGATAAAATGTATGATAGAAATGAAGGGATAATGAAATATAACAAGCCAAGGATCACAACATCAATGAATAGAGGAGCCATGGGAAGAGGTACCAAGGGGTGGATGGATGAGTAAAGTTAAAATTCTAGTGGATGCAAGGTACTTAAAATTTTAGAATATAATTTTGGGCTTCAAGGTTGGGGAATGCCAAGAAAATGGTATTAGGGAAGAAAAATTCCAATAAAATGACACTTAGACAACATTTTACCCTTCAATATTTGGTGATCAAGGATTCTTAAGAATGGTATAGATGCAAGGGAAAGCACAATAGTCTAAACCACTAATAAATATAACACTTATCCAATTTAAGAAGGATTAAAGCATGAAGTTGAGGTGGATAGGGAAGGCATGAAGGGATGAACTTCAAAACTCTGAAATTCTAATTACTTCCACACCTAGCCAATTTTTGGTTTTTCAAATTGAGCATCTAACTAAAAAATGAAAGGGTGGAGTTAATGCAACATCCGGAGGAACAATTTTAAGAAAGATTTCCCATTTATAATTTATCAGATCATTTATGATTGATGGGAAATTAAGGGGGGACATAAAATGGAAAAAAAATTGGTGACCTCTCAAGAGTGTTTTCCACCAAATACAAGGATCTAAAAGCCTTATCAATCCATTGTAATGGAGTCTCAATGAACTTACAACAAACTAGAAAGTGTCTCAAAACACAAAAAAACAATAACAATAATGTGTAGACTACAATTGGGAAACATAAAACTAAATCATACATTCCCCTAATGAGAATTTAGAGTGTACAACAACACTTCTTGCAAAACAATAACAACTAAATTAATATTTAAATAATTAAAAATTAAATACCAAAATGTCACAACTTGCCTCTTTCAAATACAAGTCTCTTAAAGGAGTTGATCTCCCTCAAACCACTATTGCATTCAATACCTAGCTACAACCATTAAATCCCTCTTCCTACATGTAATAAAACATAAATATTGACTTTATAATTAATTTTTTCTCCACCATAAACCTAATTATTACAGGGAAACCATAAAATATGAGTGTCAAACTCATATGATGATGCATCAAGTGTTTACCCAACAAAATGAGATTTTTTTGAAATAGTTCAATATCCAAATTATTGGAACCAATGGAAGAAAATGAACTTCCTTCACACAAGTGAATAGTTTTATCACGATAGTTGACCCATTTATGATGTGATATAGAGAAAAATGATAATTTTTCCATCTCACACAGTAATACAAAATATATCATACTCATTTTTTGATCTACACAAGAAGCCTCTCTCTCATGCACATCAATTAAAAATGTCAAGCTAACATTATTTTCAAGTTGAGAAATATCTTGATCTTATTTTCCCATGTATTGTTACACAACATATTTAATATTAGTATGTTGGTCCTAAGTGAAACACTCAAATTTAGAAACATCATCATCTATAGTGCAAGAGATACATCTTCATCTTGAATTATGACCTTGTAATTCACCTTTCCAATCTTAAGGATGATCTAAGAAACCAAAAAAACTTGTTATTATATGTATTGATGCACATTTAATAAACAAAAAAATTAGATCCATGAGACAAGGTATGTGCAGGATCATGATGGGCCAAAAAGTGACAATATTATGGGTATTTGTAGGCTATGTGACTGACAACTTTTTTTTACCCTAAATTGATGAAACGAAAAGGGTTTTTAGAGGAGATTATCATCTTTCCACCAATATAAATTATGCTTTAATTTTAATTTAATAAATAATTATTATTTATTTTCTATTACAATTACGACTAAAGTCCTAATCAATAGGCTGATTGAAAAACAACTATAAATTTCAAATGGTATCACATTTTTTGAATCTGAAACATGTGTCACATTATATGATTCACATAATATAGTATTAAAAAAATAAAAAATAAATTTCATGAAGATTTGACCAAGTTAAGGTGGTCATACATACGAGTTTTTATATTTTTTTAAAGTTGTAATAAAAAATTCACAATTAATTATTTACTTGGAAAAAAATTACAAAAAAATATGCATCACATCTAGACATGAGTATTCTACTTATATATAAAATCTTATAAAAAAATATTATCATTTTATTATGGTTAGGGTGGTCAAACAGACACCTACTTATATTTTCCCTGAAATTTAAGTACTACTACATTGAAATTTAAAATTTTCACCAAATAGATTTTATTTATTTTTAAATAAACCTAATAGTTTAGAAACTACATTCAATTCTCTACAAATTATACTCTTACATATTTTTGAAATAATATAGATAACTTATTCAAAATTTTACGTCAAGTTGCCTAACACTGATTTTTTTGAATTTTTTGCCACTTAAGGGCCTATTTTTTCCATGATGATCCTGCACATACTCGACACTTCGAGTGAAGAACTAAATTCTTCAAATTATCTCTCTATTTTGATTTATTCTTGGAAACTAAATGTGACACATTTATACCCATGGCATGAAAAACCATCCACATACACCAGTGTAATTATGTTAAATTTGTTGGTTTCATTTTTTTAGGTACAACATTGTATATGTTATTTTTATCCGTAAAATCATCATTTTTGGCAACCTCAAGGTTAGAAAAGGGGAAAAAGGAAAGAAAGATGTACAAAAAAGAGTTTTACCTATTCATCACTTTTAACATGACTAGGTGTATGATCTTTTAAATAATTAATTACATGAGATGATTCATGTAATTTTTATGCTACATACACACTCTTCATTGTTCACAGTGTTCAAATGCTCAACAAGGATAGATTTTACCTCATTAGGATGAAAATCATCATTTGTATCATCAAAGAACTAAAACACCTACTAATTGGAATCAATAATGTTTCCTTATCCCAATTCATCATATTTGACTCATCTCATATTTTCTCATTCCCTAATACAAATTCTTATTTTGGTAGTGTTAACATATTTTGAACCATCAAATCTTGGATGAAGACCCCATTTTGCATGAATTTTTATTATGGGGTTGATTGCATGAATAAAACCATTCATGAACCTAAGATAAATTATTTTATTAGGAGAAAGGGAATTTTATGTACTTGTTGCAACCATTCTTAAAGTGTACAAAGGCTAAGAATAATTCAACTAGTTTTGCTTACATATTTCCTTGGTGGGATATTTTTTTGTTAGTAGGTTTGTATTTTATGCCCCGCAGGCCCACTGAGAACCTCTAGAACTAAACAAACACCCTTGCAAGAGTTTAGTAATAGATTCTAATTCATTTTTAGGTAAATATATGGGGATATATTTGTAAGAGAGGGGGACCATTGCATGCAAGGCCCCAGGTCACGAAGGGCCAAGACACGAGAGGCTACCCTAACTTACCTTAGCTAAGTATAGTGTTAGGAAATGTAGACTTGAAATGAAGGAAGGGGTTGGGCAAGCTAGTTTTCAGGTCCAACACTACACCTCATGAAGCTCTTTGTCTAAGGAAGAAAGCATAGTCTCTGGAATATAGCACAACACACGAACATCTCTAAAGTGTGTTCGCATCTGTACAACCAAACAATAGTGAAGGTGAGGTCAAACCAAGAAAAACTAGCTAATAGCTTAACTAACTAGCTAAAGGGGAAAAATGATATGAGTAAGTTAATGAAATATTATTTAATATTGTAAAGCAAGAATGCAAGGGTTAAGAGAGTAAGAAGGATCTCACCAAGAATTAATTTGCTAGCTAATTCCTTGAAGATCACATACTCCTACACACAACAAGAGAGGAAATTTTTTGGGTGGATGTATAGGGGCCTACCTCAGTCAGACCCTCATTTAGGTGTTTCCACCTCCATAGACATCCAAGAGAATGAGATGAAGAAAGTAATGTAGTAAAGAGCACTAAAGCACAAAAAAATAGTAAAGTGCTAACTCAACCAAGTGATAAAGGAGAGGAGAGGGAAGATTACCACCTCCACCAAAAGCACTCAAGGCTTCTTGGGGGAGAATATGAGAGTACTCAAGCCTCTATTGCAATGGTGTGGTCCCAAACTTTCTCTAAAGAAGTGATGGAGTGTTGCTTTGGATGCAATGAGGTGCAAGAATGTTTCTTGAATGCTTGAAGTGGATGAACAAGAGTGGGTTGAAGCTTGTAGGGTGAGTGTAGAAGATCAAAAGAAGTTAGGATGTATATTGAAGAGATGAATTTGAAGAAGGAATGAAAGAAATGGCCATATTGAGGTCAATCGACTGAAGGGCGAATTACAACTTGAATCCCAATGAGAAGTGTCATGCCTCTACAGGTTCAACTCTAGGAATTTTCTAGGGACATAAGCACACCAGATGCCTACACACCACGCAGACATCCCTGACAAAAATGCCTCCATTGATGCTCAAAATAGGCGCCAAGTGGGATGCAAGCAGTGAGCTTAGGCGGAATTAAGCCTCTAAACTTGGTTGTCTAAGTTGGATAAAGGAAAAAAGGGGATTTGCACATGAGGTTAAAATTTTCTCCTATGCATTTTTCCCCCACTTTAGTGAGCACAAATACTAATGAGTGCTCGATAAAGTAGATCAAGAAAGAGTAGTGTTGGAAATGTATACCTCAACCATCAAGGAAGCAGTAATCGGTTTGGAATACTTGAAGGTGCAGGTTAGGTGAAGGACTTCATAGCTACTCAAAACTATGAATTTGAGAAGATAAAGCACCTTA
Source organism: Sequoia sempervirens (assembly GCA_007258455.2). NCBI lineage: Eukaryota > Viridiplantae > Streptophyta > Pinopsida > Cupressales > Cupressaceae > Sequoia > Sequoia sempervirens. Next base: position 204,458,040 of record VDFB02058242.1, on the reverse strand, counting down.
TAGGTGCTCAGTTCTATAAGGAAGATGTCCCCCAAAAAATCTAGCATGGAGGATACCCAAAGGAAGTTCCCTACAGGCTCTTAGTCCCATAGGGAAGGTATTATCCATGAACTCAAGCATGAAGAACACCCAATGAAGCATTCTACAAGCTCTCACTCCCATATGGAAGGTATTCTCCATGAAATCAAGCATGAAGAGCACTCGAAGAAGCACCCCATAGGCTCTCAGTCCTATAGGGAAGGTAACCCCCAAGATCTATCACATGGAGGAAACCTAAGAAAGCTTCATACAGGATCTCAACTCTATAGGGGAGCCACCCCCAATATCTCTTTCATGGAAGAAGCTCAAAGGAAAGCACCCCATAGGCTCTCAATCCAATAGGGAGGTGTCCCTCAAGATCTCTTGCATGGAGGAAACCTGAGAAAGCTGACTTCATAGAGTCAGGAAGCGACCATGTAGGAAAGTAAGTAGAAAGTCATGCAGATTGTCAATAATTTGGAAAAATTTCAAAGGGTTCCCTCGGGAACCCTCTGTGAAGAGAGGGTCAACACAAGGGACACACAATTTAAAAGTAGATGTTATCCTTTTTGAATCAATCCTTCATCAAGGAATCCTTTTGAAAGATGTTTACTTCATCAAGGAATCTGAAAGGAAGGGTACAACCCCCATGTGAGGGGAAGATCAAATCTATTCTCACTTTGGGGGGAAGTTTAATTCCTTTCTTTACAAAACCATGATGAAGGAAACACATTTTGTTAGGGTTCCAAGCTAAGAATGCAATTTTGAAGAAAGGTTTGCTAGGATTTTCAAGAAAAGATTCATTGGAAATTAATGTGTTTTCTAAAAATTGAAATGTTTAAGAAAAAACATTGTCACACACACGAGATCAAGAAAGGGCTTCCTCCTAACATTGATCAACAAAGAGGTCATCTACTTCCCAATCTAAATCTTCATAAGGGGAAAGATGAAAATCCTACAATGGTGGGATGTTAGGAGGAGGAGCATCTGGCCCTCTCGCAACAAGGGCTAAGGAAGAAGTCCCCTCAAGGTCCTCTCCACGAAGCTCTTGTGGAGCTAAGGTTAGTGATTTCATGAATATTGCTAACAAGGCTGGGACTTCATCCACAAAATTAAACATGCACCCCATAGTAGCACCATGTCTAGGTTTAGTGGATGGGATGGGTTGTACCTAAGGTTCATTGCTAAGCTCGCCAAATGACTTGGGAGTAGTGAAAAACTCAAGGGAAGCTGAGACTAGTTCTGTCACCAAGATTTAACAAGTCAACGTGAGGTCGCCTTATGAGGAAGGTTGACTCCTCTTACATCCTTCATTGTCGGAATGACCACCCTCTACATCTTGTTTCATTAGAGGAGATGAACTCCCCATGGACAAGGCTAGAGTCACGGAGGAAGAGGAGGAAATAACTGAAGCAGATACAACCGAGGTATTAACCATATCCACAAGCTTTGAGAAAGGCTAGATATCTAAAATAGATATCAGCAAAGCCAACTCCACTAAGGGAGTGATGAACACCTATACCTGTTTAGGGTTAGGCACATTTGTACTCACAATAGAAGCTGAGCCCAGTATGGGACCAAACTGAAGAGAAGCAAAAGGAAGGGAAGAGGGTGACATTGTAGGAGGCCCTGAAGCAGGAGCAGTCATCTCTTCCCTCCTTCTTTGGGAGGCGACTTTCTTAGCTAAGAGATCATTTTTCTGACGCTTACACTCATGTGCAAGGTGATTTCTTTAGCTCTTAGAGTTGGAGGTTAGAGGTTTCAAAGGAGCAGAAGACTCCTACTCAACCATAGGAATGTCCACCACGGTTGTCTCTGGCAGAGGAACAAATTATTGAACAAGAGCAGGAGGGATAGGTTGAGTAGCAGCAAGAGGAGTTGGCTCAAGGGCCTTGATAGTGGGCCTCTTCCCACTTTCCACTTTGGGAGTAGGAGTGGTAGGAGGCCATGGAGGTCAAGAAAAAGAGGAATCTCCTTGGGATACCTTCTTCTTGTTATACCAAATGGGTCTAGGTTCCATCCGCAGAATAGGAAGTTCAAAAGAAGGACTCTTAGGCTTTCGCCAAGTGGTCACCATAGGATTCTCCTATGGACAAGGAGAAAAACCTGATGGTACCTTAGTAAAGCAAGAGGAAATACCAGATTGACTAGCAGAAGAGGAAGAAGGAGGATCAAGAGACTGCTTCTCTTCTCCCTTCTTTCATGCCTTAGCAGTATTGCTGTTAATTTTTTAAGCTTGAGCCTTATGTGAAATAGCATAAGGCGAGGGAGGGTATCTAATTTTTGGCCTTAGATTCCCTTTCTTATAGTTCTGATATGTTTGGTGCAAAAGGTTTGTCCTAGGTAGAAGAGGGCCAATGGGCGCGGGCCAAGAGTGGTCTAAGGAGTAGCTGTCATATGCAACTGGTGGTTTATAACCGATGTTGTGGATTGCGTGCACAAAACCTCTGTGGATAAATTTTATACATTTATGCACAATGGAGGGTACCAAATTCATTGCCACAACCAAGAAATACCTAATTTCACCCTAAAGAGTTTATACCCAGGGATGATGTCAAACAGGAGTTTCACAGACTTAGGTCCAACTAAGACCGACAAGACTATACTACCCAAAGGGGGTACTAAAATTCCGTCATGTGTGTGGATGGTACTCACTAGAGCATCATACCCATCCTTTTGTAAGAAATTTATCAACATAATCTCCTTTTTTATTATGCTCACTTGTGATGTCAAATCAATGAGAACACTTGCTATGATGTTTCAATTGATCCACGTAGGAATTTAAAGAGCATATGGTTCTCTATTAAATCCCATTGATAGATCCTATGATGTGAAAGTTATACCAGTATCACTATCCACATGCTATGCAGAGGGGATGGGTTGGTGTAAGAAGGCAGCCATTACACACACTAGACAACACTTTCACAAAGTCCCTAAAGGTAAAAGGATAAGACAGTGACCCAACCAAGGTTTTGTCACACAATACCTTTGAAACCTTCCAACTACACCAACTAGGGGTCGCAAGTTGGGTTGTAAGATAACAACCTCACAACACTCACACCCACAACACTCCTAGAGTATGAGGAAAGGAACTGTCAGTATCACAAAAAGGGAACCAAGATGGTTCACATTAGGTTCACCAAAATGTAAGAGAGGGGGACCATCGCATGCAAGGCCCTAGGTCACTGAGGGCCAAGATGTGATAGGTTAGCCTAACTTACCTCAGCTAAGTATAGTGTTAGGAAATACAAGGCGAGAGTAACAAGGAACCTGGGGCCTATCAATCACTCTATAGACCTAAAATGAAGGAAGGGGCTAGGAAAATCCATTTTCAAGTCCAACACTATGCCTCAGGAAGCTCTCTATCCAAGGATGGAAGTGTGGTCTCTAGATGACAGCGCAGCATGCTAGCATCTATAAAGTGTGTTGGTGTCTGTATGACCAGACAATAGTGAGGGCAAGGTCAAACCAAGAAAAAATAGCTAACTACCTAGCTAACTAGCTAAAGGGACAGAATGATGTGATTAAGTTAATGAAATATTATTTAATAGTGTAAAGCAAGAATATAAGGGTGAAGAGAGTAAGAAGGATCTCACCAAGGAATTTATTTGCTAGCTGATTCCTCGAAGAGCACGTACTCCACACACAATAAGAGAGAAAAAATGTTGGATGGTTGTATAGGGGCCTACCTCATTCAGACCCTTGTTTAGGTGTTTCCACCTCCATTGACAACAAGGAGAATGAGATGAAGAAAACAACATAGTAAAGAGCACTAAAGCACTAAAAAATAGTTAAGTGCTAACTCAGCCAAGTAATAAAGGAGAGGAGAGGGAAGCTTACCACCTCCACCAAGAGCACTCAGGGCTACTTGGGGGAGAATATGAGAGTACTTGAGCCTTTGTTTCAATGGTGTGGTCCCAAAATTTCTCTACAAAAGTGATGGAGTGTTTCTTTGGCTGCAATGAGGTGCAAGAATGTTGCTTGAATGCTTGAAGTGGATGTAAAAGAGTGTGTTGAAGCTTTTGGGGTGAGTGTAGAAGATCAGAAGAAGTTAGGATGTATGTTGAAGGGATAAATTTGAAGAAGGAATGGAAGAAACAACCATATTCATGTCAGTCAGTCGAAGGCTGCATTACAACTTGACTCCCAATGAGAAGTGTAACACCTCTGTAGGTTAAACCACAAAAATCTTCTAGGGTCGTAAGTGCACCACATGGACATCTACACACTGTGTGGGAATCCCCGATAGAAACACCTCCATCAATGCTCAAAACAAGTGCCAAGTGGGATGCAAGTAGTAGGCTTAGGTGGAATTAAGCCTCTGAACTTGGTTTTCTAAGGTGGATAAAGAAAAAAAGGGGATTTTCACATGGGGTGAAAATTTGCTCCTATACAATAACAAGAAAACAATAGTTTAGATACCAATTTTTTTAGAAGATTGGAATATTTTGAAGCTCTTTAAATCTTTTATTTTAGCTTTTCAGTGTCAAACCAAAAGAGTTATTTTCTTTTACAATGACTAATTTCAGGAAAGTAAGGGAACAACATAAGGATCAAGGCTCCTCCTATTTGGTTTTAGGTTTTAAGGTTTACTAAGGTGGTAAAATTATGCAAATTTTAGAGGTTTGAATAGAAACTAAATCTAAATTTTCATGACTTGATTTCTTTCATAGTTGAAGATAATGTTGAGAGTATATAATCTTGTAATGACAATGCTAGTGGCACAAAGTGTATGTTAGAATGCTTTGCATTCCACCATGGATGGATTTTTTTTTATGTGGATTTTTCTTAGTGTTTACAAGTGTTCAAGGTGTGTACATTCCAAGTGGTAAGTGTTTTTGTGGGCCACATGTCAAGGTGTGGATTAATAGTAGGTTCATTCAATTTTACTTCACCAATTGTGCTATGTGTGGTAGGCCTAAATATTTTAGGGTCATGCGGAGTTGAGTTATGTATGGAGGTAAATTATGGGAGTTACTATAAGTCATTCCAACCTATATTAATTTTTCATACACTTTGGTTCCTTTTGCAAGGAATGTGTGGTTGTGTTTTGAGCTAACAGGTTGTGGTGTTGCAAAGGGTGAACCCACAAAAGTGGTTTACAATTGAAGTGAGGAAGGAAAAGTTGAAAAAATGACCCCATGGAAAAAATAATTGTTTTTGGGGTTTGAATAAAACACTATCTAACCAATTGGAAGCACTAGATATCAGAGTTAGAAATCTAAATTCAAAATAATTATAATTTTATCCTTCATGGAATAAAATTTATGCGTTATATGGTGAACATCACTCCTTAAAAATTTTGTTTATTGAAAAAACTAGTTTTTGAAGGAAATCAAAAACTAGTTTTCAAAGGAAATGAAAAAAGAAGTGCAATTTGATTCCAAAAAATTTGAAAAAACTATATTTAGAATCTACAATTTTTTTTTTCAAAAATCACTAGTTTGCATCATCTTCAAATTCCTCATGGTTTAGCCACTATAGGTATCTGAAAGTGAAGATTTAGTTAGAAAAATTTATTTCAGTGTGCAATTTGTCCAAAAATTGTAAACCAGTATTGTGGGATCACCCCACGATACATCTAGTTAGGTCGAACTAATTGATGTTTTGGTTGGATGAGGTATATATGCAAGGTTAATTCCTTTTGTGATATTATGAATGTGATACAAGTGTGTGCAAGATCTGGTACAAAGAAGTTTGAATTGGTGTTGAGGTGAAGTATGAATTGTGTTAAGTCAGTTTTTTAAGCTTCAATGGAACTATATCTTCAACATAAGTTAGATGCATTGTTAGTAGTTCATTTTGGTAGTGATTCATCCTCTTCTCTATTCTTCCAATGGGCCATTTCTTATTTTCTCTAGATAGTGAGTCCACCTAGCAGTGAGCCATTTTGTAATATCTTATAACTAGTTACAATATATTGAGTTAATCCTCATCATGGTTTTTCCCTTTTTGGGTTTTTCATGTAAAATTTGCTGCTCTTGTGTTGTTTTATGTGATGCATGCTTTCTATTTTTCTTTCTATTACTACAATTTTAATGTGATACATTGAATGGATGCTTAAAGTTCATGAAGTTAATGAGCTTTCATGAATACTAAATCACCCCCTCTCAGTATTGGACAAGTGTTTAACACCTAGTAATCAAGAAAACTAAAGGAATCAAGGTATGTAAAAACTTTTGGGATATCAATAAAGCTTTCCCCAAAGGTAAATTTTCACTTCCTAATATAGATATGATAGTATATATGATAGATACCCGTGGGATATCCATCATATATGGATGGATATTTAGGATATAACCAAAATTAGATAGCACCAGAGGACCAACATAAGATATCCTTCATCACTCCTTGGGAAACATTCTATTACAAATTTGTGCCATTCTGCCTCAAAATATTAGTACTACTTGTTAGAGGGACATGACTCATATTCTATGATATGTTTCATGATACTATTGAGGATTATGTGGATGGCATCCTATATAAATAAAAAAATCAAAATAGATCACCCAATTATCTTACAGTGTATCTTCTAGATGCTCACTAATTATAAGGTAAACGTAAATAAGAAGAAATGTATCTTTTGAATCACATCAAGCAAGCTCTTGGGGTTCATTATTTTTAGATTTGACATTGAAGTAGATCCAAATAATATAAAATATTGATAGCATGCATGCCACCTCCTACGAACCTTACACACCTACATATCTTACAAGGAAAACTCTAGGCTATCAAGCAATTAATTTCCCAATTAGCAAATAAGTTCCATCCCTTTTCACATCTACTCCAAAAAAATATTAGCTTTGAGTGGGATCACTCATACTAAAAATAATTTAACCAGATTCAAGAATAATTTTCTAATCCTCCAATTCTCATGGAACACACACCAAATTAACCCATTTTTATCTACATCTTAGTTATATGACATTCCTTAGAGAGCCTCTTAGATTATCATAATGATAAAAAAAGAGATGATGTCATATATCACCTTAGCAAGATAATCATCGAATATGAACTCAATTAATCATCCATAGAGAAATCTTTCCTTGTAATAGTTTATTCCATGCATAATTTTCAACATTACTTGTTTAATTCTACCACCCACCTTATCACCAAAGTTGACCCATTGAAATGCTTGTTTTCCAAAGTAGACCTTACTATTAGAATGGAAAAATGGGGCATGATCCTTAGTGAGTTTGATATTGAGTATTTTAATTAGAAATAAATCAAGGTCCATAAGTTATAACAAATCATTTATCAAAGGTTCCCATTTAGGACTATCATCTTTTAACCATATTTTTTTTAGATGAAGCATCCTCCATATTGAAGAACCTAAATCATGGATATTATACTTTGATTGATCATTCCCCTCATACTATTTAGGTGTTGACATCCCTTTTATTAAACCCCCAAGTTTTTCATCCCAAAATCATTTCATCTTAGATTTCCCTACATAAACAACATATTGGAATATGAGGCAATGAAATCCAGTATAAAACTAGTAGTACAATGAAACATCTAGCACTTACAATTCTTCAATGGTTCACAAATTGGTATTAAAATAGGTCAATGATGAGTTCCTTACTAAGGATTATAATATTATACCCTATAATCACATGGTGGATAGTTTTAAACAATATTTATTTGATATATATTTTGAGAAAGTCTCTTGTATCAACAATAAAGTTTTTGATGCAATGGCTACTATTGGATCTATTTTGTATATATGCATAATGAATCACATGACTATCACTTGATCATGTAAGAACTCCCCATTCCTACTTATGATCTTTTGTAATAAAAAAATGTGATATTGTTTGTCTTGACACCCCTTGGTACAATGACATATATGGATATCTCCAAAGATTAAAAAAAATCCTCCAAACATGTCACCACCAAACATAAATCCCTTATTCAATACACCTCTCATTACACCCTCCTTAGTGACACTTTATCTTAGGGGATATGATGGAACTTTTCTTTGATGTCTTAACCTAGACGAGCATAACCTAGCACTTCACAAATTTCATAATTGAATTTTTGGTGCTCATACAAATGGCACGATCCTAGAAAATAAAATCTCTTGCACATGATATTAGTTGTATACCATGGAATCAAATACCTATCAAAATGTATATGAAAATTCCATTCTTGTCAAAAACATGGGGACCTTATTCATGGACCATCACAAGCTCTTTATCCTATTGCTACTCCATTACCCTTCCATTCACATTCACCACTAGCATCCAAATTTCTAAATTTATTTTCAACCATCCCATTTTCCATTTTGGAATTCAATCCACCATCATCGTGAAAAATGAAAAAATCATTTAGAAACCATGAAGTAAAATCCTTATGTGATAAATTTATATATCAAGAACAAGTGGTCCAACCTATATTACCCCCAAATCATTATTCAAGCTAAGGAATCCAAGAAAGCCATAGTAAATATCCTCAATAAAATTGTCAGTGACACTAGTCATGATTGACACCTTCAACCCAATCTTTCCCTTTGGGACTATTGCACTTTTATTCTCACTCCCACAAGTACTATTCCATATTCCCTTATCTATGATACTGAAATAATGTTCCTAATAGAGGTTGACCTACTCTTTTTGTATCTCTTTACACAATTTCATCATAGATGAGGATTACCAAGTGGCATGATTACATAAGCTAGAAGTTGACCTTGAGGAGAAAGATCTCACTACTCTCAATCACCTTAAAGAATACTAGAATAGGTTTTTCATGGCTATAAAAAATCATGCATGTTAAATAGTTTGAGGTTGGAGAGATTATACTTAAGAAAAATAAGAAAAACACCACTCAAGCTAGAGAGAAGAAAGGGAAGTTTGAGCCAAACTAGTTGGGTCTGTATGTAAATATTGCTAAGTTTGAATCAAAAGCATACAATATAGGTACCCATAAAATCCATGAACTAGATGATCCCATGAACACTATCCATCTCAAGAACATATATGGTTATATCATTAGCACTAGTCTTCCAAAAATAAAAATAAATAAAATAAATCAATAAATCAACAAATTTTTTTAAAAAAATTTAAAAAATAGTAAAGAGAAATAAATTTGTCCAATGTTGAAAAACAATATTTGTGGCACTATGGACAAGTAGGCCATGATGAAAAACAAATAGATGAGCATATGTATAGAAGGTAACCACTCTATTCTATAAACATGTGTCACTTTCTATTATCTCACTTATCACATTCTAGTCATCTCATCATCCATCCCAACCATCTTTATTATCCCTTGTAAATACAATACATACCCGTGTTGAATGAAAAATACAACTAAGAGGTGGGGTGAATTAGTTGTATCTAATTAAAACATCAAAACCCTCAACAACTTAATTAGATCCACATGCATTCATTAAACCATTAATCTATTATAATGTTTAAGCATGAAATGTAGATAACATAAAACAACACCGTACACAAGAGAACACCATATTTACATGGAAAACCATGATGAGGATTAGCTCACAATATAAGTAATTTCAAAATCAATAGAAAGGCTCACTGCTAGAATAGGACACAGTGTCCAGAAAGGCTCACAAATAAGGCTCATTGCTGGAATGAAAAGAAGATAGAGAAAAAAATTTGCATAGAGAGCATGATCTTAATGCAACAAATATTCCATCACAATAGCTCCAACACCTTTGTAGTCTATTTGAATGATTGTAGACACCTTCTTATCAATGCATCTGGTAATCCAACACTTGAAATTTTGGATTGCTTTGCTCAATTTCACATCACTCACACCATACACTTCACACACACATTTGTCTTGCATCTATCTTAACCTCCTTCAAATGATTCAACTCATACTTATTCCATCCTGAACCTTTAAATCCTTTCCAAGGTCAGCAATGCACCTCAAACATGCAATTTCAAATTTGGTTGGTGCCAAAAAATTCTTGCAGTGGATAGGAATGAATTTGGACCAAAAAAATCCTTAGCTAGGATCCACATATATCCTAACACACCTCAACATGCTTCCAAAGACTTTGAAGATGATTCACATGTAGTGTAGACACTAGGTTAGTCATTACCTATGCAAAAACCATTAAAATTTTAAGTACGCATTTCCTTCAAGATCAATCCATAACTTCTAGACAATAAAATTTACTTAAACATGATCCAAAAACATCCTGAAAACTAACAAACTCCTTTGCAACAAATTTCAACTAAAGAATGTACAAGCCCAATACATCCTGACAACACTGTCACATACTATAACTTAGAATATTATCTTTTGAAAAACCAACACCATCAAATCTCACTCAAAACCACAAGTCCTAAAACTCAACTTTAGAGAAATGCAAAGCAAATACATTTTTCCTAGACACTTCTGTAATGCATAATTGACACACTCATGAACATAAATTATTTTGTACAATGATCCATCACCACAAATTTTGAATATGGAATCTTTGAACACCTGTAACCAACATATTTGAACTAATCAAGTGGATCTTCACCTTAGAAGAAATGTAGAGAAAAACCAAAACAAACCTCTACAATAATTTCTCTCAACCACTATGCAGTTGACATCAATGACAACATCTTCATACCTACAACAATCTCCCCCTTTGTCAATGATGGAAACACAATATGTGAAAAAACATCAAAGAAAAATCTCCTTTTTTTTATTATTGATTAGACAACTTACACAACATTTTTCTCTCCCCATTTGAAATTATTATTTTTTACATGCTTCACTTTCCCTTTGATAATAATGATTAGACAACATGCACAACTTTCTCCCCCTTTGACATCAATGACAAAGGATAATTTTTTTTTCATTACTCTCCCCCTTTTACATTGAACCAAAATACTTTCTACTACTATGAATACTCCTCCTTAGGAGTACACACCAACCTATACCAAATAAAAAACATCTACAAAATGATAACACTCATTCCATACTATAACAATGCCACTAACTAGTCCCCTTGAGAGGTGGCCACCAAGATCAATCTAGAATAAAGGATAGATCATGAGATCTATCGGATTGATGCATCTATTTATGCATCTATTTTAGAGGAGGGAAATGACCCCAACTTTTCTTGGAGATACTCAAAACTACCCTTAGGAAGAGCCTTAGTGAATATTTCAACAATTTGATCCTTTGTAGGTACATATTCAAGTTTCACTTTATTCTCCACAACCTTCTCTCTCAGAAAGTGATATTTGATTGAAATATGTTTTTTCCTTGAATGCATTGTTGGGTTATTTGAAATTTTTATTGCACTTGTATTTTCACAAAATATAGAAATAGGCTCATCATACACCAATTTGATATCCTTTAATTTTGTCCTCATCCACAACACTTGTGTGTAGCAAGATGTTGCTATAATATGCTTAGCCTTTGTATTAGATAAATAAATTGCATCTTGTTTCTTGCTTATCCATGACACCAGTCTACATCAAAGAAAGAATGCACCGCCACTTGTACTTTTTTTGTCATCCATGCAACCAGCCCAATCTGCAATTGTGTAAGAACTCAATGTGAAATTAGTATCTTTTGGATACCATAATCCATGATTTGAAATTCCCTTTAGGTATCTGAATATCCTCTTCACTGTTGCAAAATTTCACTCTCTAGGATGTTCTTGAAATCTAGACACAAGAAAAACTCCATACATGATATCCAGTCTAGTAGCATTTAGATATAGTATTCCACTAATCATGGATCTATATTTTCACTCATCAACCTTAGGGGATTCATCATTCTTGCTCAATTTGTAACCAAAAACCATAGGAGTATATATTGGTTTGGATTCTTCCATTCCAAACTTGTTCAACATTTCTTTAACATATTTTGACTATGAAATGAATAATTTCTTTATCTATTTTATCTCCCCAAACATAGACATTACAAACTCTTTCTGCATCTCTTCTATAAACATTTTACACGTAGCTTCATTGCCTCTAAAAATTATGTCATCAACATACATTACTACAATCAAGATTTGATATTTCTCAACCTTAAATTAAAGATTACTATCTATGGTGTCTTTATTGAATCCTTGTTGTATCAAATACTTATCCAACCTTGCATACCAAGCTCTAGGAGCTTGTTTCAATCCATACAATGCCTTCTTCAATCTACAAACCATATTAGGTTTATCTGAAAACTGAAATACTTCTGGTTTTTCCATGTATACTTCCTCTTCCAACTCTCCATTCAAGAAAGAAGAATCCACATCCATCTAATAAACTTTGAAATCTTTGCATGCTACAAAAGCTAAAAACATCTTGATTGCTTCCATTCTAGGCATTAGAGAAAATGTCTCCTCAAATTTTATTCCTTCAACTTGTGCATATCCTTTACACACAAGCCTTGCCTCTTTTCTTAACACTTCTCCATTCTCATTCAATTTGTTTATGAATACCCACTTAGATCTAATTATGTTTTTATTTACATTGGTCTTGGAAAAATTTCCTAAGTCTGATTCTTCTCAATCTGCATAAGTTCTTCCATATCTTTCATCCAATGTTCATCCTTACATGTCTCAATCACTATCTTAGGTTATACTTTAAATGGTAGACATAAATTTACCTTTTCTTTAGTAGCTTTCCTTCTTATCAAAACACCTTTAATTTTTTCTCCAATGATCTATTCTTCAAAAAAAAAATTCTTCACATACTTAGGGGTTCTAGGGGTCTTTTTCGAAGCTTCTTCCTCTTCATCCTATGTTTATCATTCCTTAGCTTTTTCTTCTTCTTCTCTATAAGTAGGTTCATCTAATTTATATCCATCTATCAGGTACATAATTCTATAGATCTTCATCCACTTTGACACTTGTAATCTCAACAATCTTTCTCAATCTTTTATTCTAACATTTGTAAGCTTTTGTTTTAGTATAATATCTAAGGAAGACTCCATCAGACCTTGCATCAAAATTTCCTAAGTTTTCTTCATCTCTTCTGATATAAAATTTTCTTCTAAGAACTTTAAATTACTTAACACTAGGGATCCTTCCATAACACAACTGATAAAGGGGTCTTTATGTTGTTTTATTTTTCTTGAACTCTGCTAAATATATAAACAACAATATGCATTTCTTCTCTCCAATAGACTTCCAATAGATTATATTATTTCATCATAGTCCTTCAAGCTTCTTAAATAATCCTATTTTTCCTTTCAACCACTCCATTTTCCTAAGGATTCTTGTCACCTTGTAGACTTCTCACTCCAATAGGACCACAAAGGTCTATATGCACCAATTCCAATAATCTAGAAGATTGTTCTTTACCCTTGAAACTTCTTGTTTTTTTCTTTCCAATTTGACACTCCTTGCACACAACATTGATGGGATTTGTAATCCTTGGAAAATATCTCACTACTTGAACTAAAATTGATTCTAACCAATTTATCAAAATTGATGTGACACATCGTCCTATTTTAAAATTAGATTTCATTAATATGAGTCATAAAACAATGACCATCAACACCCTTGAGATGATAAACATTTTGATCTATCCTCTTTCTAGCAGTATTCATAGTTTCAAACCATTTTATGATCTCACATCCATCATGTCCTGAAACATAAGATTATGTCCTTTGCTACACATATATCTAACACTCAAAATCTTATGCCTTAAACCATTGGCATAGTAAACATCGTTGGTATTATGATTTCCATCAAAATTGATTGAACCTATTTCATAAATCTTAGCACCTGAATCATCTCTAAATTTAAAAAGTCCTACATCATAATTTTCAAGTTTAACAAACTTACTCTTTTCTCCATTCATATGATTGGAGCAACCACTATCAATGATCAAATAGTTCTTATCCTATATAACATGAAACCGGATACCAAAGTACCTTCAGCCTTAACTTGTCTCCTTTGTCTCTAGAGCACTTTACTTCATACATATTTTAGAGTTAGTAGAAACATATTCATCTTTTAAATCCAAGAAAAAGAATTCATTATCATCACATTCTCCATAATTAGATTCATCATAAAAAATAATAGCATCTTCTCTAACATAATATCTTTTCTTGATCATATTACCTTTTTTTTCCTTATTCTTACTGTTCACACTTCTCTTTGGACATCTTGAAGCATAGTGACCTATTTTTCCACAACTGAAACATTTGAAAGGTAATTTAACTTTGTACTTAGTGGTGCCCTTTTCCATCCTTCTTACAAATTTATCTTCCACATCATCAAGATCATCTCCATTTGAATTTTTAATCTTTTCTAATTTTCCAACCTTGAAAGGAGTCTCCACTTTTACACCATTATTCAAACCAATTTTTCTCATTTCAAATGTAGTTAACTCATGCCAAAAAACTATATTAAAATTTGAAACTTCCTCAACAACAGAAATTTTTTTACCATATGAATCAAGAGGAGTTCTAAGAATTTTCTTTACCACTTTAGGTTCTTTAAATTTTGCACAAAGACCTCTCATTGCACTGAAAAGTTCATCAACCATCTACATGTAACTTATAACTGTTTCATCTTTAGTCATTAGCAAGTTCTCAAATTGTGTATTCAAATTATGAATCTTTGCTTGTTTAACCTTATCATATCCTTCATAAATCCTTTCTATCTTATCCTAGATTTCTTTAACAGTTTTCAAATTCATGACTTTCACTAATTCAGAATTTTCTAGACTACTCAAAAGAACAAACCTTTCTTTACCATTTTTTTCATAGGCCTTGATCTCATTACTTGTGCTTGGTCCATTTGTAGGTATAGTATAATTAGTCTTCACTAATTACAAAACATCATATCCAAGGTAAACTAGATATCCTTCCATATTAAATTTCTAGAATACATAATCTATGCCATCAAACATAGAGATCCTTCTTGTTCTCCATCCTAGATCTACCTCAAGTTGTCAAGATTTTCCCCAAGGAACCTTGTTCTAATAATTTTTTTTTAATGAACAAGAAAACCGAGGGGGGGAATTAGTTGTATCTAATTAAAAGATTAAAACCCTCAACAATAATCAACTCCACATGCATTCATTAAACTCTTAATCTATTATAATGTTTAAACATGAAATGTAGATAAATTGAAACCATAATACCATACACAAGAGAACACTAGATTTACGTGGAAAAATCAAGAAGGTAAAAACCACAATGAGAATTAGCTCACAATATAAGTAATTGCAAAATCGGTACAAAGCCTCACTGTGAAAATAGGACACACTGTCCAAAAAGGCTCACAACCAAGGCTCATTCCCAGAATGAAAAAAGACAAAGAAGAAATGTTACACAAAGAACATAATATCAATGCAACAAATATTCCACCATAATAGCTCCAATACCTTCATAGTATGTTTAATTTATTTTAGACACCTTCTGCTCATTGCATCTGGTAATCCAACACTTGAAAGTTCACACTGCTCTACTCAATTTCATATCACTCGCATCATACACTTCAAACATACATTTTTCTTGCATTTATATTAACCTCCTTCAATAATTCAACTCATACTTACACTGTTCTCAACCTTGAAACCCTTTCCAAGGTCAATAGTGCACCTCAAATGTACAATTTCAAATTAGGTATGTGCCAAAACATTCCCGCATTGGATAGGAATGAAGGTGAACTACAAAAATCCTTATCTAGGACCCAAATTTATCCTAACATGCCTCAACATGCTTCCAAAAATTTCAAAGACACTTTGCATGTAGTGTAGACACTAGGTCAATTGTTACCCATGCATCCACCATTAAAATTTGAAGTACACACTTCCTTTGATCAATCCATAACTTTTGAACAACAAACATCACCTAAACATGATCCAAAAACATCCTAAAAAGTAACAAACTCCTTCACAACAAATTTCACCTAAATAATGTACAAGCCCAATACTTCCTAACAACACTACCACACACGGTAACTTGGAATACCATCTTCTAGAACACCAAACCATGAATCCTCTTGAAACAAGAAAGAGACCAACACCAGCAACTCACTCAAAACTACAAGTCCTAAAACTCAACTACATACAAACTCAGAGAAAAGACATTTCTCCCAGACACCTTTATAATGCATAGTTCACACATTGGTGAACATAACTTCTTTTGTACAACAATCCATCACCACAAAATTCTGAATATAACATCTTTGAACACATGCAACCAACATATTTGAACCACACAAAAATATCTTCACCCTAGAAAAAATGTGGATCGAAACCGAAACACACCTCTACACAATTGACATCCATGACAACACCTTCATACTTGCAACAACTTGTGCCATCCTATTCCATTAGATTTTGCAATTACTAACACTTTGCCTCATTTTTTATCCTTACCTTATTCCCCCCATCATTTCTATTATATTTTTATCTGTATTCACTCCATATCCATTAAATCTATAATCCTTCAGTCATCCAAGATACATTAATTAATATGTCTTATCGTTATCTATCATTAGTTGTGTAGATAGGTAAAATTCCAAAGGTTTAAATGTGTTGAAAAAAATAAACTAATTAAATCCCATCAAGCACCATGAAGTACAAACTATAATGAAAATGAAAATAAACAAAGAACATGCAAACCAATTTTCAAACTAGACTTGATTGATCTCCATGGCTCTTCTCCACCTGCATAAGAATGCAAGATTTTGAAGGTTGATTGTTGAAGGAATGTTGGTTGCTCAATTCTGCAACATAACGACCTAATGAAGATGATAGATGGCGATGGATGGAAGATAGAAGAATGATTTTGATAGCATAAGGATGTCTGAAGAATGTGATCAAAATGGCTTGTGAAAGGTTAGATTTATAGATTTTCGATGTGGACAGAGATAAGATTTGATAAGATTGATAAGGATTTGATTTTTGACAAAAGAGGAAATACAATGAGATGCGATAAGATTATCAAAAGATAGAAAGATTTTGATTTATTGTTTTAAAGGAATTAAAACAAGATAAGATAAGATGTGAAAATATAAAAAGATTTTGATTCTCTTTCAAAGGAAATAAATCCTAAAAAATATGAGAAGGATAATTGATGAATTATCTAATTTAAATAAATAAATTAGATACACATGAGTTCAAATTTTGGAAAGAAAGCGAGAAGATATTTTTGAGATTTTATTAATTAAATAAATATTTGATTTATTTAATTAATGTTGGATTTATGATTTCATTAATTAAATAATATAAATTATTTAATTAAAATTAGAATAATTAATAGTTCTGATTTAATTAATTAAATAATATAAATTATTTAATTAACATTAGAGAAATGGATGAATTATACATAGGAAGGGAATAAATGAAATTAGTCAAATAAATAAGATTTATTTAACTAATTAGATGATGACATGGGTACCTAGGGAAAAACACAATACAAGATGTCTAAATGATGTGATGTTGTGACAAGGTATCATAAGAGGATAATTTTTTGATGTCTACATTTTTCCCCTCTTTGAGATGATGTTCGAGATGATGATATTTGTGTTGAGTAACATCATTTCAAAGAAGTTAAGGTATGTATATAGGAAAATGGATAATGATAGAAAGATAGGATGATGATGCCCCTTCAAGAGGATAGGAAGGTTGAACAAACATGGGTAGGCTCTCGAAATGAAATGATAAGGATAGACAAGATGAATGATGTAAGAAAGGATGTGGATGAAGGAAATGAATGATACGTTATGATACAATGAAGGTGAGCAACCATGATGTTTGATATAGCACTAGACATTATGCATCAAGATATAAGGACCAAGGTGACAATGTGTCTCATGCCCCAGTGTAATACAACCTTGTCTAGATGTATGAGGAAGTAGACTTAGAGCATTAAAGTCCTGATGCACAAAAGGTATGATGTGACCTTAGATGCAAAGTATAGTGCAAAAAATATACTCCAACATACACAAGATATGAATATTAGCTGGAATGATATGGATTTTATATAAATGCAAGATAAAGTGATAACACACACAAGCAAGCAAGCAAGCATGCACAAATGATACAAAAAAAAACAAGGTATTGCCCTCGTAAGCTATAAACTGTTGATTGATTGAATGATTGATGATGATGATAGTGTTGCCATTGTGGGGAGCGACATATCCCTAGAGCAACACAAGGATGATGATAATTGATTGATTTGGTTTACGACAAGATTAGGATCAAGAACAAAGGATGTGATTGGATAATTTGAAAAGATTGATTGACTTGATTGGTATGGATTAAGGATTGACTTGCATTTGGATTATTGCTTGGATTGATTCAATTGAGTTGAATAAATTGTTTGTAATGATATGATGATTGATTGGATAATAGGATGTGATGAATTGAATAGAAGAATTGATGTGATTGGAATTATTTCTAAAAGTTGAAGTGATTTGATGATAATGATTAGATTGATTAGAATAAGTGATGTGGTTTGATTTTATTGTTTGGATTTTTGTTGGCTATTTGATTTTTTGTCTTTTTTTTCAATACCATTTTCCATTTTTTTTGTATTTTTGAGGATATTTTGATTTTTTGGGATTTTTGAAATGTTTAATTTTTGGATTGTTGAAACATTTTTTTTGTATTTTCAAAATATTTGATTTTTTTGGTATTTTTGAAATGTTTTGATTTTTTTTTTGATTTTTGAAACGTTTTGATGTGTCAAAGGATGAAAATTTAAGTAGCCTTTGTGCTAGAGACCAATGACAAGGGAAAACCAAGTCTAGGTGCAAGGGTGGGTGATGGGATAAGAGATAAAAGGCTCATGATAGATGGATAAGGGATAAAAGGCTCATGATATATGGATGGATGGAAAGGGTAGGTCATAGTGAATGTAATGGATGTATGCATCATAAGAGAGCAAGGATGTGATTTCCAAAGACTATGTAACAGGAATAATATGCCCCATTCTAAGTACAAGACTTAGGATTTTTCTGGATAAAATGTATGACAATAGGATAATGATATGATTGGTTTAGAAAGATGAGGTATGTTAGAAGATATCCACAACATGTTTCAACATTTTTCCCCTATAGCTTCATCAAGATCAAAAGAAGGGTGGATAAGTGGACTCAATATGAGAGGTATGTATGATAGCTAAAGATGGTAGGTATGATGGAAATGATATGACATGAAAATGATAGGTCAACTGGATAGATAAGACATTGTGTCCCCAAGTGTAAGTGGCATAGAAGATCAACCTACACATGATGCCTATTTTCTAGGTTTTCATCATGGTACTTATCTAGGGCACCTATTTACTAGGTTTTCATCATTGGACGAAGGGATTTCTCTTTAATTTTTTTCTTTTTTATTTTTTTGTCTTTTTTTGTTTTTTTTTATAGAAGGGGAATATGGATAGGAGGGAATCAAGTTTCTAGTTGCATGAAATGTGGTAGTCTCATTAGATATGGATTTCATTAGATGGACCATGTCAAATGTCATTATGCTCATAGATGTTGGTAAGGGATGACATGAAAGAGAGATGGAGTAGTTAGATGATGGATTATCAAAGGCTTATGCAAGAATGGATGGGGAATAGTGGATGATGATTTGGATTGAATAGGACTTGTAAAAAGTAAATGGATGAAAGGTTTATGCAAAAGCATGGACCATAGGAAGGTGATTGGGAAGATATGTAGGATAGTAGTTGAAGGATGGGGAGATGGAGGTATGTGGGATTGTTGTGAAATGGAAGGGAACCATGACGAATGGTTGCACACACTATGATAAACGTTGAAGCTTTTGATGTGGATGAGGTGTAGGAAGCAATAAAGATGTTTTCTTAGGAGGTGGTGGATGTAGTGATTTTGGCACCCACATAGAATTAGTATTTTTATGACTTTTATTTGGTTTGTGGGTTTTAGGAATTTGAGACTCTTGAATGGAATGAGAATGTGGGATGGAAGTGCATGGTTGGGATTTTGTGATGTAGATGCCTCATTTGACTTTCTCTCTTTTTGTTTAGGTACCCAAACCAAGTTAGTTTTGGCCTTTACTTTTGGAGGTATGGGCTTATAGAGCTTTTTATATGTACGTGGCTTTGATATTTTGTAATTGTATGCGAAGGCATTAGGACCATTAGAATTTTTGACTTTATGTGTAGAGGCATCTAAATTTTTATTTTGGAATCCCTTGGGTTTGGTGGAATAAGTGGAAGCTTTATGTTTAGACAATGTGTGCATTGATTGTTCATGATTAAGATGTTTAGAGGATTTTTGGGTAAATGGATGAAAGGATTGGATGGTAGGGATATTAGGTGTTGGGAGTAATGATGGTAAAGTCGATTGAGGGATATTAGGAGTTGGAAGAAATGGTGGTAGAGTGGATTGAGGGATATTAGGGGTTGGAAGAAATGGTGGTAGAGTGGATGGTGGAAGGTGTATGGTCACATGCTTTTGACATTTATAAGATGATGGAGGAGGGATGGAAACATATGTTTTAGGTGTATGATAGGCTTCATGATGGAAAGTGGACTTAGGATGCATGGATGAAATACCAAAATCTTTAGGTTGTTATCCTTGGGGTGTATGTCCAAGGACAGAAGAGTTTGGAGGGACTTTGACATGTATAGGCTTCAAAATATCTTGTTCATGACGGTCTAGAAATTGACCTTGGTGGTTCATGTTTTGGATTATGCAATGGATAATGGGACTAGGTGTAGGTGGAACACTAGACACGAGTTCCATATTGGATGGAGAAAATGAAGCAAGGGAAGATAATGGTTGTTTTTTTTCTAAGGAGGAACATTCATGAATGAGGGTGGAAAGACCAATAGGATATGATGGAGGACTTGAAATGGGGTCGATAGTGGGTGATGGAGGATCATTAGGATCTTGATTAGAATTGTGTTCACTTAGATCCAAAGTGTTTGTTTGATCTTCTATGTTGGTTTGGGAGGCATGTGTCTCATCAAGGGAAGTGGATGTTGATAGATCATGGATAGGACTAAGTAGAGGTTAATTTGGAATATATTTGTCATGGATGGATATAGGATCAAGTTTCTCATGGATAGGCCCTTCATCATTATGGATATCATCTTGATCATAAAAATGATATAGATTATGGATAGGTTGGATGAAAATGATTTGACCTTGTTTAGGAATAGGGCTTGATGTTTCCACATGTTTGGGATAGACTCTTGATATAACTCTTGGGTTGCTTGAATGGAAGTGGAAGGTGATGAATCTTGAATAGGCTTGACATGTTCTTGATGGTCAACAACATAGGAGCATGAAAGAGGGTGACTTGGACTTATGAGGGGAGACTCTTGAATTGGCTCAAGGGGTTGTGAATGACATGGTTGACTTGAATGACTTGGCATGACATTTCAAGACTCTTTCGTATGTTCAAGTATATGTGTTGAATGACATGGCGACAATTGATTCCTTGCTTGTAGCCCTTGGGTCACATCCTTTGGAGGTGTAGGGGTGGAAGGTGTTGGATTAGGATTTTTATTTTTATTGTGTAGTGGTATGATATACTTAGAGAGTGCATAACCTATATTAGTGTTCCCCTTGTGAATGGTTGCATTAGAACTTAAAGGTTCTTGATTTTGTTGCCTAGATGGACTTGAATTCACATGTGTTTGTCATGATGTGGCTTGATAGGTTGATGTGGCATTGCCATGCGAAGAAGTGGATTGATTAGATTGGTATGAGGTGGAAGGGTGATAATGAATGGATAGGGGATGATGCGGTGGTTGTTGGATTTGACAAGTGGCCATGAGGTATTGGGCTTGTGCTAGGAGGTGTTGGATTTAAGGTGACTTGTGTGCTTGAATTTTTTGTATTACGTCATGGAATTCATGAATGATTTGTTGGGGAAAAGGTTTTTGAATTGTTTTAGCTCTGTGAAGCAGGTGAACAACCTCTTGTGCTATGTCTTTCAATGTTTTCATGGTGTAAAATGATGTTGATTGGATTAAAGAGATGATGATGATTAGGATATGATATGGAATGACAAGATTGTATAATTTTGATGATGTGGAAAGTGTTTATTGAAATTTTGACTTGGGCACTATCAAACACAATATTTCACATGTAAATGCATGAACTCACACACCAAACACAATGATAAATTTATCTTTGAAGATTAGATGTTATGATTAAGCAAACACTTGAATACACAACAACAAGTCCTATGACTAGTCAAGTGGGTTATGGCCAATTAGGTCTCAAGCTAGTTTGCACAAGGTTGACTATGGATGATTTAAAAGAAAAATCCCACCACATAGCCAGGAGAAAGGGGTAACCCACCCTTCACCTTCACTTCCCAAAGGTATAAATTTCTTTGGGGCTTAGCCAAGAGTGACAAGATTTTAACTTCCAAACAAGTGTGTCTTTCGATTCACACTTCAATTGAGGTTGTTCCCAGTGGTGATGAAATCCCCTAGTAGGCCTCCTATGAAGGGTTTGATAAAAGAAAACCAAGTGAGGTGTTTGTGATCACACACGCACTTGATTCACACTCACAATGATTAATTCCCCTTAGATTAGAAATGAAATGTGTGTAAAATAGTTCAAGCACTTGTTCTTTTTAGATCCCAAATCAAGATGTAATGGAAGACAATGATTAATTTTAGCCTCAATTTTTTATATGTGATTGAAAATAAGATTTGTTTTAAGAGCCCAAATCCAAATGTGTGACAAAAAAGATTAAAAGGTGAAAGATTAAACGAGTGCACCCGGAAGTTTTCTCTTTCCAATATATTATATATGATTGATATTGCTGCTACTATAGCTCCTTATGATCACCTACAAGATCAAAAAATAATATTATAATGCAACCAAAGAAAAAAACAAGCTCATCAGAAAATTGTAATTTCAGATACATGTTTTTGACATAGCTGAATTAGATTTCATTATTTGACAATTTTATTGATCTAAAAAATGAAAACTCAAAGAAGAGATCCCTACTAATTTTCTGAGAGCTTTCCAGAAATGTAAAGAAGTCAAAAAAATTCTCTGTTTTACTCTCAAAAATGCAGATTTGTGAAAACCATATAGAAAATGAAGATCAAATTTTTTTGTGTCGTATTTGACCTCAAAATTAAATCTGTAAAACATAGACCCCATTAGAATTTAAAGATCTTTCCAAAAATGTAAAAATTTCTGAAAAATTTGCCGATTTGCGTCTAAAAGACCAATTTTATGATTTTTTTTCTATGATAACTCCTACAAAAATGATGATTAACCCTTGATTTTTTTGTTGTAGTCTCTTGAAATGATGCACAAGACTCTGTAAAAATATTGTAGAAAAATTTGTAGTTGTGCAGAAGATATGAATAAATTTGTAAAACCTATAGTTTTGCCCAAAAACTGGCAGATCTGCAACAAAATGTCAATAAAACCTACAAGCAGATATTAAAAATGGGTCAAGGCCCCACGGTGGGTGAAAAAATGTGGATAGGTAAAAATTCAAAGGTTTAAATGTGTTGAAAACAATAAACTAATTAAATCCTATCAAGCACCATGAAGTACAAACTAGAATGAAAATGAAAATAAGCAAAGAACATGCAAACCAATTTTCAAACTAGACTTGATTGATCTCCATGGCTCTTCTCCACCTACATAAGAATGCAAGATTTTGAAGGTTGATTGTTGAAGGAATGTTGGTTGCTCAATTCTACAGCATAATGACCTGATGAAGATGATAGATGGCGATGGATGGAAGATAGAAGAATGATTTTGACAGCATAAGGATGTCTAAAGAATGTGATCAAAATGGCTTATGAAAGGTTAGATAAATAGATTTTTGATGTGGACAGAGATAAGATTTGATAAGATTGATAAGAATTTTTTTTTTGAGAAAAGAGGAAATATAATGAGATGAGATAAGATTTTCAAAAGATAGAAAGATTTTGATTTATTGTTTTAAAGGAATTAAAACAAGATAAGATAAGATGTGAAAAGATACAAAGATTTTGATTCTCTTTCAAAGGAAATAAATCGTGAAAAAGATGAGAAGGATAATTGATGAATTATCTAATTCAAATAAATAAATTAGATACACATGAGTTCAAATTTTGGAAAGAAAAGGAGAAGATTTTTTTGAGATTTTATTAATTAAATAAATATTTGATTTTTTTAATTAATGTCGGATTTATGATTTCATTAATTAAATAATATAAATTATTTAATTAACATTAGAATAATTAATAGAAATGATTTAATTAATTAAATAATATAAATTATTTAATTACAATTAGAGGAATGGATGGAAATGATTTAATTAATTAAATAATATAAATTATTTAATTAACATTAGAGGAATGGATGGAAATGGTTTAATTAATTAAATAATATAAATTATTTAATTAACATTAGAGAAATGGATGAATTATGCATAGGAAGGGAATAAATTAAATTAGTCAAATAAATAAGATTTATTTAACTAATTAGATGATGACATGGGTACCTAGGGCAAAACATGATACAAGATGTCTAAATGATGCAATGTTGTGACAAGGTATCGTAAGAGGACCATTTTTTTATGTCTACAAGTTGTATATCCATGGAATGTACATTTTCCCAACATGATTTCTCTAAAAGTAATATTTTATCCATCATGACACATATGTTTCCCATCCTTCATCTTTTCAAGATACCTCCATCACTTTCGTCATCATCATTTAGTGAATATGGTAATTTTCCATTGAAGCTCCCTTATTTCCCACATTTTATTCTTCTTTAGTACAATGCCACTTAGTTGTGACATTGCATCAAAGATGGAAAAAATGTAGACATATAATATTTTTCTAGTACACCCTAATCAACCAAATAACTATATCACCTTATCAAATACCTTCCACATAATGTCCCTTAACTAATTAAATAATCCTATTATTTAATTTGTATCATTTCCATCTCATATAATTAAATAAATTTAATACTATACATTTTTCCGCCTCAAACATGGCTAAGATTATTAAATAATAATAATATTATTAGTTAATTATGGATATATTCTATCCACCAAATTCTAAGAATAAAGGGTTCCTAAGAATACTCATCCCCACATCCCTCATGGTTGCAATATTCTCTCCACCAACTTCCAAAAATAAATGGGTCCTAAGTATGCTTGTTCCACACATCCCTCATGGTTGCATTAGCTTATTATTTTTTATAACTATATTGTAACCATTCAATTTCTAACAACCTCCATTATGACCCTCCATTATATCCTCAATCTTAGGGGAGTCTTCTCATTAATCCTTCATAATTGATCTTCACAACACATCTCCACTTTCCATTGCTTGTCCCAAAAATCTATTAATTGAGGCACACTCCCATCCATTTTATCCATTCACCTTTGCGAGCTATATATTGTCAAAATAGATAAAAAAAAATTTGCAAGATCATTCACATTTCAAAATCAATCATTGGAACAAATTAAATATATAATTGAGTTCATGGGTATCTTAATTTTAGTTATTTTATTTGTTTTTGATTATGGAACAAACAGGTTTTAAAGGGATCCCAAAACCCTTAACAATCATATAGTAAAGGATAGAACATTAACAAAGAAAAAACAAAAACAAAAAGCTGCCCACTAAGAAGAAAACAGTGGAAACTAAGGCTGCAACATAGCAAAAAATGGACAAAAAACCACAAAACAGCCAGCCCTTAGGATAGGTTCCCAAAGATCTTTGTCACTTCTTGCTCCAACCTATTCATATTAAGTGCAAACTTCTTGATCTCTTGGATGTTCACTAAAGCTTGGTCTGCCTTCCTTTTTAGATTTTCTTTGGTCCTGTTACTCGGCCCCCCACTATCTGGTTGCCCTTCCTCTTTGTCCAAATCAAGAAATAGAGTAGTTTTAACCTGATGAGAATTTTCCAAGTTCTCCACCATGGTATTCATGGTTTGTGTAGTAGATTTTAAAATATTATGGCTCATAACCAACACTTTGTGGAGAGAGTTTTTGATTTTCCTCAGTTGTTCCTCCATATCCGCCTACTTTCCATCATGATTTCTTTTGAAATCCTGTAACTCATCCACCATTTCTTGAGGCACTTTACCATATACTTCTTTTCTTCCTTAGTCCATAAGTCAGTAGCCTGACCACTACCACTACCTCTGTTATTATCATCAACAACTTTCTCCATTTTATTGTTAATGGCTCTCTAGTTCAACTTAATTTCCTTAATTTCAAAGAACACCCATCTCATTAACCTAGAATTATCCACCGCCCCATTGCAAGCTATAGCAAGAATATTAGTGGAATATTCTCATTCCTCCTTGAAAATTTGATCCCTCGCCTTGAGATCCATTGGGAAACGAGGCCTCTCTTCTCTATCGGTAGTGGGGTGGCTGGAGTACACAAACAACGAAACCGACTATGAGTCCTCATCATTCACGTCATAGGATGGGTCCTCTGACGCCTTCCTCTTACCCTTCTTCTGAGGAGAATCCCTAGATTTTCATTTTCCCTTATCAGCAACCCTTTCCTTGGATGATGGTATCTAGTATGGAAGAGCCAACATGGCTTTAAAATGATCATTAATAAGGACAAGCAATCCTTCATAAAGAATAGAATAACTAGTAGGGTTCTATTTATAGGCTTTCAAACTAGTATTTAGAGAAGACGCGAGATAAAATGGAAAATAAATCCTAACCTAATGCCTGAAGTGATTAAGGAAGACAAAATGATACCCAAAAACTCTAGTATAATAGCCATCTAGGGTGACATACTCCATCAGCACATTCAAGACCCTCCTCTAGTGTGAGACAATTCTGTTTGAATCATAGTAACTTCTTGAAGTCCTTCATAACTCCTCCCTCTTAGCATATGACTTAGGAAATGTTTTGACCACTTCATTAGATTACTTCTTGTCCCTGTAGAACTTGATACCCTTCATCGAGAGGCCCATAACCTTAGCAATTAACTGTTCATTGATGACCACTTGTCTGCCAAACAAGTTTAAATCACCATCCTTCCAATATTTCACAAAACCCTAGTAACCTTTGGGTCCTAGCCATGGAGTTTCTCAATGAAGACAGTAATGCCATTATTATCCAACTTCTTCCAAATCTTTGGATTTCTCCTTAACTGTTCACTGCTTATTGGCTCCACCCTACAATTTTTGCCACCCATCGTATTGTAGGAAGGAATAGAATAGTCCAAAAACTCAAAGAAATAAGCACCTAAAATTCCTAGAAAGCATGCGAGACTAACCACATGAAAATGGGAAATAAAGTAATTACTCCTCAACCAAATTTAATAATAATCATTAACTCGTAGTCCCAAGACTACAGGGAAGGACACTCAACCATCATTCAAGGGAATTGGAAATTGCACCTTCCTGTGAACATGGTCATACATCATTAGGGCCTTAACATCAGCCTCCAACTCATCATACCCCTACCACTTCATCTTTTTCTAAGCTTTAACTCCTTTGTTAGAAAAAAAATCTTCCACCATATTTAATTCCTAATAAGCATGTGAAATATAACTCTTCTCAAAATTATTAATAATCTTCTTAGAAATTTCTATCCAATTCTCTATAGACCATGAGGATTTCTGAAGGCCCTTTAGGAATTTTATTATATTGTTCAAATCCCCTTCAATCCACACATTTTTGAACTTCAATTGGCTAGCCAACTTCAAGGTCTGAAAAACACTAGAGGCTTCGACAAAATGGTTGGTCTAAGTGCCTAAGGGGACCGCCACTACCACAATAAAGCAACCATTTTCATCCCTTATCACCCCTCCACTCCTAGTAGGCCCAGGATTTCCCTTAGCCACACCATCAAAGTTTATTTTAACCCAACCAGGGGTAGGGAGACTCCAGAAGATGCCATCTCTAGGTCCCTTAGTAATTTTGGACATATTGAACACATCCACATTAATTTTCCAAGCTCCCACCATTTTGATTTCATACTCCTACATACTAACCTTTCCTTTTACTTTATACCTATTATTGAGAAAATTAAATTTTTCAACCACTACTCTTGTTATCTTAGCATAGACCACTTCCTCAGAGAGAGCCATGACCCTAAAGATTTTGTTATTGTGTTCTTTCCAGATACCCCAGGAAAGGTGAGGAAAGATGTAGTTCTAGAGAAAATTCAGTGCCCAATTTTTTGAGGGGGCCTTCCATTGATTATAAAAATCCACAATAGTTCCAGTAAAAACCCAACTAAGATCCCACATTCATAGAATCCTACACCATATAGCATGAGCAAAAGGACAAAGGAGAAAAAGATGTGAGGAAGTTTCAACCTTAGTACAACACAAGTAACACCTATTAGGAAAATAGAACCCCCTCTCATAAAGATTATCAGTAGTCAATAGTTTGTTTAGAAGGAGAATCCAAAAAAGCATATTGACTTTCAGAGTAAGGTTGTGCACCCACACCTTAGCCTAGGTAGGGTATTGGAGGAAAGAGTAACATGCGGCCACCACAGAAGATACAAAGTAGATTCTAGAGGAAGACACCTTCTAGACCATAGTGTCCTCTTGACCCTGTGAACTAAGCCTAACTGAATTAAGAAGGGCCTACAGAGGTTGGAGATCAAGACTACTTGAAGAAATCTCAACCCACTAATTATTCCTCCAATAATCCTTGACCAAATAGCCAAACCCGGATTTTCAGTCCTCCATATGATTTCCATAGGTTAGAATATTTCAAAGACACTCATTACCAATCCACTGATCTTCCTAAAACCGGATTTTCTTACGATCACCCAACTTCCAACAAGCTTCTTTCCTAGCTAGGTTCCCTGGCTTTAATGGTATTGTTCCATAGAGAAGAACCAATGGGAAGGTTCTAAGAATTGAGAAAATATTGAAAGGAGTCAACCTCCTACAAATATTTGCTATGCCAAATAGCATTCCATTCACAAGTGTCTGCAAAATTTCTCCAAACCCGCTTCGTGAGAAGGGATTTATTAAACACTTTGCTATTCCTCAAGCCAAGACCTCCAAAATTCTTGGGTCTACACACACTTTCCCAGGCCACCAACAAAATCCTCTTCTTCTCCTCATCCCTCAACCAAAGAAAACATTTCTGGATCTTTTCAATAATCTCAACAAACTTAGCAAGGACCTTAAACAAACTAAGGGAATTAAAAATAGGAAAATTTTGAAGAGAAGCCTTAAGTAATAGAATTTTACCAGCTTGACTCAAGAGAGCCCCTTTCTAGCCAACCAATTTCCTATTAAACCTTTCCACAAGAGAGATCCAAAAATAGTCTAGATATTTGGCCCCTAAAGGAAGACCCAAGTAGGTAGAAGGAAGGGAATTAATACCACAGCCTAAAATATTTGCAATCTTCCTTTGTTTGTGCTCAGGGGTATTGAAAAAATAGAGGAAACTTTTGGCTCTCTTAATTTTTTTCCTTGAACCTTCCTAATAATGAACAAGATAACTTTTTATAGCTCTGGTTTCACCAATAATATCACTTCCCATAAGCATCGTATCATCCAAAAATCTTGGTGTGAATAGGCCAAATTTGTTGAAGAAGGTTTTAATCCTTTCAGGCTTCCTTCCATCACTCTTTTATGTATGAGCCTCCCCAGACTTTCTGCCATTAGAGTAAAAAGAATAGGAGAGACAAGATCGCCTTGTCTGACTCCTCTTGACACCTTAAAAAAATGGGAAGGAGATTCATTTATGATCAACGAGGTACTGGTGGTAGAGATCAGTTCCCATATCAAATGTAAAAATCTTTCAAAAAACCCAAAAGCTTTTAAGAATTTAATCAAAAACTTCTAGTCCATCCTATCATAGAACTTATCCATATCCAACTTGAGCAAAAAGCCTTGGTTTTTTTAAGCTTCAAGGGAGTGGATATTCTCATGAACCATGATAATAGAATCTAGAATCAGTCTACCCAGAACAAAGCCACTCTGCTAGGGAGAAATCAACATCAGAAGAACCCCTAGAAGCCTAGAAGTTATCACTTTAGAGATGATCTTATAAAAAGAATTGCATAAGATGATAGGATAGAAAGAATCAAAAGAATTATCACAGGGAATTTAGGTATGAGAACAATAAAATTAGCATTAAGCTCTTTTAGCAATTTCCTAGCTCCAAAAAACTCTTTAACATCACTAGTCTCATCATTAGAAACAATTTCCTAGAAAACTTGGAAAAAGAACACATTGGGGAATCTGTCTAGGCCAAAGGCCTTATTCCCTTAGAAAGAAAAAATTTCCTTCCTCACCTCATCCTGTGAAGGGATCATCATCAAAAACTTGTTTTCATGATCATTCAAGGCATTAGGAATGGCCTCAATAAGAGTCTGTTGAGCATCCACATTCAACTCCTCTCCAGAAGAAAGGAGGTTAGCAAAGAACTGAATGGCCTCACTTCTAATCTCTTCCTCCTTCTCAATTTTGACCCCATCCTTCATAATATAGGAAATTCGATTGGATGCCCTATGTTTCATGGTGGTCAGATGGAAAAACTTGGTGTTCTTATCCCTAGCAGAAAGCCAAGAACATCTAGATCTTTGTTTCTAGTATTCCTCTTCTTTAGAGATAATATCATGATATTTAGAAAGAATTTTATTTTCCTTAGGAAGGAAATATCCCACATAACCTTCTATCTAGATACAGTCCTGAATGTCCCTTAAATCCTATTGGATAACAGCTTTAGACTCAAAAATATCCCCAAAAACTTCCTCCTTCCAAGTCTTGACCTTGGATTTGACTTCACCAAGCTTCTTAGCGACTCTAAACATGGTAGATCCACTGATATTTATATCCCATCATTCTTTAATTCAATTAAATATATTAGGATGAGACAACCACATTTTTTCAAATCTGAAAGGAAAATTTCTCTTACCTAACATAGATTCAGCCACAAAACTTATAGGGAAATGGTCCAAGCTAATTCTAGAGAGAGCATTTAACGAGAAAAAGTAGTCCTTCAACCAGTTATCCAAAATTAAAGCCTTGTTAAGCTAAACTTGAATAAGATCATTCCCAACCCTCCTATTAGACCAGGTATAGGTATCCCCCTTAAGGTCCACATCATGCAAACATTGAGAATTGATAAAATCCATTAGATCCATCTTACTATCCAACTGAATCTGAGATCCACCAAATTTTTTAGATCCCAGAAAAGGTGTATTAAAATCCCCCATTATAATATAGTTCTCATGTGGAAAACGGGATCTAAAAGACTCAAGTCTTTTCCAAAAACTCCTTCTAGCAGTCTTACTATTCAGCGCATAGATATTAGATAAGAACCAACTGAAATCATCTCTGATATGCTTAAATCTAGTGGCCACATGATTTTTATCTTCCAAAATCAAAGTTCCTTGAATATGCTCCTAGTTCCAAAAATTCACCAAGCCCCCAAAAACATCATCCGAACTATTTCCCTACACTCCACCATTCTTAAAATTTTAATCTTCTCCACTCAATCTTTAGGAATTTTAGACTCCTGAATAATTAGAGTGTCGGGCTTATGGTCCCTTGCAAAATTGCACAAAATTTTTTTTTTATGGGAATTGTTTCTAGTCCTCGAATGTTCCATGACATAACCTTCATTTTTTGGATGGAGTTCTGCATAAATCCAAGATTTTTTTTTGAGCTTCATCCACAATGTTTTGAAAGCATTCCTACTCTCTATGCCATTTAGTTGATTTTATGCTCGAACGTTTAAGAATTCCCACATCCACTTTAGCCCTATTTCTTGTAGAAAACCCCACTATATTATTCCCCTTTTTACTCTTCTTCTCAACTTTAGCGTATAGGCTCTCTTCTTCAAGATCTAGATCATCTAGACCCATAAACTCTTGCCCATCCATAATTTCATCTATTGCAACAACTCTATTTAGTAGGGAGTGGCTAACATCATTCCCCCCTAGGAGATCTGGCTAAGTTCCCAAAAGTAGACTTCACAATCCTTGTAGAGCTTTGAGGCTCATCATGAATAGGAGAGTGAGATTCCCCAAACTTCTCAAAATCCTCCACCCCTCTTTCCTTGCTCTGATCAGAATGAGATGTTTCCTCCAAACTATCAGTAACTAAGTCTGGGATTACATTTGGTCTCTCATTCTACTTTACAACATTCCTTCCTTCTATTTTTTCATCCTCCTCCTGGGAATCTGTAGTTCTCAAGTCTACATCTACTCTATTAGGGTATTTAATATCTCTTTTAGAATTTGCAATATTATTAGTTCCTTTGCAAGAATCCTCATCTTTCCTTTTTGTCAGACTAGGGTTACGCTCTTCACTATCTTTCTTTCCTTAATTATATCTCCACTATTCTCCCCCTCTTGAGTTTTCTCCACTGTTTTAGCCTTCCACATGTTAGTCTCCTTAGGGACCACCTTCTCATTGGGTTTAGACTTATTATTTAGACATTTCTTCACCCAATGCCTAACTTTTTTACAAGTAAAACACATAAAGGGTAGAGTCTCAAAATCAACATTTTGAGTTCATTTTCCAAGTTTAGATACTATTTCAATCGACGAGGGGAGATCTGAGGACTGGGTAATCCCAACACATATTCTGGAAAAAAATAGCCTCTTTATAGATGAAGTCATGGAATCAATGGATAGAAGCTCCCCAAAGGAACTAGTGATCCCCTTTAGAACATCCTCATTCCAAAAATTGAGTGGTAACCCAAGTAAATGCACCCAAATAGGCACTACCTCAAAGGAAGCATCCAAGAAATCCATGTTTGGGGACCAATTCTTGATAGCCAAAGATGACTTTCCAATGAACCAAGGACCACCACACAGAACTACCAATTTATCTTCTTCACAAGAGAAAGAAAAAGAGAAAAAACCCTTAGGTAGGGCCGCAACCTCTACTTGTCCTTTAACTCTCCATCTCTTCTTCACAAAGTCCTTGACCACCTCAATATTTGGTTGTGGACCCATAAACTTTCCAACCAGTGATGACTCCATTAGATAAACATTATGGTCTAAGTTAGGAACAAGAATAGCAAACTTCCCACTCACAGTGGATGAGATATTGCTTACCAGGGGAAAAATGGATTTTCCAACCGGCTTGGTTCCAAATAGTAAAACCCACTTCTTCTTAGGATCCTCCTATGAGTGATCTTACAAAACTTTGTCCTTAGCCTGGTTTCCAAGGCACCTGGACCCACAAGCCTCATCCTTCGAAGAAGAGTTAGGGGAAAACTTACGTTCAGATTCCACCTTTCCACCTAGATCCTTGCCTTTCTTTGGGCCCCATTCCTCGAACATTGCTCCCTCCTATTCATCATCTACATTCTCGTCTACCACATCCCCAAAAAGGCCATCCCCCAGCCTAGAACCAACAGCTTCCAAACCAAACACCCATTGCTGCCCAAGAAATTCAAATCCTCTTTCCCGCTCAACCATTTGAAGTTACTTTATTTTATTTGTTGCTTTATTTTGAATTCCCTCATTTTCTACACATGAGGTTCACTTTGATTTTATTAGGAACTTTCATTTTGTATACATGCTTCCAATTTTATTTTCAAACTAAGAGCTTAATGTTTACCCACATAAATCATATTTTACATGATGTAATAATGGTGCTTTTATATTTTTCTATTTTTTAACTTAAATTCATCAAATTTCTTCATCAAAATTCCAATATTAAAGATATTTAATTTCATATTTGCATACAAATTTAAAATTTCTATATTGTATTATTCTAAGTCTTATATCTCATCATTTGGTATTATAACTTGATAACAAAGATTTGATGTTAAAAAGTTGGATTAGAGATTAAATTTTTTCAACAAGTGTATGAATGAGAGAGAGATATCAAATAATCATATAGCCTATTCATTTAGTAATTATACAATAGAGAAATTACATGGACATAACATGAGGCTTTTATTAGGCTTTTTTTTTTTTATTAGGGGACAAACAAGTTTTGATGGGACTCGAAACCCAGTACAAGAAGGTTTTGAAGGGACCTAAAATCATTTACAAGGAAATGAAGTTGCTAGAGAAATAATCAACAAACCAACTGTAGCCCTTCACCAACAATCAAACAAAGATATTTTGATAAATACTAGCTACAACCAAATAGGTTTTGAAGGGACCTTAAAACATTTATAACCAGGTTTTGACTGGGACCTTGAACCCAAAGAAATTAGAAAAATCACCTGAAATAGTCAAGCACCAAAGCAGCAAATTTGCATCAAACCATCTACTCAGTAACAACACCACTAAGCCAAAAAGATGAACGAAACAAAAGTCCCCAATCAAAACAATCATTCCACCAAGATTATCAACCTTAATATAAGAAATACAAGGAAAAAAAGAGGAAGTAAAAAACTCTTCTAAACACCTATCCAACCAAGACGCCAACTCAAACTCCATAAATGAAGGATATAGCTCCCCTTTATTGGAAAGGATCACTTGAACAATTTTTCCACTAAATCCAAAGATCACCAACAACCACAAACTCCACCTCAAAAGGAGAAATTCCCACATCAAGAGGGACAATAGCTAAAAAAACTAGAGCAAGGAGCTTCCACCGAGACCCACAACATCCATCTTTACCTTTATAGAAGAGGAATCCACCTCAATAGGATCAATCTTCACATCTGTAGAAGAAACAGGCTATAGAACCAAGAGAAAAGACATCAAACCAATAGAAAAAATCACACCATCCTTAAGCATGTTCCTAAAAATAGGAGTTTAAAGAGGAAAATGAACAAAAAAATTACCTAGTTCTTAAAGATATGCAATAAAAATAACCCAACCAACCACCAAAGAGCCAAAAAAGATCATAACAAAAAATCATTTGGGTCTTCAAACTAGACATGAAAAATAACCCATTCAACCCATAGAGAGTAGAAAAGACCCTCCAAATGTAGAACACCATCTGTTTCAATGACCTAGCCAACAAGAAGAGAACCTCAAGACAAATCATATAGATAAAAATCTATTTGCAAAGGAAAATAGACCTCAAACTGAAGAAGAGCATAGTGAAGCATAAGGGGGTCTTGAAGGAAACCAAAAGAAACACCAACTTACAAGTTAGTACCAAAAATAGAAAGCTCCTCCAAAATATAGACCAAACCCAAGAAAAAACGGGTATGTGCAGGATCATCATGGGGAAAAATAGGCCCTCAAGTGGCAAAAAATTCAAAAAAATCATAGTTAGGAAACTTGACGTAAAAATTTGAATAAGTTATCTATATTATTTCAAAAATATGAAAGAATAGAATCCATAGCAAATTGAATGTAGTTTCTAAACTAATAGGTTTATTTTTTTTTAAAATCTATTTGGTGAAAATTTGAAATTTCAATGCAATAATAGTACTTAAATTTCAGGGAAAAAATAAGAAGTAGGTGTTTGTCTGACCACCCTAACCACAATAAAATGATAACAGCTTTTATAAGATTTTAGATATAAGTAGAGGACTCATGTCCCAATGTGATGGATTTTTTTTGTAATTTTTTTCCATGTAAATAACTAATTATGAATTTTTTATTACAAATTTAAAAAATATAAAAACTAGTATGTCTGACCATCTTAACTTGGTCAAAAATTCATGAAATTGAATTCTTTTTAATCCTATAGTATGTAAAGCATAGAATTTGATGCATGTTTCAGATTCAAAAAATGTGATACTATTTGATACCCTACACATACCCTTCATATTGCCACTTTTTGGCCCATCATGATCCTACACATACCCAAACGAAAACCCCCTTTGAAAATGAGGGCCATGCCAACCACAAAGGGTACCCAATAGCTCTAAAAGAGAGCCCAAGATGATCCACAACTGCATGAGAAGCCAAGGGAACCCTACTTCCAACAAGCACCATCGAAACAAAGCTGACAAACCAAAAACAAACACCAAAACTTCTAGGTAAGCACCATTCATCACGAACCCAAGCCTCAACCACAACATAAGGAGCAAAACCAAAAAAACTTCTCATAAAAGAGAAGACTAATAGTACCAAGGGAGGTTTGAGCTCTAGTACAAGTAGCCAACAAAATCCCAACATAATACAACAACACCACAGACACCCCAGATGCCCATCAGCCTCAACTTCATCTTTCAAAATGCTTCCCTTAGTAGAAAAGAACCCAAGAAGTATCAAACCTCCAAAAGCATACTTCTTCTTGCCCACACAAAACAACAACGAGTCAACCAAAAGACTCACATAGATACCACAAAGAGCCTCGAATAGAGAGGGGATACAAAATAAAAAATGAGCCAAGGAAGTCCTTGCGAATGCAAGAGCAACAAAAAACCCATCCCAAAAAGAAAAATATGGGAACAAAGGATGAAACCCATCAAGCCCATCAGCCACAACCTCCGCCAAGCCAAGCATAAACAACTACAAAAAGACCCCAGAGCCAAAATCCCAAGCCTGAGGACCACAATCAACCAAAAATCTAGAACATCATGAAAGGAGGTTGCATCATCATCATCTCCATCAAAGCTCTCCTCGACATCTCCATCAAGAGATTTCAAAACCCCACCACTACTCCTCTTCCCACCCACACCCTTCCGCTTCACCATTCTATTTTAATTGATTATTACTATCTATAGTGTTGGTTACAATAATTTTTATCATATATAAAATTGTATGATATTAAGGGTATGATCCTTTGGTTGTTGGATCTACAAGAAAGAATCCCCACCGTTTCATCAAAGGGTTTCCCTTTAACACCAAGGTCAAATAGTCTCAATTTTTGATGCAGTAGGGAAAGACCCCGCGGGGATTTGAACCTTGCTTGTTGGCCCTATAGGCAATAAGCCCCACCACTTCACCAAAGAGTCGCCCCCTCTAATTATTCTATTGTTAAGAGTTGTGTGTAAGGGTCACTAATTATTTTGTTGTTAACATTTGTGTCTATGATCATTTTAATTTTCTTAAGAAACACTTGGCATAATACATTAAGGAAGTCTTATTATTTTGTGAGGAAACCTTGTATAGTTTTATTTTGTTATAAAATAAATTATGTGAATTAATGTTTGATTTTGTAGAAACTAGAATATTTGATTTTATTCAATTAAATAAGAATATTTATTTATCTTTATCCAATTCCATAAATTTTGGTAAGGTATTCACCATTTTTATTCCAATAGGGATGTCCTCTTCTAAGAGGACACACATTCCTCTGCTTCCAACCACCTTATTCTAATGGGTGTTTGGAGCAAACTACTTCTCACACTATGTCACAAAGTTACATATCATTGCTACATTTTATTTTGTATATTTCTATTATTAATTGATCGTATAGTTACATACTTTGTTTTGTAACTTCAAATTCCACACCAAAGATGGGAAGGCTATCTAGGAAATAAGTTGGATGGTCAAAAACCCCACTTCACTATGATGAAGTCTTATATTTTACTAATTAAAAATACTAATTTGTTTTTTCCTCCTTTTTTATTGTCTTTGCAAGAATTGGATTTTTATCCTAACGTACAAAGAATGTATAAGTGAAACACAAGTGCAATAGTATGGGGATTATACTCAATAGATATTTTTTTACACTGTGAATTGGGCCCAATTTCAACTAGACTTTCATGATGGACTTGATTATCGTGATCAAATAAATCTACTTGGTGACAATGACCTTCCTCATGAGAGAAGATGGCAAAAAGGATGAAATAGTTCTACAGTCTCTTTTGCTTCCTAGCCAAAAGAGTGAGGTACTTTTCTTTAAATTTTATGTATTTGTGCCTAGCTTAACAATTTCTTCAATATAAAAATATTTTCCAATAATTTGATTAATGTTATATTAATTTTATCGTCAGATTTCATGTTTTTTGATATTACATAGATCTAATTCTCAACTTCAATATTCTTTATAAATATTAAAAAGAGCTTATTTTATTTTTTCTTATTAATTTATGACCTCAAGATTAAAATATTATTTTTAAGATATTTATTTTACTTATTTATTTCATGTTGTTGTGCCAATCATGATACAAAGATAGTAGACAATGTAGAGACATTTTATGCACAAGGTGTTTCATCTCTCTACACTCTACTTAAACATCACTCTCCAACAATCAAGTAGTCAATAGAAATTTTACACTTTGAACATCCCTATCAAAATGTGCTAATTAATGAATTCTATTTCTTTATTCAATATTGAATGAATTAACATTCCCTAAAAGATCTCAAATTTTCAAATAGTCTAAAGGTGTAGATTCACTTCCAAGAACTTGGAGTGTATGTACATCATCACATACAAGAATTATTTGAGTCATTTTAGGAAATTTATATATTTTAGTTAATGATATCAAATTTCCACGATCCATATTTTACTGTTCAAAAGACTTATGTATTTGATTATGTACAATTTTTTACATCAATGTTTTGGATCACACTCCGTGATCCATCATCAGGATGAGAACAGAGAGCATAAGAAGAAAAATAGATAGCTGCAAACCTAGAACACCTTTAATAGATCATAAAAAGGGGAGAGAAGGCTACACACAAACCAAGAAGACAAGACAAAGTTAAAATGAAAAAGAGAAAAAAGTTAAAGAGAAACCAAGGAGAAACCAAGAAGAAAGGAAAACAAGAATAAATTAGAGAACCTAACAAAAGAAATTGACAGAGCACAAGGACTACACTAAAGATTAAAAAATAAAGACAAGAAAGGGATCAGAAATAAAAGAAAACGTCCATCAGAATAAGAAGAAAGAAAGAAATCGATCCGTCATCAGAGAGATCCGGATCATCAAAAGTCGAGTCAAGTCATCATCATCGTCATCAAAATCGAAATCAAATCATCGTCGTCGATCAATCATCCGATTCCATCAAGAAAAAGAATTATATAAATAAATGCACAGGAATATATGTAAATATATCTATAAAAATAAAAGAAATGAAAAAATATATATATATAAGATAAATGATGAATTGCAGCAATATATATATATATATATATATATATATATATATATATATATATATATATATATATATATATATAGATAGAAAAACGATCGAATTGCAGGAATACATAAGT
This sequence comes from Sequoia sempervirens, assembly GCA_007258455.2. NCBI lineage: Eukaryota > Viridiplantae > Streptophyta > Pinopsida > Cupressales > Cupressaceae > Sequoia > Sequoia sempervirens. The sequence goes on along the minus strand of VDFB02058242.1, from coordinate 204,419,134 downwards.
TTTACATCTCAGACGTTACATTTCTCAAGATTATATAACTCATTGGTGAGAAATGAAGAGACAGAAGAACATGGGAATGAGAAGGGTCTGAGGAAACTTAAAAAAACTATGCCGGTTGGACTTCACAACCGAACAGGATCTCATGCTATAAGAAAGAGCACTGAACGATTTGCAGAACAGGAGGATCCTGTACTGTAAATGAAACAGAACTGAAAAGTAGGGCTTTTTATCTTCTTGTCTGTGCAACTCAACCATACCCTGGTTGCATCGTAAATATAATCACTGAAACCAGAAACTAGCAATGGATTCCCCAGTTTTCCAATTTGGTGATCAGAACAATGGTGATGTGAAACTGCAGATAACTTGCTCTGACGGCCAAGCATACGGTGGTAATCCCATTTACCTGCATTCTCAAATTTTGAAGAAATCAGGTTATTTTGAAGCTATGCTTAAACGCTGGTCTTCTTCATCCGAAATCAGTGAAACACTTCCTTCGGATGTCTCTGCTGAGAATTACATCGACTGTCTTCGTCTCATGTATTCATCTGACTGGAAAATACTAGTTCTTTCTTTCTCCAATGTAGATCACGCCCTACGCATTTTACCAGTTGCTTCCTTATTACTGTTTGAAGACGGAATTCAAGCGTGCAAGGAATATTTGGAAGCAGTTTATTGGACTCCTGAACAAAAGCTCAGAATCCGAGCTCTTCTATCATCTTTGCAGGTAAATATTTCCGCTGATTTAGCTCAAAGACTTAAAATATCTAAATCCGATTATGATGAAGAACTAGAGCTCTTAAAAAAGATAGTACCCGAAATGCTTTCTAAAACTCTTAAAAAGCCCTTTGTTCCGTACGGCGTGCCTCTGCAACACATGCTAGATACAGTGAAGAGCCAGATAGTTAGATATTTTCAGGAAGATATACATCCCACTTTTCAAGAAAAATGCAGAGAAGCTCTTTTAAACGAATTTAGGATGAAAATTGAAGATATTAACCTCCGATCCTCTATCAAGATAAGGGATTCTGCTTGTGAATCTCTCTTGTGGTTGTTAGACTTGATTAAGCTCTGTAAAAGGGATGCATTTCAAGCTGCATTCAAAATTTTTGTTGAAGATGAAGGCATTGCTGACACACTATCAAAAACCGGAATAAGCTGCACACCTAATACTACTGGTGTCGGACAAACATATATTGGAAGTGGAAGTAAGAAAATAAAGACAAATAGTTATATAAACTTATCAGAATTAGAGAGGCCATATTGTGGCCGTGTGCTAGAAATTTTAGTCAACAGATTTCTGTACGCTCTGGCAAATGGAGATATAGTTATTCCCAAACGTGATCGTATTTCTTTTCTGACAAATTGGGTGCCAGTCATAGCACGTCTTATCTGTAAGTATGACACTCATCCGTTTATCATGTCTTTAGTTAATCTGCCCGAGTCTTCCCATAGCCCTATTCGGGATTTGAAATTCTACAAGAGCTTTGAAGAACGAGTGACTAAAATAATCGCAAGCCTTCCTCCCAAGGATCAGCATGAGATTTTAGAATCTTTTGTTTGCACTGCTGAAAAATTTCAAACTTGGGAGAGAGGAATCTTCTGTTGGTGGATTAAGGTGATACGGATCGCAGTCATGGCTGCGAATGTCAGCCATCTTCAGAAAGAGTGACGAGTTTTACTGGTATTTCTGTATGCAATATGCATGAAATCAATTTGGTTTTTGATTGATAGAGAGATTGTCATAGAAAAAGTTGCTGAAAAACTTCCTATTGTAATGTCTTATCAATTGTGAATTAAGTGAAGACTGAAGAAAATTCTTATTGACCTGCCATTTTGTAATTCAATGGGTTTTGATGCATAAGCTGTACATTCGAAGATAAAATTTTCATTTTTTTAGTAGTTTTATCTCACCGTCTGTTCCTATTATAATAAATAATGCAATGATGTAGTATTTGGGTGCTACTGCTATCCTCTTCATTGCATCTACTGCGTTCTTGATTAATGGAATTTCATTCCTTACTGTATTCTATTATAGTTCATGCATTCTAACAAAGGTCTAAATTTATTTTAACTGTTCAGGTAAGCTTAATTCCATCAGTAGCTATCCTTAACTCATTGCAAGCTACCCCTGTTTCTTGTCAGCATCCTAATATCTCAGAATTTGTAAGTCATTCAGACTTGAAGTTCAGTTTTCCAAGTAGTATAAGTTAGCATGTATACATATCTAGATACCCTTCAGCTAGCACGGAAATGTATCATCAGTGGAACTTGAAAGTAGGAATCGTCACTTACTATTTACAGTCACTCTTACAGAAGATCATTTAACATTATCAAGATTTCTGCATATCCTCATTGTAGCCTAGCTTTGGGATCATATACACCCAATACTATGCCCTAAAGAGTAACTGTACAATTAGGAGAGCATTTATAATTTAATTTTGAGTCAGCAAATCAGGAAAAGTACTGGCAGAAATCAACAGCAGCTAGGGAAAGAATAGGCTATAAATAAAGAAGCTTGTAGTTGGTTTCAGCATGGTCATTGTAGGCTTCCCTCTTTGTTACTGGATTTTTAACTATTGAATTTTTTTGGGGCAAATTTCGTGTTAATCTTGTTGTCATGTGTCCTTTCTGTTATTAATTATTGTTTTGCAGAAATCATTTTGCATGGTAATATGAATCATACTAGTTCAACCATCAAACCCTCTGTTATTTGCATTAAAAGTTGACCAACAACGAAATTGCAGGAAAATAGAGGCTGGTCTAGATATTCATAGAGAGCTCTTCAGTATGTTCAACTTTTTATCTACATAAGAGGCAGGTTTGATAATTAAAAATGGTATTAGATTTTTAAATTATTTGTAGTGGAATATAATTTTTCTTCAAGTTTAATTTAGGCTAATTTATTATGGGGCGCATATATGAGTAATAATTAATTTAGATTAATAAACAATAATTATAATTCATAGCTCAAAATTAAATGTTTAGTTAAGAAATTAAATACAATGGATAAATATATCTATAACTGATGTGAAGAAATGAATTTGATATGATGTTGATTTTGATGATCTAACTGAAAAAGAATGTATTCTAGATGTGTTTTCTACCTCATATTCTATGTAAAGTTGTACCTTCAATCTCTTGGTCAAATTTGTGGTTTAGGTCACTTTTACAATTGTTGGCCAATCCTATAAGGCACATATCTAATCTTGCTAATTACATAATTTTACTTTTTAGTTGACTAATCTTGCTTTGGGCTAAGGACTTATAGTTTTTAAAAATAGCTAGGAGATATTTTCATATCATAAGGGTTGTATTCTCTTGGCTTGATCCCCTTTATAGGACCATCTTCATAGTTGGGTAAGTGATCAAGGACAAAACTCTTCAAGCATGTTGATGCTCTAGAATGATTATGTAGATTCTAATTCTTTTTAATGCACCAATCAAAGTATTCCTAGCTTGGTTTCTCCTTTAATGCAAATAATACTCAATAATTATTGTGGATATTGTTATCATTTGGATGTATGCAGACTTACTAAGCACTTCAGTTAGCTATCCAGTGGAACACAAGAATATGTCATACATTATGGGCTCTGATAGTTTGAGATTAACCTCCAAAGAGGGTTGGTTGACTTGGTACTTCACATAATTTTACCTATGCTATTACTATTTACTAAGGAAAGGGGAAAAAAGACATGAAATAAAATCAAAATACTAATGGGGTGATGCACCAAAGTGTTTTTAAGACCTCTACTATTATTGTGACATACAAATGTTCAATTATCCAACTATTCTTTAACACAACTCAATTTTTTTTCATATATTCATGCACGAGTGCTTTGTAGGAAGGTGAAAAGTTCACAACTCAAGAAGGAAAATGAAAACTTTCACAATTATTCACTATTTATATCAATCACACAATCTATAAATTGAAAATAAAGTATGTTTCATTCTACCTAAAGGTGCTAGAATGAGACATATATTACAAGATTTACATGAGAATCACAAGAATATGCATCAATCATTATATTTCACACAATGAAATAGATTATGCAAAGGAAAAATTATTAAATTTTATTGAGAAAATATGTTCTCACATCATAATAAGACTGAAATTATTTTATATTCATGCAAAATAAAGTGTTTCAATGTCATCCTCAACCTAAAACTAAGTTTGAGTTACAAAAATATCTTGTAGCTTGAAAGAATAGAACCATTTCAATTACCATCCTAAGCCTAAAGCAACAAGAATTGGATAAAAAATGGACCTAGGCATACTATTTCTCCATATCAACCTTGGATAGAAAGTCAAACATGTTTAAAGATAATAAATGACCTTTTTATTTACTTGACCTAGAAGTTGACCTCCAATTACCACTAGAAAATTGGCTTCTCTTATTTGACTCCACAAAAGACTCTTAGGTAGTGTTGGAGAAGAAGTTCTTACTTTTTAAAACTCTTTTTTCCCCTACATGATGCTAGGACTCCTACATACTTACCAAATATTGAAATTTCTCATAAATGTCTCCTACATATGATCGACACTTTCTCATAAATATCCATTACTCCTCCAAACTAGTATAACCTTACTTGCATGTTTACAAGACCTATGGAAAAGGATTTAAAATGAGTTAATGCCCTAGGAGGGCATATGAGATATTTTAGGCTAAAATTGTTATATATTTTAGTTCATTTAAAATTCTCCTTATCTTGACATCTTCACCATCTTTACTTTATATAGGGCTATGATAGGCCTTTACCTTTTCCATACATGTTAGTGATTGTCTCTTTGTGCTTGATTATTTCCTTCATCATTATATCTTCATCAAGCTTAAAATAGTATCATGCTCATTTCCTTAATTCCTTTCATGATGCATTATATAAGTTATTGAACTTCTATCATACTTAACCATGGAGGTATCTAACTATCCCTTGATGACTACTATCTAGTAGGTCTTTAGTACACTATCTTAGCTGGTTGCTCATGGCCCTCATCTTTTCATGACTAGACTATACTGACTAACATATCTAGGTTATGTCTGTAATCATTTAATTAATTGTCTCTAGCCCTTTTCAAGCTTTAGAAGGTTGTAGATCTCTTAGAGCTTTTTTATCCTTGTTGTAAAATTTAGCATAAATATGTAAAATCTCACAAACATCTAGCATCGATGGCCTCTACTCAGTGTCACAAATGGATTTCTAACTTGGAGTCATAAAAATTATCTTGATCTATGTATACTAGTGTCAAGCAATATTGTATTTATCTAGTACTATCATATTTTTACTTATGGTTTTTCTCATTTTCATGCTATAGTTTCATGTACATTCTAGTGTCTTTGGTGAAAAAACTATAGAGTACTTTCTTGTAGGATAGTCACCCTCTTACATCACTATTTTTGGTTTAGATATTAGTTAACTATCCTTTATACATGTAGCATCATATAATTGTTCTCCCTAATGGTACAAGAAAAATATCACACTCTATTTGGTGCTTACTCTAGTGTCCACACCCCTAGTCCATTTTAGGACCATTTCTAGCCTTGGTCTTACCTCCAACTCAAGAGATATGTTGATTTTTCCCTAAAAAACCTTATTGATGATCCTATACCCCAAAACATTGCTCAATACCAAAATTTGAGTCAATTCCTAAGTCAAGGGACCCCTTACTATTTATTCTCGCTTTGATGAGCACATAACACATGGAAACTAGCATAGCACGCTAGTGTCTCACAAATTAACACAAAAAGTTGGACACTTGTAAGACTCATCCTTTCCCTTTTCTATTGTGACCTCTATTTTGATATTAGCAAGCTAAAGAATTTCCTAAATTAAAATTTATAGATTTTGTCTTACACCTAAGGTCATTTCTATTACTCACTATTTAAATATAAATATTTATCAATCAAAGACACATGATGAATACCACAATGAAGCAATACCAAAATGAGAATTCAATTTTGTAATTGTGAATAAGATTTATTATTACTCTCTCTTGTTATTTTGGTTGAAGTTTCAAGAGTGTTGTAGAATGGTTAGGAATTATTGACTAATGATCAACTTTTTGGAAGCTTGTGTTGTCATTTATGTCAATAGATCCATGTTGTTGCATTGATGTAAACCTATGGAGATGATTTGAGTAGTTGCATTATGTTTTCATTAATAGTATCACTGGTGTCAACATGTAGTGTTGCTTGATAAACATGTGTTTGTGGATATTCAACCTCTAGTGTGGTTGAGTTGGTGTATTACAATTATTTTGGTTGTGGTGAGAAAGTGTTGTACATGATGAGATGATTTTTGTGGTTCTTGGTTTCCAAGTTCTTTTGAGAAAATTTGAATAAAATAGGAAAAAATGTGTTAGAGAGGTGTTATCTATGACAAATTAGTGTTCTATGTTTCTCTCTATATTTCTTCACTATTAAAGTTATGCTTTTAATATTCAGATATGTTGATAAGAGGTGGTCGCAGGTGTTATATCTAGAGTTTCTTGTTCCAGATCATTATATAAAATAAGTTGTGTTCACCATTGTGTGAACTGTGAAATTAGTGTTGTCTAGGAGAAATGGTTTTGCTTTGCATTTCTCCATGTGGTTTCTGGTCTTCTGGATCTAGGAATGTACTCATATTTCTTATATCTGTCTTCATTCATATTTTTTTTATTTTTAGTGCTCCACAATGTTCGATTCATGTGTTGTAGTGTGTGGAAGATTAATTGGTTGTATAGGATGATTACATTCTTTAGGTGAATGTTGTTGCAAAGGATTTACTAGAATTTAGGGTGTTGATGGAATATTCTAGATTTATGTTTGAGTATTGCATGTGGTCTACAATCCATCTTTGGATCAAAGGAACCATGTTGTTAATTTTTTAATGGTGTTAACACAGGTTAGTTTGACCTTGGGTGTTTACACTAATTATAGATATGATTTTTTGTTCATTAAATCATGGAATAGAATGTGTGTGTGAATTTAGGTCTGAGTTAAGGTGTGATATGGTCTACCTTCATTCCTATCCACTACAGGAATTTTTTGGTGTTTACCTACATTGAATTTGCACATTTGAGGTTCATAGACAACCTTGAAGATCATTTTCAAGGTTGTGGATGGTATATATGAGTGATGAATTGATTGAGGAATTGTGTATGAAGTGTGTGAAATTAAAAATATGATGTGAAGTGTGAAAGTGTGAAGTGTATTATAAGCCTTAAAGATTAGGACTACTGGAAGCAATGAGCAAAAGGTGTCTACATTATTCAGAGGCTGTGAATGATCTAGTGATGTAGTGGTGGAAATTTTTTATTTCTCTAATATGGATTTCATATTGTAACATTCTTCTATCTTCTTCTTTCTAATCTGGTAGTGAGCCCTCTGATAGTGAGCCTATTATATTTGGCGAACATTGCAATTACTTTATATTATGATCTAGTCATCACTACATGGTTTTTCCCTTATTGGGTTTTCCATGTAAATATAGTATTCTTATGTGTATGGTGTTGATGTGTTTCTATTTTTGTTATTTTCTTTCATGAAAAATCATATTAATAGATTAAAACCTAATAAATATCTAAATGTTAATGAGGGTTTTGATGTTTTAGTGTATAACTGATTCACCCCCCTTCTCAATTTTCTTGTTCATTCAATAATTGGTATCAGAGCAAGGATCCATGTTAGAAAGCTTAACCACTTGAGGTAGATCTAGATGGAACACAAGAAGAAGGCTCCTTTGTTTGATGGATCATATTATACATTTTGGAAGACCAAGGTGGAAGATTTCCTTGTATCCCTAGGGTCGGAGTTTGAAAGACAATTTAAGATGGATATACTATGCCTCCAAATGGTTCATAAATTGATGATGAGATCAAGGCCCATGAGAACAATGGTAAATAAAGGTATTCTCTTTTGAGTGGTCTTTTTGTTGAAAATGGAGGTAATTATGTAGATTAATACTTTGTAAAACTATGAGATTATAGATACAATTTCTGGTGTTCTTTGTTTACAATTTCTTTGTGGATGATTAATCTATTTAGTTTCATTTTACCATTTTTAGAAATAGAAAGAAGATTGTAGAAGAATAAGACCAGAAGATAGAAGTGACATAGCACATATCATGGAGAAACCCTTTTGGGAAAAAACTCCAACACCAGAATCAATAGTGCTTGTATTATTTAACCTTAGAACAAGATTAAAATAATTCTTTATCAATCCTTGATTGAGATGCTTCTTTTTCCTTCAACAATTCTTCTTCACAACCTATAATAAACTCTCATGTGTCCAAGCATAAATCGACACATCATGTGCCATGCTTTACAAAAGTACTCTCTTTTAGAACTCTCTTCAACTTGTTGTAATAAATAGACAATTGTGAACATTGTAAACTCCAAAGAGTTGAGAGTTACAAGAGGATAAAGCTCCTCAAAAATATCTATGCCATTCTTGTGCAAGTAGAGTTCTTCCATGAAAAATAATGTCAAACCAAGTCCTTCATCAATTTGGGCATCCCAAACTAAATTCTTAACTGATTGTTGGTTTCGAAGATATCTTGTAAGCTTCTCCTCAAAGTTGGTGCCCAAGAATGGGCCCCACTTAACCGAGCCTTGTAAATATCTTCTCATGAAAAGGTGTTAACTCCAAGATCTCAACTTGGGAACCCAAGGTGGGTCCAATTCAATCTTTTTTAACTAAAACATATCTCTTCACCATTCATGCAAACATCATGCATGATTGATCATCCCCTATTAACTGAAAGTATCAACCTGCTATCTATCATGAAATTGAAGTCATTAGTCATGAAACTCAAGTCAATTGAAGTCAACTACATGCAACTCAAACTAACTACATGCAACTGAAGATAACTAAACCATAACTAAACTGAACTGAACTAAACTAAAACTAAAACTAGACTGAATTGAACTGAACTAATAGTGCCACTCCACATACATTGTAAATATCAATCCCTACTTTGTAGGAACAAGACATACATTACATAAGAGATATCAATTCACCAAAAAACTAATTGAAACAAGGTGTGTCCCACCTCTCATGTGGGCACCCCATGTGCTCCTATTTTTTAGGAGCTCTTCTTGGATTCCCTCACATGTTCCTATCATTTAGGAATAATTACAAATGTCAATTTACATGTTCATTTCATTCAAATTTAATCTCTTTCTAATCCTAGTGTTGGGGAACACTTTCCAAGGACTAAAGAGATACATGAAATATGTTTAAGATTTTAATTAAATGGAATCCTATTCCCAACATTCTCCCACTTGAAATTATACATTGCAATTATTCTAAACAAGGAATCATTATTATAAATCAAGTACAAGACTCAAGACCAATGGGCTTCCTGCACCAACTTATCTGTAAGATAACTATCCAAAATCAACAATAGATCCACATCATTTCCAAATGCTCCCACTGAGTTGTGATACTGAGCAAGCCATGGCATCATGATGTACACAACCAAAACCACATCACTGTCATAAGATCACACCAAACCTGTGTATCCAAGCTCTCCATGAGATTGTGATACCAATTTGCAAACAAGTCCTTGTATATCCACCATCTTGCAAAATAAGACTTCAAGGTAACAACACACATAGACATGCAATAAATAAACCTCTGAAGTAACTCACTATAGTAAAGTGTAACCAATCCAAGAGAGGTGCTCCTCTCATACATAACACATATACCTTCTAGAACTCTTGCTGCATAGGTAATGTCAAATTTGAAAACAAGATCACAACATTAACAAGTCCTCTAGATAGCACTTCACATAAATGGCGTGGATAACTCCTCTATCATAGTGTCAAATTGTGTAAAGTAAGATCTCCTTCAACACTCCCAAACTGAAAGGATATCAACATCTAACCATTCAACTTATAGTGAAACATGGAAAAACTTAGATGTAAAACTCTCACAGAAAGTAGATGAAACTTAGCCAAACATTCCCACAACATAAGGGAATATGCTCAAAGCCACTAACTATCTCCTATACCTCTCCTACCCAAATCCTTAGAACTAACTCAAGTTCAAGATCTTGCAAGGAGGACAATGGAAATACATAAAATCATGCATCTACTTCTCAATACTAATGCATAAGAGAAGACAAGATACATATTAATAATGCATCTAATATCAAGCGGGAAACACCTATTAGATCATTTTATCTGTCGAGTAGACCAAGAGTGGGATACAAGATTTTATTTTTCATACAATCGAAACCTTCTCATTAGGTCTATGATGGACTCATCCATTCATAGGTGTAGGATTCTTGGTCTTTACTGTTGAAAAAGCTTTTGTTACAAGTAACTATTCCAACATATATCTCTTAACATAAGAAATATCTAGCCCAACCCAAGTCTCTCTAGTATCCATGAGCACCCACCAATCAATCCATTCCAACTTCAAATGCAACCTGCATAATCATGAAGCTCCAAGCAAATTATTAATACTCAAAACCAAAAAGAACTACATCCTCTCCAAAGGAAGAACAATAACACCTTTACCAAAGACTCTGAGGATCTTCCATGAAACAAGATGTTAAAACCTCTTCAAATCACATGAAGATAGCCATATCCTACCAAAGCTCCCATTGAACTATGATATCAAGCTATACCTGGCAACAAGATAAACATCAAACCATCACTATAAAAAAAATCCCACTGAAACATGTAACCAAGCTATCCATGGCGTCATGATAACCATCTCCTAAATGAATATTATCCATACATGCAAAACCATGGGCTCAAAACCATGAGCTCCAAAACCATGGACCAATTCAACTAGCACAAAACCATGTGTTAATTACCACTAAAGATTAATCCACTAACTCTAACCCAAGAACTAGTTTAACCCAACTGCCCTCCCCTTACCACCTAGGAGAACTGCCCTCTTACTAGACCTTTCCTTTCGGGGATTGAGCAAGCCATACCAGGTCTTACAACCATCAGCCCAAATACATTGTAACATATTTCTTTTGAAAATATGCAATAACACAATACTAAAAGCTCCCACTATAGCCAAAAAACCTTCAAAGTTTTAAGAGAAAGGTTCCCCAAACTCTACCCAACTGTCAGCTCTGATACCAAATGTTGAAAATGGAGGTAATTTTATGTAGCTTAATACTTTGTAAAACTATGAGATTTTAGATCTAATTAAGTGTTATTTTTTACAATCTCTTTTTGGATGATTAATCTATTTAGTTTCATTTTACCATTTCTAGAAATATACAGAAGATTGTAGAAGAACAAGACTAGAAGATAGAAGTGACACAACATATACTGTGGAGAAACCCTTTTGGGAAAAAACTTCACCACTAGAATCAATAGTGCTTGTATTATTTAACCTTAGAAAAAGATTACAATAATTCTTTATCAATCCTTGCTTGAGATGCTTCTTTTTCCTTCAACAGTTCTTCTTCACAACCTACAATAAAATCTCATGTGTCCTTGAGCATGAATCCACACATCCTATTCCATGCTTCACAAAAGTACTCTCTTTTAGAACCCTCTTGAACTTTCTGCAATAAATAGACAATTGTGAACATTGTAAACTCCAAAGAGTTGACAATTAAAAGAGGATAAAGCTCCTCACAAATATCTATTCCATTCTTGTGCAAGTAGAGTTCTTTCGTGAAAAACAATGTCAAACCAAGTCCTTCATCCATTTGGGTGTCCCAAACTGAAGTCTTAACTGATTGTTGGTTTCAAAGATATCTTGTAAGCTTCTCCTCAAATTTGGTGCCCAAGAATGGGCCCCACTTAACTGAGCCTTGTAAATATATTCTCATGCAAAGGTGTTAAATCTAAGATCTCAACTTGGGTGCCCAAGGTGGGTCTAAGTCAATCTTTGTTAACTGGAACATATCTCTCCACCATTCATGAAAACATCATGCATGATTGATCACCCCATTTTAACTAAAAGTATCAACTTGTTATCTATCATGCAAATGAAGTAATTAGTCATGCAACTCAAGTCAACTGAAGTCAACTACATGCAACTCAAACTACCTACATGCAACTGAAGATAACTGAACCATAAATGAACTAAACTAAATTGAAATGAAACTAAATTGATAGTGCCACTCCACATACATTTTAAATATCAATCCCTACTTTGTAGGAACAAGACATGCATTACATAAGAGTTATCAATTCACAAAAAAATTAATTGAAAAAAGGTGTGTCCCACCTCCCATGTGGGCTCCCTATGTGCTCCTATTTTGTAGGAGCTCTTCTTAGATGACCTCACATGTTCCTATCATTTAGGAATAATTATAAATGTCAATTTACATGTTCATTTCATTTGAATTTAATCTCTTTCTAATCCTAGTGTTGGGGAACACTTTCCAAGGACTTAGGAAATACATGAAACATGTTTAAAGGATTGCAGTTAAATGGCATCCTATTCCCAACACTTTCTAATACAAAACTTGTGAAGGTTATGAATTACAAAACTACTAGTGAGGTCTAGAAAATGATAGAAAGTATCTATGAAGGAGATGACAAGGTCAAGCAAGAAAAGTTGCAAAATCTAAAGATCAAGTTTGAAAACCTACACATTTTAGAGGATGAAGATAAATTACAAGATACATGCATAAAGTGGATGAAGTTGTCAATTCCATTAGAGATCTTGGTAAAAAAATGGATGAAGATGAAGATGAAGTGGTAAAGAAGGTAGTACTAAGAACTCTTCCTAAAACTTATAGCATCAAAGTTTTTCTTATTAAGCTCAAGATTTAAGTAATTATTCTATATATCAGTTGTTTGGTGCTTTAGTTGCTTTTGAATTGAGAGAATTTGATCCAGGTGATTCAAATAATGAGACCACTTTTAAATTTGGGATAGTAGAGAGGAATGAGGAATTAGATTAGGATGATCTTGATGAGGTAGAAGCAAATTTTGTGAGGAGATTGAGAGAAGGCATTGGAAAATACAAAGGAAAGTTTCCTTTGAAATAGTTCAATTATGGAAATATAGGTCATTACATTTCAAGATGTCCTATCAAAGCTTCAAATGATAAACATAAGGAGAATAAAGGTAAACCAATTATTACATTAAATAAGATGTCAGTATATCTGATGATGAATCTAATTATCTAGGTGATGAAGATAATGAATGCTTGTTCATGGCTCTAAATGTTGGAACTAATTATGCTAACTTTGAGAGATTTATGAAGGAAATTTCTCTAGAGGTAGGTCATAATATTAAAGGAACTCTAGTGATTTCTTTTCATGCTATAGAGGAGAACTACTAGACCATTGATAATGGATTCTCAAATCATATGATGGGTGGCAAGAGCACTGAATTTGTTAAAATTGAGAAATTTGAAGGAGGTTTTGTTAATTTTGGTGATGATACATCTCCTAAGATATGTGAAAAAGGTTTGATTAGTTTTGATGGAAAGAATAATACATATAATTTTCTTTATGTTAAAGTTTTGTGACATAATATTTTAGGTGTAGGACAAATGTGTAGCAAAGGATATAACCTTGTGTTTTAAGATGACAGTTGTCAGATTATAAAATTCTCTAGAACTATAGTTTCTACAAGAAGGACAAATATCCCAATAAAGATTAGTTTAGTTCAAAGCTATTAGAGATCTGCCAAAGACTATAAATTCTATCAATGCAATTTGTAAGGAATTCCAGATTGTGAAGCAAGTTAGAAAGAGTTTCAAGATCAAAGAACAATCTGCTATAGGACCTTTAGAGTTGGTGCATACATACCTTTGTGTACCTACCAGAATAAGACATTTTTAAGGTGATAAGTATTTCATGCTAATAATTGATCTGATTATTCTAGAATGACTTGGGTAACTTTTCTCAAAGAAAAATCAGAAGATCTAGATAAGTTTAAGGCATTTAAAGCTATGGTTGAGAAGGAAATGGATATAAAAATAAAAATTTTAAGATCTAATAGAGGTGGAGAGTTCACCTCCAATAATTCCAATGGGTTTTGTGAAGATCATGGAATAAAGAGGCAGTTATTAGCCCTTAGGACTCCTCAACAAAATGGAGTAGTTGGGTATGTGCAGGATCATGATGGGCCAAAAAGTGGCAATATGATGGGTATGTGGCTGATGACTATTTTCTTACCCAAAATTGATGAAACGAAAAGGGTTTTTAAAGGAGATAATTAGCTTTCCAATGATATGAATTATGCTTTACTTCAAATTTAATAAGTAATTATTACTCATTTTCTACTCAAATTATGACTAAAGTCCTAATTAATAGGTTGATTGAAAAACATTTATAGCCTTCAAACGATATCACATTTTTTGAATCCAAAACACATTCTATGCTTCGAATACTATGGGATTAAAAAAATAAAAATTGAATTTCATGAATTTTTTACCAAGTTAAGGTGGTCAGACATATGAGTTTTTATATTTTTTAAAAAGTTGTAATAAAAAATTCATAATTAATTATTTACTTGAAAAAAATTACAAAAATATGCATCACATTGGGGCATGAGTCCTCTAATTATATCTAAAATCTTATTAAAAAAAAATATTATTATTTTATTGTGGTTAGGGTGGTCAACCAGACACATACTTCTTATTTTTTCCCTAAAATTTAAGTACCACTGCATTGAAATTTCAAATTTTCACTAAATAGAATTTCTTTTTCTAAACAAACCTAGTAGTTTAGAAACTACATTCAATTCTCTACAAATTCTATTCTTCCATATTTTTGAAATAATATAGATAACTTATTAAAATTTTTACGTCAAGTTTCCTAACTCTGAGTTTTGTGAATTTTTTTCCACTTAAGGGCCTATTTTTCCATGATGATCCTACACATACCCAGTTGAAAGGAAGAATTTAGGGTAGTTTAGGAAGCAACAAGGACAGTGATGAAAGAAGAAAACATATCAAAAGTCTACTAGAGAGAATCAATCCATACTACAATCTACATACTTAACAAAGCACAGGCAAGGAAAAATAGTTCAAAGACTCCAAGTGTGTGTTATGGTATGGCATAAATCCTACTGTCAAATATTTTAGCATATTTGGAAGAAAATGCTATATCAAGAGAGATGAAGAAAACTTAGGAAAGTTTGATGAAAGATCTGATGAAGGTATCTTCCTTGGATACTCTACAAGAAGCTAGGCTTACCAATGCTACAACAAGAGGCTGAAAAAGGATTATTGAAAGTGCAAGTGTCAAAGTGGATGAAGAATTACATAAAATTTCAATGGTGATAGATGGATATGAATTAGATGATTCCTTTTACAAAGAAGAAGAAAAAGATGAAGGTAAGAAAAAAGAAGTATAGGTTGAAGAGGAAGAAGCTCCAGAAAGGATCCATAAGACTCCTAAGTTTGTGTAGAATAATCATTCTAAAGATCACATCATTGGTGACAAAATCATAGGTGTATTGAAAAGAAGAAAGTATACTATGATAGAAGAATAGGTAAATCTATGTTTACTTTCCAAAGATGAATCTAAAACAATGATTGAATTATGCAAAGATGAATATTGGATCAAGGCTATAGAAGAAGAATTATTGTAGATTGAGAAGAATTAGACTTGGGAACTTGTCCTGAGGACTAACAAAAAAGAATGCAATTGGAACTAAGTGGGTATTTTGGAACAAACTAAATGAGAATAGCAAAGTGGTGAGAAAAATTCAAGGCTTGTGTGTAAGGGTTACTCATAAGTGGAAGGAATAGACTTTGAGGAAACATTTTTTGTAGTGGCAAGAATGGAGGCTATTAGAATGTTTTTCCCTTTTGTAGCACATAAAGATTTCAAAGTTGATCAAATGGATGTGAAGTCTATATTCTTGAATGGTGATTTAGGAGAGGGTATGTGCAGGATCATCATAGAAAAAGCAGGCCCTTAAGTGGCAAAAAAATTAGAAAAATCAGAGTTAGGAAACTTGGCGTAAAAATTTGAATAAGTTATCTATATTATTTCAAAAATATGTAAGAATAGAATTTTTATCAAATTGAATGTAGTTTCTAAACTACTAGGTTTGTTTTAAAACAAAATATATTTGGTGAAAATTTGAATTTCATTGCAGTAGTACTTAAATCTCAAGGAAAAAATAAGTAGGTGTCTGTCTCACCACCCTAACCACAATAAAATGATAAATATTTTTTATAATATTTTAGATATAATTAGAGGACTCGTGTACTGATGTGATGCATATTTTTTTGTAATTTTTTTCTAATTAAATAATTAATTATGAATATTTTATTACAACTTTTAAAAAATATAAAAAACTCGTATGTCCTGACCAACTTAACTTTGTCAAAACTTCATGAAATTCAATTTTTATTTTTTTAATCCTATACTATATAAGAAGCATATAATGTGGCACATGTTTTGGATTCAAAAAAATGTGATACCGTTTGAAAGCTATAGATTTTTTTCAATCAGTCTATCAATCAGGACTTTATTCGTAATTTGAATAGAAAATGAATAATAATTACTTATTAAATTCAAAGAAAAGCATAATTTATATTGGTGGAAAGATGAGAGTCTCTTTTTAAAACCATTTTCATTTCATCAATTTTGGGTAAAAAAAAAGTCGTCAGCCACATACCCATCATATTGCCACTTTTTGGCCCATCATGATCCTGCACATACCCGAGAAGAATTTTATATTGAATAATCAGAAGACTTTCATTTATCAAATAACCTTAATATGGTCTACAAATTGAATAAGGCATTATATGGACTCAAGCAAGCTCCTAGAGCTTGGTATGCAAGATTGGATAGGTACTTGTTGCATCAGGGATTCAATAAAGGTACCACAAATAGAAATATTTACTTCAAAGTTGAGAAACATCAAATCTTGATTGTGGTTATGTATGTTGATGATATAATCTTTGATGGAAATGAGGAAATGTGCAAGAGATTTGCAAATAAAATGAAAAATGAGTTTGAAATGTCAATTTTTAGGGAGATGAATTTCTTCCTTTGGATACAAATTAATCAGACAGGAAAAGGTATCTTATTTAACAGTCAAATTATATCAAAGAAATGTTGAATAAGTTTGGAATGGAAGACTCTAAATCGCTATGCACTCCCATGGTTACTGTTTGCAAGTTGAGAAAGAATGATGAATCTCCTAAGGTTGATTAGAGAAAGTACATATTAATGATTGGAGGATTGTTATACCTAACTACTACTAGAATGGATATCATGCATTTAGTTTGTATTTTGGATACATTTCAAGAAGATCCTAGAGAGTCACATGTGGCAATAATAAAGAGGATATTCAGATACTTGAAGGGCTCTCTACAACATGGTTTATGGTATCCAAAGGACACTAATTTCTCTTTGATTGCTTATGCAGATGTAGATTGGGTGGGTTGTGTTGATGATAGAAGAATTACAAGTGGAGGTGCTTTCTTTCTTGGAATAAAATTGGTGTCTTGGATGAGAAAAAAGTAGGATTCAGTGTCATTATCTACTATAGAGGTAAAATACATTGTAGCAACATATTGTTGCACATAGGTGTTGTGGATGAAGAAAATTGTGAAGGATATCTGACTGCAATATGATGAACCGATTTTTATATTATGTGATAATACATGTGATATTAATATTTCAAAGAATCTGGTAATGCATTCAAGGACAAAAAACATCTCAATCTAGTATCATTTTTTGAGATAGAAGGTTGCAGAGAATGAAGTAAAACTAGAGTATGTGGCTACAAAGGATCAAGTTACAGATATTTTCACAAAGGATCTTCCTAAGGATACATTTAAGTATCTTTGGGAGAAGTTAGGGGTTATTTCCCCTCCTATTGAAATTAGATGCTTAAGGTTATGCATCATTCCAGTGGATTTCAAGATTCATTCCTTGTTCTGGACTGATGTTGGTGGATACCTCTTAGGGTGATTAGTTAGTGTCATTGTTGGTTTTTACAGTCAAGGGTAATAAGTGTTTTCATTTTGTGGCATGCAAATGTTTCCCTTTGTCAATCGTTTCAAAGGATATGAGAAAAATAAGGAAAAGATTAAGTAGCAGTGGTTGTTGGTTGGTGCAAATAAGTGAAATGAAAATATTGCAAAGGTGTGAGGAAAAGAGAGTGTAGTAAAATAAAAGGAAGCTATATAGCAGTGGAAAGTGAGAACAATTGTTGTCCCTTATAGGCACTACCTTTGGCGGAGAGTAGATATATGTGTGATTGATGTCAAAGGGGAAGCTCAAAGAAAAGAAGGTATGCGTTTCCATTTTCCATTGATGTCAAAGGGGGAGATATTTAATTGAAAAAAATTATGAAGGTGGAGAAAAATAAAGTGTTGGAAAAGATAGATGCTTGTGTTAGGGGGAGTGGTGTGATTAGAGTTGTTGTTTTTGTTATTATCAATTTATCATATCATGTGTTGCCATCAAAGACAAAGGGGGAGATTGTTTGAAGTTTTTGTTTTCATTGATGTGAACCAATCTATGTTGTTGCATTAATGTCAACCTATGGCTCAGATTACTTGATTAGTTGCATTATGATTTCATTAAATTAGTCTCATTGGTGTCAACCTCTAGTGACGCTTTGATAAGCATGTGTTTATGTATTTTCCACCTCTAGTGTGGTTGAGTTGGTGTATTATAGTTGGTTTGGTTGTGGTGAGAAAATATTTTATATGGTGAGATAATGTTTTTGGTGTTTGGTTTCCAAGTTCTTTTGAGAAAATTTGAATAAAAGAGGAAACATTGTGTCAAAGAGGTGTTCCATATGTCAGAGTAGTGTTCTTTGTTTTGCTCTGAATTTCTTTAGTATTGAAGCTATGCTTGTGTGGTTTAGATATGTTGATTAGAGTTGGTAAGAGGTGTTATATCTAGATTTTCTTGTTCTAGATCATTCTACATAAGAATTTGTGTTCACCAATGTGTGAACTGTGAAAACAATGTTGTCTAGGGGAAATGGTTTTTCTTCATATTTCTTTGCATTGTGATTTTTGGTCATACGGATCTCAAAATGTGGTTATATTTCTTATATCTATCTTCACTCAGAGTTTTTCTTGAGTTTTATGGATCTACAAGGTTATATTCATGTGTTGCAATGTGTGGAAGATCAACTAGTACAAGATGATTGCATTCTTCAAATGAATGCTTTTGTGAAGGATTTGTTGGATTTCAAAGTGTTGTTGGAATATTCTAGATTGTTTTTTAGTACTATGTTTGGTCAGTGAGTCATCTTTGGATCACAATAGGCATGTACTTATATGTTTAATGGTGTTAACATAGGTTTGACCGACCTTGGGTGTTTACACTAATTATGAATATGCTTCAATGGTTTTTGAAGCATGGAATGGTGTTTGTGTGTGTGGATTTATGTCAGAGTTAAGGTTTTATTTTTCCCACCTTCATTCCTCTCCACTATAGTAATGTTTTGATGTTGACCTACTTTGAATTTTAATGTTTGAGGTGCATAGTTGACCTTGGAGATTATTTTCAAGGTTGTGGATGGTGTGTATGAGTGATGAGTTGATGGAGGATTTGTGTATGAATTGTGTGTAATGTGAAATGTGATGTGAAGTGCTAAAGTGTGAAGTGTTGTGCAAGCTTTAACGATGAGGACTACTAGTAGTAGTAAGGAGAAGGTGTCTACATTCTTCAGAGATGCTTTGAATGATCTGGTGATGCAGTGGTGGAACTTTTATGTTGCTCTAAGATAGATTTATCATTGGAACATTCTTCTATCTTTATCTTTCTAATCTGGTAGTGAGCCTTTGGCAGTGATCCCTTCTTTCTTTTGGGTTATGAGCCCTTCAATAGTGAGCCTATTATATTTTGTGTTGCAATTACTTTATATTATGAGTTAATCCTCACCATGATTTTTCCCTTGTTGGGTTTTCCATGTAAATCTAGTGTTTTACTATATATGGTGTCAATGTGTTTTTTTTGTGATTTACTTTCATACAAAATCATATTAAAAAATTAAGAGCTAATCAGTGCTATCATAATAGTGCTTTACAATTCCTGAGAGGAACGAATTTTAGCTGAAATCACATATTTTTAGAAAATATAATGATTTAAGCCTTTAAAAGTTCCATTTTAATGATTCCAATTGAAGAGGGTTTGATCAAATCACCTTAGATCAAACCCCCTTGGATAGAACCTCGCTAGTTTTAAACCATACCTATAAATGCATCTCCTTTACACCTATCAAAATGCTGATAAAAAATCACTTTTTATTTAGCTTTTGGGGGATCAAATGAATTCATTTAAAATTTATTTCAAATGATTATGGTATTTCAGAACAAGCTATCTAATGAATATAATTTTAATATGTTTTGGTTTTGTTATGTATTTGTTTTTAAGTTTTATTAAACATAGGTTTTTCATCGAAAATGAATTTCTTTGTTCTTCACATGTGGAAAAATAGAAGATTATCAAAAAAAAAATTGAAAAATATGAGTGCAATAGATATTGAAGTCCTTGATCCAACAAAAAAAATTAAATTAAATTTTGACATATACAAAAAAGTCATGCGTTGTTCTGGAATTGTAATTGTTTGACTTTGAAACTTGATTAAGGAAAAAATATTCAATAAAAATATATAACCAAGTGGAAGCACTAGATATCAGAGTTACAAATCTAAATTTGAAAGAATTAGAAATTTATCCTTCATGGAAAAAAAGTTATGTGTTATACGGTGTGCGTCACTTTTAAAAATGTTGTTTTCTGAAAAAAATCAATTTTCATGGGAGATGGAAAAAGAAGTACAATTTGATTCCAAGATTTTTTAAAAATATTTTTAGAATCTACAAAAAAATTTGATGAGACTCCAGTTTGCACCATCTTCAAATTCCTCACCGTTTAGCTACTATAGGTGCCTGAATGTGAAGATTTAGTTAAAAATAATAATTTCAGTGTCCAATTTGGACAAAAATTGTAAACCACTATTATGGGATCACCCTAATAAAGATTTGAATTTTAATGAGGGTTTTGATGTTTTAGTGTACAAATTTTTCACCCCCTCTTAGCTTTCTTGTTCATTCAACACAACTTGTACCTCTTTATTGCTATAGAGTATGATTTCAACTAGTTCTCACATTCACAATTTGATCACCTTGCTTCACTAAACTAAGGTAACTTGTGTTTGTATTTCCCATGAGCATAGCCTCTCTCTTGGGTTGGATCTTCCATTTTCTTGTTTGATACATATAGAAATCCACTCGAACACACTTGAGTAGGGCTTTCATTATCATTTTATTTTCCATTTCTTCTCATAATCTTATATTATGCACTTAAGATTTAGAGAAAACACTATTTTTTTCTATGAAAGTGGTTGTTTGTTGAGGTAAGAATACCAAAAAGAGGGCTTGACCAAGGAAAAATTCTATATATCCACAACCCATTTTTCTCCTTTATGCCTATGCATGTTTAGATTTAATATGAAAGATTATATAAATTAACAGAGGAGATCATTAATAAAATCACTACATAGTTAACAAGACCATATAGTACCCTCAAGAACACAATATAATGTGTTGTCATTTGCATGACACACCTACATCTTGGATAAAAACCTCTAGATTCTAGTGACAAGTTCCTCTCAGTCTACCTTTTCTAGATTTGTCTTATTTTTTATAAATTATTAGGTTTGTATATGTAGTTATTCATTTAATTAAATTAGAGTTTTGTTTCACATAGGTCAACTTAATCACAATTTTTTCAATTTGTTTTATTTGCAACAAAGGAATAAAACCCAAGAAGCTTGGCTCTCCTTTGAGGACATTATCCAAATATAAAATATTCATTGGTTTAAGTGTCCTAATCTTTAGTGGAGAAAGGATTGATCTAGGTTAATTCAATAATTAATCTAGATTCATTTTTCACATTAAATATTTTGGTGATCCCAACACATCTTGCACTTGCATAGCTTCTTTATCTTTATTATTTTTAATTAATTAGTTAGTTATACACTATTTACATTTTTAAAAGTATTATGTGTTTATTTAAAAAACAAAACACCAAAAAAAATTATTCTATTTCATATTAGAAAACCAAAACATAAACACAATTTCTTCTATCCATAAATCAGCATTTATCATCTTGTGATCACTTTTATTCTTCTCCTCCTATCTCACCTTCTATCTTCTATCTTCATCATCTTGGAGAAAGTCATATTATTCAATATTTTTGGATCTCTTCTATAATATTTTCATGCATTTGATGATTCATTTAGTAGTGATGATTTTGATATGTTAGATGAAGCCTTTGATGACTTTATCTTGATGAAATCATCCTCTAGAACTCCTAAAACATCTCACTATCAAAGAATAATTAACAAATTGAATATATGAAACACAAAATAATTTTTCAATTTTGTTATGATGTTCCTCAACCACAAGCTAATCCTATTATAGTTGTTTGAGGTGTTCCAAAACCACCTCAACCTTCTGCTTACATTCCAAAATTTGTAAAACAACTTAATCAAATAAATAATCTTGATCAAAAGATGTCACAAGGACCTCTTTATCATGTAGTTTATCACATATAAAATACTCAAAACAATAAACAACCTAAATAAAAACTTATTACTCCCCCTTCTATTTCACTTCCTTGACCCTTTCTTCCTCCCACACCTCATCTTCCTCAACATGTGGGTAAAGATTATTATCTTGTTGAGAAGCTTCGTACTTCTCTTGCTAAGATCTCACTTTGGGAATTGATACAAAATTTACCTACATACCATGAGATGCTCCAAGAGGCCTTATAGTTAATATAGTTGGTCTACCTTCTATTAGATTGAATGATGTAGCAACCTTGTCAAATTATATACATGTAAAAAATTTAGATATTGTTTTCCACCAACATGAATTACCTTCTTCTAAGATTCAACAACAACATGATCCTACCATGATTCTAGTCACCATTAATCAAAATAGAATACAACTTAGTTTAATCCATAATAGATAATTCCTTAATGTTTGTAGCATTGACTTGTTACATAAGATCAATGTAGATATGTCTCTCATCAAACTTGGTACTTTCTATGCATGTATTTGATAATTTTGGTAGAAAATAATTGGGTACAATAACACTAACATTTGAGGTAGGACTTGTGACTTTTCCTACCCTTATCCATGTGTCATGTTTGATTATCTTTTATACAATATTCTTCTTGGTAGACTATGGATTCATGTCATGGGGGAAGTCCCATCTACTCTTCACCATGCAATGAAATTTTTCTACAACAACAAGATCTATATGATTGAGGCTGATCAAAATCTAGAATGTTTCTTACATGAAAAAATAAGATATCAACCTCATATTTCTAAGTCTCTTAGTAAATTGATTCCATCTTCAAAAGTTAACACATTATGTTCCAATAACATCAATATTGTTAATCAAAATTTTAAATTACCTAGGAGTGTCCTCTTTCGTGATGATTGGGGTTCCTTATATTTTACACATTCCTTCATTAGAGAATACAAACTCTCACCATCAAAGTTTGAGATCCCAAATATTTTTTTGATGGTGTCTACACAATCTTTTCCTTCTTCTCAATATATAATCTCAACATTATAAATTATAATTTCTAGTAGTTATACTTCTACTTTTGATGAGGCCGCTAATAATGAGCCACCATCTTCAATGGAAATGGTATCCATTTATGGTCATGGTTTTAACATATTCTCTCAATTTGAGTATAGAGGGAGTGGTTGTGGTGTAAATGAGCAAAGTATCAATATCCTCATAGAGCGTAATCCACATGATTTGATGGTTGGTCTTGTTTACTTCCCTTTGAAACTTATAAATCCTCTCATCAACCCTATTTGAATATAAATATGATATCTCAATCTCAAAATTCTTCTACATCATCAATTAATCTAATCTACCCTAAAATGATAGACACAAGTCTTGTTTCTAGCACACCTTCATTTGATATCTTCTCAACAAATGAATCCTTGGTTAAATTCCTTGAAGTTTATGAGCACTTTCCCCGATATCATCATGCTCATATACTTCCACATTGTTAAAGTGTTGATGCATACTTTGGGAAATCTACTTGTTTATTAGATGACACCTCATCTCCTCAAGAGACACCTCAAGAATTTCCTCATCTACCCAATGTTTCAAATCATAGTCCTCTACTTAGAGATACAATTGATATCTTCATGGATCTGGCTAACTCTATGAAGGTTATCCCAATTATAAATTGTCTATAATCTAACTAAAACACAAATATTCTATTCTTTTACATGAATTGATTGATCTCTCCACTTCATCATACTCAAATATGATCCAAACATGGTAATACATAATATCATGTTATATTATGATGTCAAGCCTATAAGATAAAATATATAAAAAATAAATCCCAATGTGGCATTCTTAGTTAAGGTTGAGATTGAGAAGCTTCTCCAAGTTGGATTTATCCACCCTATGGACTATTTCCCTTGTATGTTGAATATATTTTCTATCTCTTCTCAATAACAATATTCGACTGTACATCAATTTTTGTGATCTCAACAAAGGTTCTTTAGAAAATATTTTTCCACTTCTTAACATCAACATGGCTATTGATTCAACAATAGCAAATTTTGCGATGGGAGTAGGAACAGGAGCGGGCGAGTGGGAAAAGTCTGGTTTTGAATCTTTGAACAGTGTAGTGGGCGGGAGTTCAAGGGAATCTCAGGCGAATGCGGAGATTTCTTCGAGTTCTGAGAAAGGTAAGTTAGGCTCTATTGAAAAGGACGTCAGTGAAAAAATCCAGGTGGACCTAGGTGGAAAGGACGGGAGTTCTGAACCCAAGGATGCCATGGAAATGTCAGAAAAAGGGGATGATAAGGGTAAAACATGGACTTCATTGTTTGGTGATAAGCCAAATGACAAATCATCTTTTCCCCCTGTGTGTATTCTTTCTGACCCAGGGTCTGGAAAGTTTTCTATTTCTATCCTGGATGAAATCATAGACCACAATATTGCTAAGATGGAAAATGTTTTGGTTGGAAAATTTTTGGGTCCTAGACCTAATATTGAAGTTGTAAGGGAGATTGTTAAGAATAAATGGAAAACCAGTGGTCTAGTTTCGGTGGCGGCACTTCCTAGAGGCTTTTTTTCCTTTCAGTTCATTTGCAAAGAGGACTCTAGGGCTATCAAGAGCGGTGGCCCCAGGGTTATTGGAAAGTATTCCTTGGCCCTAAAGAAGTGGTCTTCTAGGGTTGATCTGTCTGACTCCATCTTTGAAATGGTGCTGGTCTAGGCTAGATTGCCTAGTCTTCCTTTGGAGTATTGGAATATGGATATTTTCAATGGGATTGCTAGTTCTTTTGGATAACTTTTGTCCATTGACTCAATGACCATGGCTAGAAAGCGTTTGGTCTTTGCTAGAATCTGTGTTGCGGTTTCTCAAAATATTGATCTTCCTTCTTCGATTGACATCCAATCCAAGCTGGGGGTTTGGAAGCAAGCTATTGAATTTGAGACCACACCCTTTGTTTTCTTTAAATGCCAAAAGTATGGGCATTGAGCGAAAAAAGTGCCCTATTAATAATAAAAGTGAAAAGGAGAAAGATACTAACCCTAAGACTATTTGGAAAAAAAAATCAGAGGTGGAGGAGCAATTTTCTGTCCTAGGTGCAAAGGAGAATCTTGAAAGACACACTTCTGCTCAAGATCTGAAGGAGAACCATAGATTTTCACAAAAGGATGCTTGCCCTGGTTTAGATTGCACTTGCTCTTCAGATCCTAAGGATCCTAAATACTTGATGTCACCACAGGTGGATAAAAAGGAAGAAACTTATTCTGTGGAGGGAGCCCAAGATACTTAGAAGAAGGATGAAATAAGAGGTGAAGAAATGGGTTTTGTTTCGCCATCACCTTTGGTGATGGTTGGTAGTATGAATGTACCTGGCTTGGAGGAAATACCCATTAAGGGATTGTCCCTAGAGATAGGAATACCTATCCCTTCTCATTGTCCTGTTGATAACCATTGCTCAAAAGGGGTACAGGAACTGGAGAACGCAACCTTAGAAGTTGTGAGGGATAATTATGAGACCCAGAGCATGAAAATGAAAACTCCTAATGCCAATAATTCAGAAGCCAAGAATGGCTTAATGGATACCCTTCCTTGGGATCAGAGGTTGTTTCCTGAGAAGGACGGGGAATCAGGAAGAGAGTTGGAAAGCCAAGATGAGACTGAATGGGAGGAGGTCATGTCACATTCAAGGGTAAAGAAGGAAAAAAAAAAGAGGATGGAAACTTCAAGTGGAATGATCACCAGAACTAGGGCCAAGGCGGACTGTGGGAATACAAAGCATGGCCAAGGAAGGAAATCATAAAAATGGCAAAGGGAACAAGGCAGCCTTCAGGATATAGCGGATGGGATCCAAATGACCATGCCAGAGATACTTCAATCCCCAGGTAAGAAATGAAAATCATGTCATGGAATATAAGAGGGCTGAATAGCCGTCATAAAAAGTATGTTTTGCAAAATTTTGTTAGGGACCACAAACTTGATATTCTTCTTGTTCAAGAAACAAAAATGCCTAAAGATAAAGTAGAATGTTTTAAAAAATTTCAAAACTGTGGGGCTCACAGAAATAGTTCTGCAGGTGCTTCGGGGGGAATTTTTACTTTTTGGAACAAGTTGTTTATTAAAGGTGAGCCCTTAATGGAGAATGGTAATTTAGTTGCCACCAGATTTACCCACATAAGAGATATTTTTTGTTGGATTCAATCCAATATTTATGCCCCAAATTGTAAGAATGCTAGAAATTCCTTTTGGTGTGAATTGTTTGGTTTTTTAAAATGTTTTGCTAATGAGCACTGGGTGGTCATGGGAGACTTCAATACTCCTCTCCTGAATGATGAAAAATTTGGGGGTTCTCAAATTAATTGGGATAGTATTTCAGGTCTCTCCGACTTCATTAATAGTAATGCCTTGATAGACCTTGACCTGCAAGGTGCTTCTTATACCTAGACTAATAGGAGGGTTGGACCTGATTTGATCCAAGTTAGACTCGATAGGGCCCTTATTTTTGGTCAATGGTTTATAAACTATTTTTGTGCTTTGAGAGCTTTATCAAGGGTAGGATCTGATCATTTTCCCATTTGTCTTATGGCGGATCCTACTAAGGTGAAAAAGAACTCCCCATTCAGATTCAAAAAAATTTGGCTATCTCATCCTCAAATCTTTGAGGAAATCAGTAGATGGTGGAATATTGATATTACTGGCACAGCTATGTTCAGGATTGCTAAAAAATTAAAGGAAGTGAAAATTAATTTGAGAAGATGGAAAAAGGATGTCTTTGGAAATATTTTTGGAATTAAGAAGGAAATTCAGGGTAAAATTCAAGAGATCCAGGCTAATATCCAGAAATGGGGGTACATTGATAATTATAGAGAAAAGGAAAATGAACTTCTCATTCAATTGCATGACATCATAGCTAAAGAGGAAGTTTTCTTGTGGCAAAGATCTAGGGTGTCTTGGTTGACTGAGGGAGATAGAAACACTAGATTTTTTCATTTGTCTGCTTCGAAACATAGGGCTACTAATAGAATCACTTACATAGATGTTAATAGAACAAGGTTTGAGGAGGAAGATGATATTAAGAAACAGGCTGTCCTTTTTTTTAGCAACCTTCTCTCTTATAATGGAGAGATTGTTCCTAAAGCTCAAGAATCCTTGATTAAGGCCATACCCTAGGTGATTGGTCACAATGAAAATTCTATGATCACTGCTATTCCTTCCAAGGCTGAAATTAGGAAAGTTGTTTTCTCTTTTGATGGCAACAAAGCTCCTAGACCAGATGGTTTTCCCTTATTCTTCTTCCAAGTGTTTTGGGAAATTGTTGAGGTGGATGTTGAGAATGATGTCAAGGAATTCTTTGGATCAAGATGTCTTTTGAAAGAACTTAATGCTACTTTTGTGGTCCTTATTCCAAAAAAACCTGGGGCTTTAGAGTTTCAAGCTTTTTGGCCAATCAGCCTGTGCAATTCTATCTATAAAATTATTTTGAAGGTTCTAACTACAAGAATGCTTTCTGTGCTTCCTCAAATGATTGCTCCGCAGCATAATGGTTTTGTGCCAGGTAGGTACATTTTGGACTCTGTTATCACTGTTCATGAGAATTTACATTCTTTAATGGAATCGAAGACTGAAGGGTTCATTCTTAAATTGGACATTTCCAAAGCCTATGATCGGGTTGAGTGGAATTTTTTATTTAAAATCCTGGTCAAGTTTGGTTTTAATAACAGAGTCATTCAATTGGTGAACCAACAGGTTTCAACAGTTACTTCCTATGTCATTGTGAACAGGTCACCTTCGAGGTTTTTTCAGACTTCCAGAGGCCTTAGACAGGGAGATCCTATCTCTCCTATTCTGTTTACAATTTGGCTAAGAGTTTGGGAAGAAATATTAAAAAGCTTATTGATCAAAGATCCCTTGCTGTTTTAAGACCTTCCTCTTCTCTTCTAACCTATTCCCACTAGCAATTTGTTGATGACACCATTCTCATGGGAAGATCTACTGTTGCTGAAGCTAAGACTTTCAAAAGAATTATGAATCTTTATAAATCTGCTTCTAGGCAAGTTGTTAATAGGGCTAAGAGTTCAATTTTCTTCCTCAATACTCTGGAGCATAGACAAGTTAAACTTGCTTGGATTCTTGGTTGTCGGATTGAGCCTCTTCCGTCAACCTATCTTGGTTTGCCTCTTTGCATCAAACCCTTAGACTCGTTCTGGATCTCGTTGGTTGAAAAATTCAATAAGAAACTGTCAGGATGGAAAGGAGCTCTATTCAGTCAAGCTGAAAAAATCCAGCTCCTAAAGGCTTCTTTGCAAAATCTTCCTGTGTATGCTCTTAGTTTATTTAAAATTCCTGCTAAGTATGCTGAGACCATTGAAAAAATTCAGAAAAGGTTTCTTTGGTCTGGTGTGGAGGATAAGAAGAGAATGCCACTTGTTGGATGGGATCTGGTCTGTAGACCTAAATTGAGAGGGGGCCTAGGTTTAAGAAAAATAAAAGTGTTGAATTTGTCCCTTCTTGCTAAACAGCTTTGGAGAACTCTTACTCTGAGAGGGGAATGGCGAGATACCCTAAAAGCTAAATTTTTTAACAACTCTGAGCCTCTTAATGAGGTTATAAATTCTTCTCTCTTACCTCGTGGGTCTGTTTGCTGGAATGATATGAGCAAAGGTAGAAAGTTGCTGGAAATGGGAACTGGCTGGCTGGTTGGAAAAGGAAATTATGTTAGGTTTTGGGAAGATAGATGGCTTTTTAAAGATCCATTAATCAAAAATAAAAATTTCAGTAAATGGATGAATGATTATAAAAGGGAATTTGGGGTCTTGGTTAAAGATTATTGAAGGAATGGGGGTTGGGTTGATTTGAAGACCATTAGTTAGGATCTTAGCCCTATTTAGTCAACCTTCAGGGCCCTAAGACTAGCTCAACACCAGGTGGAAGATCTTCCTATTTGGTTAGACAATTCGTCTGGCATTTTTTGTTTCTTCTGCTACTTCTATGTTGGCTAGTCTGATGGAGCCTCCGCCCTTCTGGGCTAAGACATGGATTAATCACCTGATTCCTAAAATCAATATTTTCTTTTGGATAATGCTACAGAATAAGATTCTCACTTTGGAAAATCTTGGGAAAAGAGGAATTCAATTACCTAACAGGTGCTACATGTGCAGGAATGATGTTGAGACTGCTAATCATCTTTTTCTTCATTGCCCTTTTGTTTCGCACATATGGGGTAAAATTTTTGAGCTTCTTGATTTGGTTTGGGTTTCCCTTGCTTCTGTCAAAGACTTTTTCTTGCAATTGAAAGCTCCTTCAAAAAATCATTTTGTGCGAAAGCTCTGGTCTTTTGTTCTACCTTTTGTGTCATGGAATATTTGGAAGGAAAGGAACAATAGAGTGTTTAGAGAAAAAGAGAAGTCGGAGGGGGACTTGCATGAAAAAATCGTAAGGGCTATAAAGGAAAATTTATCTTTAATCCCAAGAAAAAGGTTGATAAAGCTAATTGGTCTCCTTTTGATATTGCTATGGTTGAAAAGTGGAATTCTAAATTAGCAGAGTTAAATGTCCCCATGCCTGATGTTTGTGGGAGGGAGAATGCTAGTTGGTCTTTTCCGCCTTTGGGTTGGTTGAAAGCCAATTTTGACGGTGCTGCTAAAGGAAACCCAGGGAAAGCTGGCAGTGGGTGTGTTTTAAGGGACAATGCAGGGGCTTTTATTGCAGCTTTTGCTGTGGACATCGGCACCCAAACTAATCATGTTGCGAAAGTATTTGGGGCTTATCATGTAGTTAACTTAGCTTTCAAGATGAACACGAAATGTCTTTGGTTGGAGGGTGATTCAATGAATATAATAAATTGCATTCTTGGGCTTACCCCTCCCTCGTGGACCATTAAAAAGTGGATCAAAGATACTAAAATCTTATTAAGGAAATTTGATAAAGTGAAAGTGTCCCATGCCTACAGAGAAGCCAATAAGGTGGTGGATTACTTCGCCAATGAAGGGGTTAAAAAGGGCAGGGAAAACACATGGAGGAAGAATGACTACCTCCATTCTGAGGTGAAAGCACTAATTTATTATGATTCAATGCATGGAAGAGAAGCTTATCTTTATCATGATGAAGAGGATAAAGATCAGGTACATCGATTTCATTAGATTTGATGGGACCGATGTCATTTTCTTTTTCAAGAAGAGTCGTCGGCATGCTTTCTAGGTGTTTGATAAAATATGCTTAAACGGGACCCAGAGCAACTATAGCGTGTGGCATAACAGAGCTTTGAAGATGGGGGGAGAGAGAAAATGTGTGGAGACGAGCAGCTTTCAAGAGCATAGAAAGAATGCTAAAGCCTGGGAAAGAATTGAAAAGGGAGGTTTAGTCTCATTTTTGGAAAAACTCCATGGTACTGACGAGGGGATGCTGGACTATTTTTCTAAAAATTGGAAAAATGGTGAGATTGTGTTGTTTGGTAGGAATGTTAAGCTGAATGAGGAAATAATCGGTGAGATTACTGGTCTTTCGACTAAGGGTGTGAAATTTTATTGGGACCATCGGTTCTCTGATGAAGCGGTCATAAGATTTCCTAAAAAAGACAAGGAGAAGGCTAAGTTGGTTAAGGTTGTCAATAGCTACTTTGATGTGGAGTCCATTAAATCAATCTAGAGGAAAGTTTTAAGAGTAATAATGGAGTATATCATGGTTGACGGGCACTTCACCAGGGCGTATGGTTATCACTTTGCCATTCTGAACCATTTCCATCACAAGGTTCGTATCTCTTTTCCTTTTTACTTATTCTCTTCTTTGAAGAGCTACCTCGATGATGTTGAAAGAAACCCTAGGAGGAATTCTATTATTCACCCTGGTCTTGTCAGGCTCATCTATGAGTATTATCAAAATTTACCTACTTTGCCTAAAATTGTTGATATTGGGGATTTGGATGATGAGGATACTGAAAGTAGCAGGGAGAATGACCCCCTGGCCCCTCCTGCTTGTACCCCTACTAGTCTTAATACCATTGCTCCCCAATCCTTATCTTGTCGGAATGCCCTTATGGATTATGTTCTGCCTTCATGTTCTATTATGCAGCCTTTGCATGATTGCCCTATCCTGGGTCTTGCCTTGCCACCCTATCTTAATCCCCAGCCATCTCTTGGCTGCCCCACCCTAGGTTTGGTCTCTGGTTTTAAAGGTACCTCAGTTACGAAATTAGTCTCGTACTCTAGGAATTCTATGGAAATTCTTTTTGATAAACCTATGGTTAGTAAAGAGTTGGCCCCTGAGACCCCTGCATCTAGAAGATTTGGGAATGCCCCTAATGATTCCCCTAATCAGGATGAAATTAATTCTTCCATGAATAAGCTCAAGCCTGAAGACATTATGAGTGTGGTGGAAAAAAGTAAGGATGGCCTTTTCACTATTCTCAAGCAGACCCAAAAGGAAGTTTGTGATTTGAAAGGCCGTAATAGAGATCTAAGCAACAGAATCATGGATTTGGAACAGAAGATTAGCTAGAGTTGTAATGAGAATGAGGGATAGGAAACCCCCTTACCAAGGAAAAGACAACATTCACAAGAGGAAAGATTGACCAGGCTCAAGTGCGATATGTCCAAGATAGGCCAAAATATTAGGGCCACTGTGGCGAATAATCTCAAAATTGACAAGCATAACACCATTATCATTAATGCTATGGTGGAAAAGCTCAAAAAAAATCAAAAGGGATCGCTGGTTGTGGATTTGGATGCGGACAGAGGTTGCAGTAGATCTACTATTGAAGGGATTTCGACTCGCACCCGGGCTAATATGAAGAGGAAGACCCCAATTTCCTCACATACGGTGCAAATCCTCAAGCAAGGGTTACAAGATATGAAGGATATTGAAAAGGAGGCTGAGGAGTTGATGAAAACCTTCGAGTAGTGTGGTGGTGTTTGTTTTTGGTTTATTTGCGGTCCTTTTTTGGACCCTGTTGTCTCTTTGTGTTGTCATTTCCTTTTTGGGACAGTTGTCTATTTTTCTGGACTTGTTTTGTTCTATCTTTTCTTGTTTTAACTTTGCGGTTTCAGGTCCCTAAAAACCTATTTTTTCCTTTTCAAAAACATGGTTATTGATTCCACTACTTGCCATGCTTAAGTACTCTCATTTATGGATGGTTTCTCTGGATATAAACAATTAATTATTAATCTTCAAGATCAATATAAAACAACTTTATTACACCATTGGGGAACATTTTGTTGGGTGGCAATGTAATTTCAACTAAAGAGTGCTAGTGCAATATATAAATGTACTATGAAACTCATATTTCATGAATTCACAAAAATTTGGAGGACTATGTTGATGACATCTTGGGAAAGTCTATCTCGTTTTAGGATCACATTAATATCCTCCATCATTTTTGAAAATGAATTCATAAATACAACATGCACTTGAATCCCTATAAATGTATTTTTGGTGTTAATAATTGTGATTTATTAGGGTTCATTATTTCACATCACATAATTGAGGTGGAAACAAATAAAATTGATGCTATAATCACTATGCCACCTCTAAAAAATATTTATCAACTTCATAGTTTGTAGGGAAATATTTAGTCTATTCATCGGTTTGTCTCACTATTAGTGGATCAAACTCTCCCTTTCACTCAACTTCTTAAAAAATATTCTCATTTAAATTGAAATGAGGATTCTCAATAAGTTTTTGATGATCTAAAATGATATTTGGCTAGCCCTCCTACCTTAGAACCAACTATCTCAATATTTCCTTTCCTTATTTATACTCCTACTTCATCCAATGCTCTTATAGCATTATTGACACAACATGATAATAATGGTAAAGATTGTGCTATGTACTATATCAGTTGCACTTTACTTGATTATGAAGTCTAATACACTATGATTAAATAACAATGTGTAGCTCTTGTATTTGCAACACATAATTTGAGATACTATCTTCTTAATGTTGAAATGTATGTCATCATAAAATTTGATCCATTAAAGCATCTCTTTTCTTAAATAGATCTTTCAGAATGCCTTGCCAAGTGGGTAATATTGTTAATGGAATTTGATCTTAAATTTATCTCCAAAAGGAAATTCGTTAGTGATCCTTCATCACTTTCTCTTACAAATCAATAATTATTCCTTGATGATCATATTCTCCCCTTGGATATTGATCAAAGGTTGGATTTTTTCTTTGATAATTCTAGGATTTGAATTGGATTTGGTGTATCTATGTTACACTAATACCCACTTTAGGAAAGCCAATCCCCCTATCTTATTATCTCAATTTCCTATATACTAATAACATTACAAATTACAAATACCTTATTACTGGCTTGTTTGCTACATCATCTCTCAATATTCAACATGTTTTTAGTAATATACAGTTGATTATAAGGAAAATTACTAGATATTATTAGGAAAAGAAAGATAATTTATCTTATTATCATGACTTGGCCTTATCAATGTCAAAGTGTTTCTCTTCTTTCACTATTGACACTATTCCTCATAAAGATTTAATAAACTTGTGGATGCAATGGTGAGCATTGCCTCTCTTATATCTCTTGATGATTCATCACAAATTTTTAATTCATCATTCATAATATATCTATCATATGTTTATAAAAGATATTCTAGCATTTCTTTCTATTGTTATATTAATTTAGACAAATGATACTCCCAAATGTTACAATATTTGTGTGATGGTACCCTTCCAAATCCTTCATCTAAAAATTATTGAGCTTATATTCATAAGCTCACAATAGGTCATATCATCTTATCTAATATCCTTTATCACAAATGGTACAATGGTCTCCTTCTTTGTTGTCTTAAAAAATAAAAGATTCCTATTGCCTTTGAAGATACCCTTTTAGGTTCCTACAGGGGACATTTTAGTGTTCAATATTTGGTCCAAAGATTGCTTCATATGGGTTACTATTAGCAAAGCATGGAATAAGATTATTTTTCCTTCATCAAAAATTTCTCTCAATGTCAACAACATAACAACTTGATTTGAGCTCCTACCTAGAAATTTCATTTCCAAGTCTCTCCTTGGTGATTTTCCATGTGGGGCTTGGATCTTATAAAAAAAATTCCCCAGCCTCTTCTCAAAGACATACTTTTATTCTCATAGCCACTGATGGTATCATTTCTTGAGTTATTTTTCCTTCTTCTTTTCGTTTTTAACAATGGCTCATCATTTAAGAAAAAATAAGTGAAGAAGTTCCCTAAGAAATTTCAAATTCAACATTGCATCTTTATGCCACATTATCCTCATTAAAATGGTCAAGAAGAATATTCTAATAAAATATCAAATAAATCCTTCTTAAGACTATCAATAAACATGCAAAGCATTGGCACATTCAGCTTTCTTATGCGTTATGGGATTATTGAATGAGTGTTTGTACTAATATGAGTACCACCCCATGTAATATCATGTATGGTGTCGACGCAATCATGGGTGCTCATGTAGGATCATGTTGGGCCAAATAGTGATAGTAAGAAAAAACTCTCATTTGACATAGTCAAATTTGTGAAATGAATGTTTGAATTTTTACTTGGTTTGGGTGAAAAGTACATTTTTCTTTGGTAAAAACCAGAGCAAAAAGGATATTTGTTATTTTAAATAATAGATATGCACTTTCAAAATACAAAATGAATATCCATTTT
Organism: Sequoia sempervirens; assembly: GCA_007258455.2. Taxonomy (NCBI): domain Eukaryota; kingdom Viridiplantae; phylum Streptophyta; class Pinopsida; order Cupressales; family Cupressaceae; genus Sequoia; species Sequoia sempervirens. The sequence goes on along the minus strand of VDFB02058242.1, from coordinate 204,384,046 downwards.
GTACTGAAAATAGATATCTATTTTAGATTGCATACAATTAATTATTTTCAAGCTATATATATAATATTAAAATATATAATCTTATATATAATTTATATTATTATATATTGTTATAATATATTATTATATATATATATATATATATAATCTCATTATAATACATTGTTTAAATATTGAAACAATGAAAAATAGGGTTTTTTTATTAATATGGATTGATGAAAAATATGTGGGATGATGGACCTATTTTCCTTTGTTTCATTAGGAAATAATATCCCCACAATGAATTGATTATCAACCCTTAGGTGAATCAACCCTAAGTGAGAATCTTCACATTTCCTTATGATTGAAGGACAAGGGTCAAGTTCAAACAACACTTTTCCTCATTTTTATCCTTACCCAATTCCCCCCATCATTTCCATTATATTTTTATCCTTATTTACTCCATACCCATTAAATATATAATACTTCAATCATCGAAGATGCATCACTTGAAATATTTCCCATCATTATTCATCATCAGTTCCATATCCATGGAATGTACATCATCCCAACATGATTTCTCTCAAAGTAATATTTTATACATCATGACACATATGTTTCTCATTTTCCATCTTTTCAAGAGACCTCCATCACTTTCATCATCATAATTTAGTGAATATTTCAAATTTCCATTGAAGCTCCCCCATTTCCTACTTTTAATTCTTCTCTAGTACAATGCCACTTAGTTATGACATTGTGTCGAAGAGGGAAAAAATTTATACGTATAATATTTTTCTAGTACACCCTTATCCAAATCAACAAAATAATTATATCACCTTATCAAAAACCTTTCACATAATGTCCCTTAACTAATTAAATAATTCTATTATTTATTTTGTCTCTTTTCTATCTCATATAATGAAATAAATTTATTACTATACATTTTTCCACCGCACACATGGCTAAAATAATTAAATAATATTATTATTATTTAATTATGGCTATATTCTATCCACAAAATTCTAAGAATAAAGGGTTCCTAAGAATACTCATCCCTGCATCCCTCATGGTTGCAACATTCTCTCCACCAACTTCTAAGAATAAAGGGGTCCTAATGTAACGCCTGTCGTGCAAACCCCAAAGGACAAAACATTGCACATAATTTTTTTTTTTTAAATAATATGAAGTAAACATGCAACTAAACATTAAAACATATTTACATTGCACAGTAACATCATAACTTCAAGTCTTCTGGGGTACGTGAGGTCACATCACAAAACAAACTCATAATGAAAAGATAAAAGATAATGCTAAATAACTTATCTAAATTTACATACAACAACATTACAAAATCCATTTACAAAAGTACATCCATGTAACCATAAGTAAAATAATAATACATCAAGTGATACAACTATATCAAATCTCATAAAATGAATGGTTACAAATGTTCATAAACAATACATTGCCGTTTAATACATTACATGCTCAATAATGAATACAATGAAATCTCCTATACATGTGGGATAAATACATAGTAAAAATAATGTCTGAATAAAAACTGAACAATTGGTACAGGGTGATCCCACAATAGTGGTTTACAATTTTTGGCCAAACTAGACACTGAAATTATTATTTTTAACTAAATCTTCACATTTGGGCAGCTATAGCGGCTAAACTGTGAAGAATTTGAAGATAATGAAAACTAGAGTCTCATCACATTTTTTCTGTAGATTCTAAAAATATATTTTTAAAAATTTTGGAATTAGTTTACACTTCTTTTTCCATCTCCCACGAAAACTGGTTTTTTTTCAAAAAATAACATTTTTAAAAAGTGACGCAAACTGTATAACGCAAATTTTTTTTCCAATTACAATTCAAGCATACCGCGACCATATAACGCATAACTTTTTGTATAAATCGAAATTCAATTTTATTTTATTTTTGGATCAAGGACTTCAATATCTAGTGCACTCATATTTTTCAAAAAAAAAAAATGATAATCTGCTATTTTTCCACATGTGCAAAACATAGACCTTCATTTTCGATGAAAAACCTATGTTTAAAAAAACTAAAAAAACAAATACATAATAAAACCAAAACATATTAAGATTATATTCATTGGATAGCTTGTTCTGAGGACTACTTGATTCTAGTTGGGTTTGTGAAGATTTCTCCATTTTCATTATCAACCCAAGCTCCGAAGTGCCAAAATTTAGGGTTTTTTTGTGTCTCAAAGGAGGGATGAGGAATAAGGGGGGTTTGGGAAAAACCCTAGGGTTTCTCTCAAACTAGGGTTCATTTCAACCCTAGTTCATTCGAACCCCCCTTTTTTAAGGGTTTTTGTTGGCATTTTTGGCAGGAAATCATTAAAAGGGTTCGCCCAAACCCAAGTTCTAGCGAACCCCTAATGGGTTCGATCAAACCAGTATGTTCATACGAACCCCTAAAATCAATTTTTTTCCATGCATTCATTTTCTGTGAGTTTTCCTTCCTCACTTCAATTGTAAACCACTATTGTGGCTTCACCCTACAAGCTCCAACTAAAGAATGCTGAGAATAACGAAGGTTGATGGGGAACCCAACCATGTGGGTTGTAAATAACCCACCCCCCATGCTTAGAGGTGACAAGGAAGTAATCACGACCATGAATGCCACAAGACTAACTCAAATAAAGAATGACATATTACAATAATTCTAAATACAACATCAAGGATTACAAAGGACATAAACAACAACATCCATGAATCGACGTAATAAACACAAACCATAAATCTCATCACAACAAGCAAGGCAATAACCATTAACCAACTAACCAAGGAAATAATCATAAAACATTTCCAAATGAATCTGGAACAACAATCAAAACACAATTCCAGAGGAAACCAAGAGACAAGGCATAAGGGTATCTAGTGGAGAGTGTCATCGCATAGCCTACATGGGTTATCCTAGCCCTTCGTCCAACTTGAGGCATCGGCCCCCATCTATGGTTATCCTGACCCTTCCTCCTACTTGAGGCATCGGCCCCACATGGTAGCTCATGTGAAGCCGTCAACCTCTCATGAGGACGAGGTTACGACTTTTCCAACCACGACCTTCTTAGTCTACCATTAGTCTGTGATAGCCCTAATGCATAGACTAAGTATCCAAGATTATCTTATATTTTTTTACTACCCATCCCCCTAAGTTCTATTATTAGGTTATCACTTGTTAATATACTCTTACGTGGGTCATCCTGAGCCCTTCCTCCTTTTGAGGCGCTAACCCCCATGAAGAGCCACTCTCCCTGAGACCCCAAAACATAAAAAAGCAAGAAAGGGTTGTACCATAAATAATAAAGCAACGAGTCGCAACAAGAGACATGCAAGGCATTACTCATCTTGCTATACACACAATCAAAATCTTAACACAACTCGTACAACCCTTCCAAAGAATAATAATATTATTATCTTGCAACCTCAAGAGTACATAAAACGAGGATAGATATTCATCAACAAAAACACGCCTCTAGAACTATAAGGATCACAACCACCAAGATTTGGGTTCATAAGATCGACAAGGTTCCCACATTATAAAAGTCAAAATGATAACTCAAGGAAACAAAGAAGTCAAACAAACTTAGAAAATAGAGTAACATAATAACTTCCACACAAAGTTAATATAATTCTTTTAATTACATTACAAAACCTCTCTTTTTCCTTTAACTAATTCTGTAATAAATTTCAATAAATAAAATTCCAATTCCAAATAAAAAATTTCCTTACGTAATAATCACAATTATATTTTTTCATACTAAAAATGATATATATATATATATATAAATCAAAATTCCAAAAATATTACATAATATATATATATATATATATGTATGTATATATATAATAAAAATACACACTATATATATATATATAAATTAAATAAAAACAAACTTTGTTGAATGCATAAAGGTCGTCGACCTCTTCAAGTACTGCGCACAACAGTCATGATGACTGTTGCGTAGTAGTCATAATGATTGTTGTGTGTAGTCAGTAAAACTATGCAGAGGGGTACGTGGGGGGAAGACCAGCACTGTTCCTCCCCAACACTGTTCAAAAAATAAATAATAAATAAAGAAAATTTGTCCATCTAATTTTTTTTTTCTTGATTCAAACGCATATATGAATCACAAAATTTTGTTAATACAATATGTAAAAAGAATCTGTATATTTTTAATATATATAAATATATTTAGATATATATATATATATTTTATATATATATATATATATATATATATATATATATATATATATATATATATATATATATATATATATATATATATATGATATATATATATGTATATGTATATGTTTATGTATATGTATATGTATATGTATATGTATATCAATATCTATATATATGTACATATTTCTCAAACCTTGGACTTCTGTAGGAAAACTGATTATCAAACAAATGTATGTATATTATATTTATAAATATATATATATATACTATAAAAGTATATATATATAAATAAGAATGTATACTCAAAATTTATTTGTTTAAGAGGAATAAAATGTTTTCCTTCATATCAAATCATAGACAAATTGGGCATTTTCATAAAATGAATATTGTTCTCAGTTATTTCCTAAAATAGTTTTCTAAAACCACACAGTTTCTTTTCTCACAGAAATCCTATTTATCAAATTTTTTTATTTTCTTTTCTTTTGAATCAGAAAACTAAGGAAGAAGAAAATGGAACCTAGAGTCCTACACTGATTAAAATCTAATGAAGCTTTTCTTGATCCCAATGGCCTTTTCGAAGCGCTCTTGTTCCTTTGTTCAGAACTTCTTCACCCGATTCTCTTGACCAATCCTGAAATCTAAATTATTCTTTTGAAGAACCTCTCTTACAAAACAATGAAAGCTAAAAAATAATTTAATACAGAAGAAGAAAAAGGAAAATTTACATTTCCATAACTCAATATTTTTTTGTAACTTCTGTCAATTTCCCGTGAATGACAAACTCATAATATTTCAATTAAATAAAAATATATCCCTTCTTTTTTGAAGCTTCTAAAAATCCAATTTAAAAGAAATTTTCTAATTTAATTCCAACTTTTCAGCCAAACTCAACACTCATTGGTCCTTTTTATCTTTTTTTTTTATTGATTTTTTTTCCAATTTAACAATACTTTTTGTTTTAATTTTGATTTTGCAAGCTTTACTTGCAATTCACACAATTTAATTTATTTAATTTATTTATTTCATAATTATCCTCAACATGCTAACTTAATTAAATTATCAAAATACTAAATTTTAAAATAATTTAATTTACACATTTAAATAAATCACAAGACTTTTATATTTTAATATAAATTTATTCCAACACTATGATAAACATTTATTAACATCATTTTATTAATTAAATCACAACATACAAAACACCCATGTAAAATTATACCAACAGTACACTCACACGAACCACTATAAAAATTTGCAAAAATAACAAAGGTTAACGACACACAATACCACTAGACAAGACGGTTTGAAAAACATGGGACAGTGTGACTTCCTTGTCATCTCTGTTTCAACATCATGCCCATTTGGTAATTTGATGCTCGCCCTGTCCTGCCGAAGTAGGTGGAATCAAGACTTTGTACTTGCAATTCCTACATACAAACAAGATCGTGTACGTGTATATATTTATAATCAACACATCACATTGTGAGAAGGAATTGCAGCATAGCAAGGCACTCGTAAATGAGTGGTGCTACACTATCCTCTCACCAAAACTATTCTAACAATTACAATATCAAATATGAAATAACATTTCTAAACTAACTGATCATATGATAACATGATTACTAATCTACTGCATCATAATATACTACTGAAATCAAATTAACATCATGGATCACAACATCAACATATATAATATTAAGGAAAAACCATTGCATAATCAAATAATCTAAACACCACATAAAGTATCTTAAATTATCATAATAATGTCAAATGTAGCAATCAACTAAACTATGCATCCACACACACCAAGTCAGTGAACTAATCACCATCACAAACCTGTATCACACTAGCACATAAGAGTAACAAATAGTAGCAAAGAGTATCAGTAACATGGGGGTATTACACCTAAGTTCTCTTGTTCCACACATCCCTCATGGTTGCATTAACTTATTATTTTTGACAACTGTATTGTAACAATTCAATTTCTAACAACCTCCATTATGACCCTCCATTATCTCCTCAATCTTAGGGGAGTCTTCTCATTAATCATTCATAATTGATCTTCACAACACATCTCCACTATCCATTGCTTCTTCCAAAAATCTATTAATTGAGGTACACTCCCATCCATTTTATCCATTAACCTTTTCTAACTATATTGTCAAAATAGATAACTTTTTTGCAAGATCATACACATTTCAAAATAAATCATTGGAACAAATTGAATATATAATTGAGTTCATGGGTATCTTTATTTTTCATTATTTTATTTGTTGCTTTATTTTGAATTCCCTTATTTTCTACACATGAGGTTCACCTTGGTTTGATTAGGAACTTTCATTTTGTATACATTCCTACAATTTTATCATCAAACTAAGAGCTTAATTTTTCCCCACATAAATCATATTTTGCATAATGTAATAATGGTGTTTTTTTAATTTTCTATTTCTTTATTTAAATTCATTAAATATCTTCATCGAAATTCCAAGATTAAAGATATTTAATTTCATATTTACATACAAATTTTGAAATTCTAAGCCTTGTATCTCATCAATTGGTATCATAACTTGATAACAAAGCTTTGATGTTAAACAATTGGATTAGAGATTGAATTTTTTTCAATGTGTATGTTTGAGAGAGAGATATCACATAATCATTTAGGGTATTCATTTAGTAATTATACAATAGAGAAATTACATGAACATAACACATGGATTTTATTATGCTAATTATTTTATTATTAAGAGTTGTGTATATGATTATTTCCATTTTCTTGAGAAACACATGGTATAATACATTAAGGAAGTCTTATTGTTTTTTGAGGAAACCTTGTATAGTTTTATTTTGTTAGAAAATAAATTATGTGAATCAATGTTTGATTTCATAGCAACTAGCATCTTTGATTTTATTGAATTAAAGAAGAATATTTATTTATATTTATCCAATTCCATAAATTTTAGTAAGCACTTCGCCAATTTTATTTCAATAGGGATGTCCTCTTCTAGGAGGACACGTATTCCTCTTAGATGGGAAGGCTATCTAGGAAATAAGTTGGATGGTCAAAAAAACCACTTCACTATGATGAAGTCTTTGACTTTACTAATTAAAAATCCTACTTGGTTTTTTTTCTCTCTTTTTTTGTCTTTGCAAGAATTGGATTTTTATCTTAATGTAAAAAAAAATGTATAAGTGAAACACAAGTGCAATAGTATGGGGATTATACTCAATAGAGATTTTTTTAGACTATGAATTGGGCCCAATTTCAACTAGACTTTCAAGATGGATTTGATTATCGTGATCAAATAAATCTACTTGGTGACAATGACCTTCCTCATGTGAGAGGATGACGCAAAGGATGTAATAGTTCTACACTCTCTTTTGCTTCCCAGCCAAAAGAGCAAGGCACTTTTCTTTAATTTTTTGTATGTCTGCCTAGCTCAACAATTACTTCAATATAGAAATATTCTCCAATAATTTTATTAATGTTATATTAATTTTATCATTGGCTTTCATGTTTTCTGAACATTAGATAGATTTGATTCTCAACTTTTAATATTCTTTATAAATATTAAATGAACTTATTTTATTTTTTCTTGTTAATGTATGAATTTGGGATTAAAATACTATTTTTGAGATATTTCTTTTATTTAGTCATTTCATATTGTTATGCCAATCACGATACAAAGATAGTAGACAATGTAGAGACATTTTATGCACAAGGTGTTTCATCTCTCTACAATCTACTTAAATATCACTCTCCATCAATCAAGTAGTCAATAGAAATTTAACACTTCATCCCTATCAAAATGCAGTAATTAATGAAACATATTTTTTCTTGAATATTGAATGAATGAACATTCCTTAAAAGAGATCAAATTGTTGAATAGTCTAAAGGTGTAGATTCGCTCCCAAGAGCTTGGAGTGTATGTACATCATCATGTACAAGAATTATTTTAGTCATTTTAGGCAATTTATATATTTTGGTTTTAATTATTTTTCGACTACTTTGCAATAAGATTTGTATTTTTTTTTACAAAGAATTATAGATATATTAATAAGAATATTGGATGAGCTAACGCTCAAACTTAGAACCTACTCATGACTACTAAAGACTTTCCACCACTAAGACACTTGCTCTTTCATGATAGAAACTTTCAAATTCTATCAAGAAGTACATTTCAATTCCAACACACTTCTAAGATACATTCATGTTGAGATAAATAATGAAATCAAATTCAAAATTTTAGACATGATATAATTTAATATCAATAAATATTAAACATGATTGAATTTCAACTATAATATATAGTTTTTAATTCTAATTAACTTTTTACTATTTTACAATAAAAAATAATTCACTAATTACTACTCTATAAACAATATATTTAATAAACAACATATATTTTATATATTTTTCATATATTTATAGAAAAATGATCGAATTGCAGCAATACATAATTTTTACATCTCAGACGTTACATTTCCCAAGATTATATAACTCATAGGCGAGAAATGAAGAGACAAAAGAACATGGGAATGAGAAGGGTCCGAGGAAACTTAAAAAGGCTATACCGGTTGAACTTCACAACCGAACAGGATCTCGTACTATAAGAAAGAGCCCTGAACGATTTGTAGAACAGGAGGATCCTGTACTGTAAATCAAACAAAACTTAAAGAATTGTTAAAGTAGGGCTTTTTATCTTCCCGTCTGTGCAACTCAACCATACCCTGGTTGCATCGTAAATATAATCACTGAAACCAGAAACTAGCAATGGATTCCCCAGTTTTCCAATTTGGTTATCAGAACAATGGTGATGTGAAACTGCAGATAACTTGCTCTGACGGCCAAGCATACGGTGGTAATCCCATTTACCTGCATTCTCAAGTTTTGAAGAAATCAGGATATTTTGAAGTCGCGCTTTCTGGAAACTGGTCTTCAGACAAGTCTTCTTCTCCCGAAATCAGTGTAAAACTTCCTTCGAATGTCTCTGCTGAGAATTACATCGACTGTCTTCGTCTCCTGTATTCATCTGACCGCAGGGAAATACTCCTTTCTTTCTCCAATGTAGATGACGCCCTACGCATTTTACCAGCTGCTTCCTTATTACTGTTTGAAGACGGAATTCAAGCGTGCAAGGAATATTTGGAAGCAGTTTATTGGACTCCTGAACAAAAGCTCAGAATCCGAGCTCTTTTATCATCTTTGCAGGTAAATATTTCCGCTGATTTAGGTCAAAGACTTAAAATATCTAAATCCGATTTTGATGAAGAACTAGAGCTCTTAGAAAAGATAGTATCCGAAATGCTTTCTAAAGCTCTTAATAACCCCCCTGTTCCGTACGGCGTGCCTGAGCCACACATGCAAGATACACTGAAGAACCAGATAGTTGGATATTTTCAGGAAGATATAGATCCCTCTTTTCAAAAAACATGCAGAGAAGCTCTTTTAGAGGAATTTAAGATGAAAATTAGAGATATTAACCATGGATCTTCTATCATGTTGAGGGATTTTGCTTGTAAATGTCTCTTGTGGTTGTTAAGACTTGATTAAGCTCTGTAAAAGGGATGCATTTGAAAATGCATTCAAATTTTTTGTTCAAGATGAAGACATTGCTGGCAAACTATCAGAAACCCAAACCGAAATAAGCTGCACATCTGATACTACTGGTGTCGGACTAACATATATTGGAAGTGGAAGTCAGAAAAAAAGGAAAAATAGTGATAAAATGTTTTCAGAATTAGAGAAGTCATATTGGCGCCGTGGGCTAGAAATTTTAGTCCACAGGTTTCTGTACGCTCTGGCAAATGGAGATATAGTTATTCCCAAACTTTTCCGTGTTTCTTTTCTGAAAAAGTGCGTGCAAGTCATAGCACGTCTTATCTGTAGGTGCGAAATTTATGATTGTAATTCTTTATGGGATGTGGATTTGAAATTCTTCAAGAGCTTTGAAGGAGGAGTGGTCAAAATAATCGCAAGCCTTCCTCTCAGAGATCAGGAGCAGATTTTCATCTCTTTTGCTGAGACTGCTAAAACATTTCAACCTGTTGAGAGCGGAATCTTTTGCTGGTGGATTAAGGTGATACAGATCGCGGTCATGGCTGCGAATGGCAGCCATCTTCAGATAGAGTGACTAATTTTACTGGTATTTCTGTATACGATATGCATAAAATCAAATTGGTTTTTGATTGATACAGAGATTGTCATAGAAAAAGTTGCTGAAAAACTTACTATTGTAAGGTCTTATCAATTGTGAATTAGGTGAAGACTGAAGAAATTTCTTATTGCCCTGCCATTTTCTAATTCACTGGGTTTTGATCAATATGCTGTATATTGAAAGATAAGATTTTCCTCTTTTCAGTAGTTTTGTCTCACCGTATGTTTCCCATTACAATAATAATGTAATGATGTATTTGGGTGCTACTGCTATATCCTCTTCATTGCATCTACTGCGTTCTTGATTAATGGAATTTCATTCCTTACTGTATTCTATTATAGTCATGCATTCTAACAAAGGTCTAAATTTATTGTAACTGTTAAGGTAAGCTTAGTTCCATCGTTAGCTATCCTTTCACAAAACTTCACTCATTGCAAGCTACCCCTGTTTTTTGTCACTGACTCATTACAAACCACCCCTGTTTCTTGTCAGCATCCTAATATCATAGAATTTGTAGGTCATTCAAACTTGAAGTTCATTTTTATTAAGTACTATAAGTTAGCATGTATACATGTGACTCCAGATACCCTGCAGCTAGCACAGAAATGTATCATCAGTGGAACTTGAAAGTACGAAACATTGCTTACTATTTACAGTCACTCTTACAGAAGATCATTTATCATTATCAAGATTTCTGCATATCTTCATTGTAGCCTAGCTTTGGGATCATATCCACCCAATACTATGCCCTAAAGAGCAACTGTACAATTAGGAGAGCATTTATAATTTAATTTTGAGTCAGCAAATCGGGAAAAGTACTGGCAGAAATCAACAGCAGCTAGGGAAAGCATAGGTTATAAATAAACAAGCTTAGAGTTGGTTTCAGCATGGTCATTGTAGGCTTCCCTCTTTGTTACTGGGATTTTAACTATTGATTTTTTTTGGGGCAAATTCGTGTCAATCTTGTTGTCATGTGTCCTTTCTGTTATTAATTGTTGTTTTGCAGAAACCATTTTTTCATGGTAATAGTAATCATACTAGTTCAACCATCAAACCCCCTGTTATTTACATTTAAATTTGACCGACAACGAAATTGCACGCAAATAGAGGCTGGTATAGATATTCATAGAGAGCTCTTCAGTATGTTCAACTTTTTATCTACATAGCAGGCAGGTTTGATAATTAAAAATGGTATTAGATTTTTAAATTAGTTGTAGTGGAATATAATTTTTCTTCAAGTTTAATTTAGGTTAATTTATTATGGTGCATATATGTGAGTAATAATTAATTTGGATTAATAAACAATAATACAATAATTATAAGTCATAATTAAAAATTAAATGTTAAGTTGAGAAATTAAATGCAATGGATAAATAAATTTATAATTGATGTAAAGAAATAAATTTGATATGATGTTGATTGTGATGATCTAATTGAAAAAGAATTGTATTCTATATGTGTTTTCTACCTTATATTCTATATAAATCTATAGCTTAAATTTCTTGGTTAATTTTGTTGCTTTAGGGCATTTTTACAATTGTTCACCAATCCTATAAGGCACAGATCCAATCTTGCTAATTACATAATTTTATTTTCCTTTTGACTAATCTTTCTTTGGGCTAAGGACTTATAGCATTTAAAAAAGGCTATGGGAGATTTTCATATCACAAGGGTTGTATTCTCTTAGCGTGATCCCCTTCAAAGGACCATCTTTATAGTTGCAAAAGTCATCAAGGACAATACTCTTCAAGAATATTGATGCTCTAGAATGATTATGTAGATTCTAATTCTTTTTAGTACTCCAATCAAAATATTCCTAGCTTGGTTGCACCTTTAATGCAAATAATAATGCTTGTGGATATTATCATCACTTGGATATACACCCTTGCTAAGCACTTGGCTTAGATCTATCCAATGAAACATGGTATATCTCATAGACTATGGGCTCTCATAGCTTGAGATCAACCTCAAAAGAATGTTGGTTCACTTAGTACTTCACCTAATTTAACCTATGCTACTATTGTTTACCAAGGAAAAAGAGAGAAAATGCATGAAATGAAATCAAAATGCTAATGGGTGATGCACCAAATTGTTTTCAAGACCTATACTACTATTGTGACATACAAATGCTCAATAATCCAGCTATTTCTTAACTATTCACTATTTACATCAACAACTCAACCTACAAATTACAAAGAATGTAAATTTTGTTCTTCCTAAAGGTGATAGAATGAGACATACATTATAGGATTTACATGAGAATTGTAGAAACATGTGCTGATTATTATATTGAACATTTTGAAATAGATTTGAGAAGGAAAAAATATTGAATTTTATTGAGAAAATATGTTCTAATGGCATAATAAGACTAAAATTATTTTCTATTCATGAAAAATAAAGTGTTTCACTTTATCCTCAGCTGAAATTAAGTATGAGTTACATAACTAACTTGTAGCTTGAAATAATATACCCATTTCAATTACCATACTATGCCTAAAGTAACACGAACTTGATAAAAAATTGACCTAGGCATACTATTTATCTATATCAACCTTGGAGAGAAAGTTCGACATGTTTAAAGATAATAAATGTCTTTCTTCTTGCTTGAGATATCATGCCCACTTCTTAACCTAACTAAATCCCAAAATTTTCCTTTTAAAATGAACATAATCAAGACTTTTTTTTTTGGGAAAATGCCTTTTGTATATTTGATGGTGTCAAGATTACTTATCCATTATATATGTGATAATTCTTTCTTATGATCAACTTTGACGATATCATATTTGTTCTATATGACTACACAAGACCCCGTTAGGAGGTAATCTCCTTTTCAAAACTTCCTCCCATGAGTTGACATGATCCTTGTTTCTTTCATTTAACTAGGCCTTAATGAATAATATCTTCTTTCCTACTTTATAAGCATTTACCTATGTTGCACAACTCAATCTGGAGAAGTTGGATATCACAACCATTTCGCAAGTGATAACATTAAGCTAATAATACTATTGTAAGGGCTTTGCACTATGAATGAAGGTGGAATGAGAATGAACAAGACTTACATATAATTAAAATGACATTTAATTACTGAAGAAAATATTTAATCTATGCAAAAGTATTATACAAATAGCACATTTAAGAATACATTTCATGTAATATAGATTTAATTCATGGCTAAGATCTATTACAAAGAAAAAAGTATTAACAATATTTGTTTTACCCGATTTCATTAGAGAATCATAGGAGTTACATTATTTATATCTCAATCTGACTATATTTAAATTTTAACAATAATTGGATGATGATACATTTAATTACAACTATTTAAATTATCTAAGACATTAATGTAATTCATAACTTAAATCAACTAATAACATTATAATTAATATATTTAGATTTTTATTTTTATTTTCAACTCCTATTGACTACATAACATTCTTTAGGTTTTAATGTTCTAATAACTCTAAGGTTTAACTTGATAATCTTTTTCATATATTTTATTTATTGAAAAAAAATCTAATTTCCAAAAAACTAACTTGTAACTTTTAAAGTTGGTTTTTCCTTCTTGAAATTTTATTTGCATCTTCTATTCAACTAGTTATTAATAACTCTCATTGTAACCAATAAGAACTTGAGTAATTTTTCTATTTGAATTTTTCAATCTATTATCAATGTATAGATGTGAATTATATAACAAAATATATTTCAAAAATCAATTCTCTTGAATCTAATTGGTACACAATTTACGTGATATAAGCGGTTTTGGCACTTCCATTACTTTCATTAACGATTATTATGGAATGGTGGGTAATAAAAAATATTCCAAACCTTTTGTATTTAATTTATATAGTCACCTCAAACATTGATTATAATAATCTTTTAAAGATTTTTGATTGCTTTACATTGAAATGACATATTGATTTATTTGTTAATGATTTTTTTAATTTTTTTTGCATCTATATTATAATTATAAAATTTAATAATTGAAAAATAAAAATAAAAATAAAACAATTTTATGAGTAAAATATTAGTTCAAAGTATTTTATTCTAAAATATAATTCAATTATAATTTACTAATGAGAGTTTATAATTTATTAATGAACATAATTTATTTATTTTTATTAGCATCCATATCATAGATATAAAATTTAAAAAGTTCAAAAATAAAAATAAAACATTACTAAAATATCAGTTCAAAATATTTTATTATGATTATATATATATATATATATTTCAATTTGATTTGAGAATTTATAATTTATTGTTTTTGATAAAAGGGGGATAAACGGGTTTTACAGGGACCCGAAACCACAAAGTAACAAAACAGAAGAAGACCGAAACAGCGGTCCAAAAAACAAAAAAAACTACCAAAGAAAATAAAATCAGCATCAGCAGGCAGCAACAAAAAGCCTCAAAGAAGCCAGCAAACAGCCAGCAAACAGAAGAAGCAGGGCCCGACCACCACTAGTTCATAGAGTTCAGGAGCTCGTCCGCAACCTCCTCCAAGTCCGCCATTTCCTGAGCCCCCTCCATAAAGATCTGAGCCATACTAGGGGTAGTCTGGACTTTCCTTTTCGTGCTAGATCTGGTACGTTTAGATATCCCAGCTTCCCCGTCCTGGTCTTTCTCCTGATCAAGGTCGACAATCAGAGCTCTCTTCTGGGTTTTCTCCAGTCTTTCAGACATAGCCTTGATGATAACTGAGTTATGTCTGGAAATTTTGCAATTTTGCTCAGCGATCTTTTTCAAGGTTCCTTTGTTTTTTTCAAGTTCATTTTCAATAGTGCTGTCCTTTTGAGGAATATTCTTCATTTTGTTGTGCTTCTCTGCTTCGAGCTGAATAAGCCCAGCGACTTTAACTTCAATTTCCCCCAGTTTGCTATGAAGAGACAAATTTTTTGTTTTCAGCTCACTTATCTCATGAAAAACCCATTTGGCAGACTTGAGTTGGTCCTAGGAGTAGCTTTTGGCATTACCAACAAAGTCAAAAGGGGGATCACTTTTAGGATTGACCCCAAAGAACACTGACTCCGCACCTCGCGGGGGGCTCAAGTTTTCCTGATGGATATTCTAGGGGGCGTGAAGTTCCTCAAGGCTGGCCCCAGCTGTCTTAGCAGAAATAGTAGGGGAGTCATTAGGGTAGGACATAAGCTTATTAACCGGGGAGCAAAAGTGAGCCATATTGGCATTAGGGTTAGAGTGGCCAGAGGCCGAAGCAGAGCAAGCTCTAGAGGGTTGAGGGGGGTGGCCAGAAGCAGAAGGAGGGGGCTTAGGAGGCAAAGGGCTCTGGACATGGTCGGGAGTAGCTTTGGGTTCAGACAGGCTAGGCTTAGTGTCATCTTCGTCAAGCTCTAGCGAGGCAAGAGGGTTAGGAAGGGCGGGCATATTCTGAAAGTGCTCAAAAATAAGTCTTAAAAGACCCGTGTGAAGAATTGGGTATCTTTTAGGGCTTCTTCTATGATCAGAAAAGTTGTTTCTCAGAGAACAGAGCAAGAAGAAGGGGATAGAGATACGCACCTTATGCCAGAAGTGATTAAGTAGCACAAAGTGATAGCTGTAGACCCTTGTGAAGCAGCCGTCGAGCGTGATGTACTCCATGATAACCCTTAGCACTTTTCTCCATAGAGCTTTTATAGTATCGAATTCATAGTAGCTATTCGACATCTTGACCAGATTTTGTTTCTCTGTTTCAGATTTGAAAAATTTCAAAACGGCTTCGTCGAAGAATTTCCTATCTCTGAAGAATTTGTGCTCTTCCATCGGAATGCCCGTGACCTCCGCAATCAGGGCTTCATCAATTTGAACTTTCCTCCCAAACAGGAAGACCTCCCCATCATTTCAATTCTTCTCAAAGAAGTCAGTAATCTCCTCCTTAGGGCCATGGAGTTTCTCAATGAATAGAAGTAATCCACCCCTTCTGATTTTACTCTAGGCTTTTTCATTCTTGGTGTGTGATTCAAAGCTGGTAGGTTCCACCCTCCTCAGTTCCCCACCCATAATAGACAGGTTAGTGTGAATACTATTACAGACAGAAGTCCTATTCCAGAAAGTTTTTTTGTTTCTCAGGACCCACAATACGTGCCAAAGAAGATAATTAATCATCTGGATCCACTCGGCCCCATTATATCTTTGGATATTGCTATTCATGAATCATACCTTTCTCATTATGACATGACGCCACCTTTTTTTCGTTCACCATATCGAACTCCAATAGAGCTTGAACATTAGAGTGGAGTTCGGTCTTCTTATGCCATGTAAGGAAAGTGTCACTCTTAACTCCCTCATTGGCAAAAAAATCAGCAACCGCGTTTGCCTCACGGTAGGCATGAGTTATTTTTATATTATCGAAGTTACTAAGTAAGGCCTTAGAATCATCAATCCAATTTTTTATCGACCATGCGGGCTGTGATTTGCCACAAAGGCTATCAATAATATTTTTTGAGTCACCTTCAATCCAAATATTTTTGCATTTAATTCCCACAGCCAAGTTGATTATGTAATAAGCCCCCGCCGCTTCCGCCACATGATTGGTTTGGATTCCCAAGGGAGAGGCAACAACACCCATAAAGTTACCTGCCGAATCCCTTAAGACCCCACCACACCCAGCCTTTCCTGGGTTTCCCTTGGCCGCCCTGTCAAAGTTGGCTTTAGCCCATCCTTCCATTGGAAAACACCAGCAAATTCCAACCCTGGAGTTTTTGGTAGAATTAGGGACAATGGAAATATCCCAGCTAATTCTCCATTCCCTAGCAATCAAGCTATCATAAGGGGAACAAGCCACAATATCAATCTTATCATCCCTAAAGGGGACAATAGAAAAATTTTCCTTGATCATTCTAAGAATTCTCTCGAACACAATTTCCTCTGAAGATTCCTTATCCCTGAAAATCTGGTTGTTTCTCTCTTTCCAAATTCCCCAAGCCAAATGGGGGAACAAGAAGGCCCAAAGTTTTTTAATAAAGGGGTTGAAAGAAGGGAGTTTCCATTGAACAAAAAGATCCTCAATAGACTCCGGAGGGGCCCAAGAGAAATGTCAGCATTTTAGAAGTTTGTCCCAAACCAAGGAGGAGAAAGGGCAATGAATAAAGAGGTGATTAGCCGATTCAGCATTACTTTTGTAGAGGTAGCATCTATTAAGGATCAAAAATCCTCTTTTCCTAAGGTTATCCATAGTAAGAACTTTGTTTTGCAACAAGGACCAGAAAAAATGTTAACTTTAGGAAGGAGATGCTTAGTCCAGGCTAGCGAACACATGGGGGAGGGTTAAGAGCCTGGGAAAAACTGGCAAAGGCAGAAGAGACAGAAAAGCATCCAGATGGCTCAAATCTTCAAATAAGTCTATCCTCCTGATTAAAGCAAAGTCTAACAGCATTCAAGGAGGAGTAAACAAGGATCAACACAGGGTTAATCAAGGGGAGATTAATCCACTTACCATTTCGCCAATAGTCTTTGAAAAAAAGACCAAAAGTGTCTTTACAAAAATCCACCCATCTACTGAGATTCCCATCCTGAGACAAAGGTTCATCACGCAGCCAATAATCATCCCAAAATCTAACCTTGTTTCCATTACGCACCTGCCATTTCAATCCCAAATTAACCACCTTAATCCCATCAGACATGTAGTTCCAGCAACTTGATCCTTTCGGGAGATTGGGGTTGTCCATAAAATCTCTAAGGGAATTATTGTTCTGCAAATACTTGCTTTTGATTATATCACTCCACTCACCAGAGGAAGAAAAAAGTCTCCAAATTTGTTTAGCTAGGAGCGATTTATTCAAAGGTCTAATTCTTCTTAGCCCCAAGCCTCCTTCCTTTTTAGATCTGCAAACCAAATCCCATCCA
This sequence comes from Sequoia sempervirens, assembly GCA_007258455.2. NCBI lineage: Eukaryota > Viridiplantae > Streptophyta > Pinopsida > Cupressales > Cupressaceae > Sequoia > Sequoia sempervirens. The sequence continues at coordinate 204,365,846 of VDFB02058242.1, read as the reverse complement.
ACAAGAGGCATTATTTTTCTTTCTTCAACTCCAGACCAAAGAAATCTCTTTTGAATCTTCTCAATGGTTTCAGTATATTTGGAAGGGATTTTAAAAAGACTGAGAGCATAGATGGGGAGATTCTGCAATGAGGCTTTAAGAAGCTGGAGTTTTCCAGCCTGGCTTAGGCGAGCACCTTTCTAGCCTGAGATTTTTTTCTCAAATCTATCAACCAGAGAGATCCAGAAGGTGTCCGAAGGTTTTAAACAAAAGGGTAATCCCAAATAAGTCGCAGGAAGGGAATCAATCTTGCAACCAAGAATTCTAGCAATCTTTCTATGTCTGTACAAAGGAGTGTTGAAGAAGAACAGCAAGCTTTTTTTCTTATTTATGACCTGACCAGACGCTCTACCATAGATATCCAACAATTTCTTCATCTCTTTAGCTTCCGAGACAGCAGACCATCCCATAAGCAATGTGTCATCCACAAACTGTTGATGAGAGCATATCAAATTATTCGATGAAGGTTTGAGCCCCATAATGGATCTTTGAGCAACCAATTTACTCATGTTTCTGCCTAAAGCTTCAGCCATAATTGTGAAAATGATAGGAGAAATGGGATCACCCTGTCTTAACCCTCTAGAACTCCAAAAAAAGGTAGAAGGGGAGCCATTAATAAGAACTGCCACAGAGGCAGAGGAAATGAGTTGTTCAATGAGCTGCAAAACCCTTTCATTAAAACTAAAGGATTTTAAGATTTTAAACAGGAAATTCCAATCCACCCTGTCGTAAGCCTTTGAAATGTCAAGCTTAAGAAGAAAACCTTCCGATTTGGAAGCCCAGAGGGAGTGAACATTCTCATGAGCATGGACAATAGAGTCAAGAATTTGTCTTCCAGGCACAAATCCATTATGTTGAGGGGCAATTATAGAAGGCAAAATAATGAGCAGCCTAGAGGTAAGCACCTTAGAAATAATTTTATAGAAGGAATTACAGAGACTAATGGGTTTGAAGCCTTCAAAATCCTGCACACCAGGCTTTTTAGGGATAAGGACCAAGAAAGTAGCATTTAACTCCTTCAACAGGTTTCTAGAATGGAAGATTAGTAGACTAACATTTATAATATTAAAAGATAATTCTTAATAAAAGAAAAATAAAAAATTATATTTATAAAAGAAAAATAAAATAAATTTACAATTTGTTTTATAATTTCACTTTTAACTTTAAATGTATTTTTATGTATTGTTTTACAATCACAAATTTTATTTTAGATGTTTGTTTATAAAATATAAAGATGCATTAAAAATATATTAGAAATATTTTTCTTTACATTATATAGCATTCATAACATTAAATTAACTTAGAATAATTGCACAATATCACTTAATCAATCAAGAGAAATTTAATCACTAGTATGCAACATTATTCACACATCAAGTTAATTATAAAAACTTTCATAACTTAAACCTTTTATACACAATATCAAGTTAATTATAAAAACACATAAACAACTTAAATTTTTTAACAATTTAATAAAATATAATTTAATATAAATAAGAAAAAATTAATAAGAATTATAGATAAATTTATGAAATATTGATTTACTTATCAAGAAAAAATTAATGATAAATTTACTTATTATAGATAAATTTACTTACCAATCTATTTAATATAAATAAGAAAAAATTAATAATAATTATAGATAAATTTATGAAATATATTTATCAAGAAAAAATTAATGATAAATTTACTTACCAATCTATTTTAACCATCAAGAAAAATTTAATCATTAGTGATTTCAACATTGCTGATTGCAACATTATATTATAACATTCATAACTTAAACCTTTTTATAGTAAATCTAAAAATATTTCAAATTATATAATTTCAAAACAAAATGAATGAATTTATAGAAGATTATTTTTATTAAAGTGATAGAATCTAACCCCAATACTAACACTAATTATAAGTCTGACCATAACCCCAACCCTAAAACTAACATTAATTAACTTCAAACCAAACTCTAATTTTATATCCAACCCTAAACATAACTATGATTCTACAACTAACATTAATAAAACCGTAATTAAACCATAACCCTAACCCTAATACTAAGCCCTTCCCCAATTGAACCATAACACTAACCCCAAGCTTTATTATAGAACATTAATCTTTACCGCAACCCTAATCCTAATTCAACCCTATAACTAATTTTAATTAAATTCTAACCCTAATTGAACCTTTTAAACTAACAAATAAACATGGAAAGCAAATTTATTTTGTATATTATAACATTCATAACTTAAACCTTTTTATACACAATGTTAAGTTAATTATAAGAACATATAAAATTATTTAGAAGCAACTTAAATTTTTTAACAATTTAATAAAATATAATTTAAATTTAACTATAAATGGTATAGAGTTTATATCTCTCATATATCAATATAAGTAAATTTGAAAATATTTTAAATTATATAATTTCAAAAAAAAAAAATGAATGAATTTATAGAAGATTATTTTATTAAAGTGATAGAATCTAATCTCAATATTAACACTAATTATAAGTCTAACCATAACCCCAACCCTAAAACTAACACTAATTAACTTCAAACCCAACTCTAATTTTATATCCAACCCTAAACATAACTATGATTCTATAACTAACATTAATGAAACCCTAATTGAACAATAACCCTAACCCTATTACTAACTCTTGCCCCAATTGAACCCTAACACTAACCCCAAGCTTTATCATAGAACCTTAATCTTTACCCCCAACCCCAACCCTAATCCTAATCCAATCCTATACCTAATTTTAATTAAAGTCTAACCCTATTTGAACCTTAAAATTAATTGAACTCATGTTTAGGGTTAGGGTTCAATTAAGGTTAGGGTTGAATTATTGTTATGATTAGGGTAAAAATTCAAATACGATTATGGTTGGAGTTTAATTAAGGTTATGGTTGGAATTTAATTAAGGTTGCTATTCACTTAGGGTTAGGGTTCAATTAGTATTCAATTTGGGTTAGGGATCAATTAGGGTTACAATTCAATAAGGGTTTAATTAAGGTCAAGGTTAGGATTAGTCTTAAATTAGGGCTAGGATTGGAGTTAGGGTTCAATTAAGGTAAGGGTTATTGTTTATTTTAGGGTTAGGGTTCAATTAGAGTTAGGTTTCAATGATACCTAGGGTTACGATTACAGTTCAATTAGTGTTAGAGTTAGGGTTATAATACGAGTTCAATTAGGTTAGGGTCGAGGTTTAATTAGTGTTAGAGTTAGTCCTGTAATAATAAAATTTTCCATAATGATATGGAAAGGCATTCAATTGGATTCATATCCAAACGCACAAATAAGAATTGGTAATTAAGAATTCTCTACAACTAAAGTTATGACAACAAATACAATCCTTAGCTTAATCATTTTTTCTTGTTAAACAATAGTCCCACCTCATAAATATTTTATAACTTTTTGTCATCAATAATTTCATATCTAACTTTTTAAAACATAACTATTTTATAACTATAGGATAGGCGACCCCTTTTCCTTAACAAGTTATTAATAACTTTGATTTTAACAAATGAGAACTCAACTTTTTTTTCTATTTGACAAATATTTGTATATAGTTAAAGGAAATACGCAAGATTTTTAACTTTTCAAATTTCAAAAATTAATTTTCAAAACTTTGAGCATAAGGGCGGATTTTCAAGAAGCATAAACTTTTTATCGCAACTTTTCAAGGTTTTTTTGCCACAAAGACCATAATCAAAAAAATATTTAGCAATTTTAAAAAAAAAGTTTGAACTCTTCCATTGTATACTTGTTATGTTTTCCATTACATTCATTTATTTACTTATTTATCTGACCACATTCAATAAAGTACAATATTTTTAATGAAGATTTTTTTGAAATTAATTTTAAAATTTTCAAGATAATAATTATTAAATTATTCATAAAATATACAATCTTTTAACATTTTCTTTTAATTGTTATTTTAATTTTTACACTAATATATAAAAATAATAGTTTAGATTGTATATTTTGTTAATAATTTAATGATATTTGTATTGTGATATTTATATATATATTGAATAAATGATTTTTTTGAACATTTACTATTAAATTATTATTTTAATTTCACAATACAAATATCATTAAATTATTAACAAAATATAAAATATAAACTATTATTTTTCAATTATGTATCAAGTATACAACTTAAACATTTTAAAAAATAATTAGATATAAGACGAAAGATTCATAGATGTTCAAATTAAATTTTATGCAACTTTCATGGTTAGTATTGACGAGTGTAGAATTTTGTGTGTTGTCACTTGTAATTAATCTATTTCATTATTTTGAATCTTTTTAGTTTTGGGATATCATCATAATTAATAAATTTAAAACTTATCAACTTCAAACATTTTATATTTTGTATGTAAAAATGAAAAAATACAATATAAAGAATACTTTTAAATTTAAATTTTAGTCTTTGATTGTTGAATTATTTAAAAGGAACATGTACTTCTATTTAATATTTAATTCATTTATATCACATAATCATTATAATTTAATTAATTATGAGTTTAATAATTAAGTAATAAATATTCTATGAATTTTAGAAAATAGAATTTAGTTTAATTTTAAAATGAAATTTAAGTTTTTAAATATTGTGTTGATTTGATTATTTATTTGCTTTATGATTGGTTATTCAAATTTAAAGAACAACACAATTGAACTCAAAAATATAAAAATGAGCATGTAAAATATTTTATGATTTTTTGAAGTTAGAATTTAATATGATTTTACAAAATGAAATCATTTGGATGCAAAGAAATAAAAAAGGTTCTTTTATATATTTTTTCACTTCTTAATTTATTCTCAAATTATAATTATTTATTGGTGAATTATTTTGAAAATAATATTTAGTTTCATTTAATTATATTAAATATAGTAGAATGATCAACTAGTATACCAATGCATTGCCTAATGGTGGAGAACTTGTACTCTTGAAAGAGAGGTCACAAGTTCAAATCCTGCAGGGGGTAAGGTATGTACACCTCGTATTGTGGAGCACGAGTTAGGTGCCTCCCTCAGATTTGGGAGTACGAGGAGTCCCATATACTGCAAGCCGTCTGTAGACCCAAAAACAGATCGCCTGGTATCGTGGACTATAAAATAATATTATTATTATTATTATTATTGCAAATAATCCACGCATACACCAAATTAGACCTTTACATATGTATACATTAGATAGGATGTAGTTTTATTTAATTTATTTGTATTGAATAATTAATATAATTTAACTAATTATTTTTAAAAATAGATAATAAATACTTTATAAATTTTAAAAATTAAAATTTAGTTTAATTTTAAAATTTAATTGTAAGCTATAAAAATATTATGCTGATTTATTTTTTTTATATGATTAATATCTCTTACCCTAATAATACTCCATTTCACATAGAAATAGAATTCTAGATCATTTAAATACTTATTTTTGTAATATATATATATACAGACACACATTGGTGATTTGATTATTAATTTACAAAATGATTGGTTATTCAAATTTAAGAACAATATATCTAATTGAACTCAAAAATACAAAAGTAGGCATGCAAAGTAGTTTTTGATTTTTTTGATGTTAGAATTTAATGTAATTTTAGGAAAATAAAATAATTTGGATGCAAAGAAAAAAATAATAGAAAAATTAGTCATATATATATCTTAATTTATTCTAAAATTATAATTAATAATTGTTGAATTATTTTAAAAAATAAAATTTAGTTTTAATTTAATTTATTTGTAGTAGATAATTACTGATTATTTTCAAAACTAGATAATAAATACTATATAAATTTTAGAAATTAAAATTTAGTTTAATTTTATAATTAATTCTAAGCTTTACAAATATTGTTGTGATTTGATTAATTATTTTTTATGATTAATAATTCTAATTCTAATAATACTTCATTTCACATACAAATTAAATTCTAGATTAAAATACTTATTTTTGTTTGTAATATTTTTCATTAATGCCAAATTTATAAACTAACATGTTAAGACATTAATAATTCTAACCCTATTAGTGCTTAATTTCACATACCAATAAAAATATATACTAGCTTTTCTTTCTTTAATATATTTATCATTAATGTCAAATTTATAAACTAATATCAAGAAATAAATAACCTTAACCCCAAGATTTATACTAGAACTCTAATTGAACCCTAAACCTAACCCTAATTCAACCATAACAATATGATTTAATTATGGTTAGGGTTAGAGTGAGAATTTAATTATGGTTAGTATTAGGGTTAGAATTAGAGTTTATTTAGGGTTAGGGTTAGGATTCAATTATGATTATAGTTAGGGTCAAATCTATAAGCTAATATTAAGATATTCACAACTCTAACCCTAACCTAACCTTAATCTTCATCCTAGAATGCTAATTAAACCCTAATTGAACCCTAAAAATAAGGTTCAATAAGAGTTAAGGTTAGGGTTTAACAAGTAGGTTTATGGTTGGAATTAGGTTTCAATTACCTGGTTAGGGATAGAATTTAATTAGTGTTATGATTAGGGTCAATTTTAAGTTATAGTTAGGGTTTATTTAGGCTTATTTTAGTTAATCTTACAATTGGGATTTAACTAGAATGCTAATTAAACCCTAATTTAACCCCAACAACAAGGTTCAATTAGAGTCAGGGTTTGGGTTCAATTAGGGTTAGGGTTGGCATTCAATTAGTGTTATGATTATAATCAAGTTCAAGTTACAATTAGGGTTCAATTAGGCTTATTTTAGTTTAGTTTAAAATTAAGGTTTAATTAGAGTTAGGTTTATGGTTCAATTAGGGTTAAGGTTAGGGTTCATTTAGATTAAGGTTCAAGTAGGGTTCAATTAGGATTTAATTAGGGTTATGATTATTATTTAAATAGGGTTAGGGTTAATGTTAAGTTAGGATTAAAATTATTAATCTAGAATAAAAATTGGAGCTAAGGTTAGGGCTATGGTAAGTGGTAGAGTTAGGCTTAAATTAGGGTTCAATAAAGGGTAGGATACAATAAGGGTATAATAATATTGGTTAATTTTTAAGTCATGACCATGCTAGATGCCAATTTGGTTTAAAAGACCCCTTGTTGAAGCCCACAAGACATTTATTTCTATATACCTTATATATTGTTCATATTTTTTATCATTGTGTTTGACCTCATGAGAATGCTTTAGAGTAAAGTACACCTTGCAAATCCACCTACACCTTGAGAGCCATTCAATCTCTCAAAATTTTACTATTATTCTCGAATGATTATCAAATTGGATATGTCCAAAGCCTTTAATAAGTTGACTTGGCAACTTCTATACTGCATACACCTCTTGTCAACTTCAACTAGGGGAGTACTAATTGCATAATGAATTGTCTTCTTTTTCAATTTGATTAATCATCCCCCATAGGGTCTTCTTCATAAATTAGGGGATTAAGTTAAAGAGACCCATTATCATGTATTTTTTCCATCAAAATGGTAGTGGCCCTTAGTGTACAACTTATACTAGCGAGTATGTTACAAAAATTTACATGATTGCCAATTCTAGCAACACAAGCCTATACATAGTGTTTGCAGATGTTACCTGACTTACAAGATAGATGAGTTTCTAGAGGAGATGCAAATAAAGACAAATTTTCAATTTGTTTCAGTGTCCAGTGTGGAGTATCTAAAATTTATTGTTAATTATGAATCTGATATTGACATATATCATTGAACTAAGATTGATACTATTGTTCTGATTGGTTGGCAATAATTATTAGATTAGTGTAAAAAATCTAGAGATTTGTGTTTGACTGCAAAGAGTTATCTCTTGTGATTTATCAACAAATTATTATTTCTATTCATGGGATTCTTACACAAGACAATATATTTATGCATTTCTTGTAGAGTCTATTCTAATTGATCATAATAAAAAAACTTCTAATTTTGAAAAGAATATAACATAGAAAGTTAAAATCCCAAACAAAGATTGTCAAGATTGTATCTCATTTAGTTTTTATTTAATCTTTCTCTTTATGTCTACAATTTCTTGAAGTTTTTCTAATCATCGAAATAATTTAACATTGATGGATATGTAACACATTTAGTTCACTCATTCCCTAGTTCATCATATTTGGCAGAGAGCATGCCCATCTAGAGATGACCTTAGAATTTGGTTATGACTTATCCAGAGATAGTGATGTCGACAAAAAATTAAATGAGACAAGAAGATCTGGAAGCTAAGGGTATACACATCAATGTCTAAGTTAAACAATCAATACCCTAGAAAAACATCAGTTCACATAGTGACGAGTCTGTAGTACGTAGTTGTGATTCTAGATAGTAGGTGACCCAAATTTGGTTCATGGTGATTGGTTGAAAGTTATGACACCTTCTAAATGCCTTTTTCAAAAAAAAATTGTAAGTAAAAGATGGTTAATATATAGCAAATTAAAACTATTGCTTCCACTTTTGTAGGATCCTAGTGCTAAAAGAGAATACCAATTAGTCGGTCATGTTTCCTATGGAGAGGATTCAAGAATAACTTTATCAATTAATCCTCTACCTTGTGGTCTTGGTCCAATGACTATTGCAATGCTTTTGTCCACTACTCTACAATCAACAAAATGAGCATATGGGTTCAATTGAGATTTCTGATGTTTGATCCAGGCCTTTTGCAATACACAACAAACACAACAAATGCAAAAAAAACTTTTCTAAAACTTTATGGCAGGAACTTTGTTGCTTTAACGTTGATGGTTATGTAACACATTTAGTTCACTCATGCTCTAGTTCATCATATTTGGCAGAGAGCTTTCCCATCTAGAGATGACCTTAGAATTTGGTTATGACTTATCCAGAGATAGTGATGTCGACAAAAGTTTAAATGAGACAAGAAGATCTGGAAGCTAAGGGTATACACATCAATGTCTAAGTTAAACAATTAATACCCTAGACAAACATCGGTTCACACAGTGATGAGTCTATAGTACGTAGTTGTGATTCTAGATAGTAGGTGAGCCAAATTTGGTTCATGGTGATTGGTTGAAAGGTATGACACCTTCTAACTACCTTTTTCAAAAAAAAATTGTAAGTAAAAGATGGTTAATATATAGCAAATTAAAACTATTGCTTCCACTTTTGTACGATCCTAGCGTTTCTTTGGGTTTTCATAATTTGATTTTTATTTTTATTTTAGCCCAATTAAAAATCAAACATCCCAAATTTATACTAATAAGTTATAATCTACTTTTACAATCTTGAATAAATTTCGTCTCTTTTAACTTGTGTCTTCTACAAATTTTACCCAATTTATTTATGACTTCATCTTTCCAAATATATAAATTAAAATTAAGATAAAACAATTTAAAACAATATTGAATATTAAAGATAGTTCATACTAATGTTTACTCTTTAATTTCACAACTAATTTGTGACTATTAAAATATTCACATTCTCTTGTTTTTTCTCATTGGCTTTTGCTGGATTTTCAAGATTTTATTTCACCTTTTTAACTTCCCCTTCCATTTTTTTTTTCTAGGTTTATTTGTAGGTAAAACATTCACAATATTGTAGGATGGAGAAGAAATAACCAAAAACAATATAATATTATACATAACATACATTTATTTATTTATTTTTACAAAAAATATATTTATTTATTATTTATTATTATTTTTTACGTAATACATAATCATTTATTTTACCTGGCCATTGAATCTTTTATTAAAAAAACTTATATGCAAACTCCTTTTAAAGCCTTTCATGTGACATAATGTGGGCTTTATCAATTATAAACTTGGGCATTATTTTATGTGAATACGCTCTTTAATAACTAGCACTTGCACCCCAATGAGGTGCAATGGTTATGCCGATAGGCTGATACACTTTGGTATTATATTCTGAACATGTAGGAGCGGTGCAATTTTTTTTGGGGATGAGCTTATGTGGTCTATGCGATTTGTCTTGAAGACCTATACAAAAAAAGGAATGGGGTGGTTAGGTGTGTAGAATAGGCGTTGATGAAGTCAAGTTGTAGAAGCAATTTTAAGCACCATGCGAATTGGGGAGAGATATCAAATGGATAGGGAGGAGAGTTGCATACCTTGTTTTAGGAGAGACATAGTTGTTGTAAGTGTGCCTCCTCTCGCTTCCTTATGATTGGAAATGGATTGGTTTGCATTTTGGAATATCTTTCAAAAGAGAATGGTGGTTGAATGTGAAGATAATTTAATGATTTAACTCTAGATATGGTTGTAAATGTTAGTCCATGCCTATCTATTTTACCAATATCAATTGTTTCCTTTTGCAATGTTATTCCTTGAGCTTTGTGTATGGTAATAGCCCACGCCATCGTAAGTGGTATTTTCCTTCTATTGCCCAAGGAAACAGGTATGATTGGTATGCTCTTAGGGTCATGGTCATTCCATGGGGGTCCACTGTAGCTATTGAACCTTGTAACAACATACATGGGAACATCTGGTGGTTTGGAACCAAGGCTGTAAATGATTTCAACAACTTCACCAAGAGCTCCATTCACTAGGCCTACTTGTTTCCATATGTTGGATGTGAGCATGATGTGTTGCCCTTTACAAAGAAATACTTCTTTTTCAAGATGTTCATCATCAGTTGCACTATCTATTCCATGCCTGGTACTTGTCGTAGCACTTATTGCAATTGGATGGTTCAATGATTTTAACATTCTTCTGTTGTGTAGTCTAACTAAATCGTTGGTAGCAAACAAGTGCATTGAGCTATCGAACTCTTCTTTTTCTCTTGATGTGAGTTGATTATCTGTGCGCGTCATTAATAGTTTCCAATCTGCTTCTGTTGCTTCTGCATTCCATATGTTTTGCAATACTTGACGAAATCTCTATTGTGATGGAGTCTCACCTTGATGACGAAAGACTGTTTGTAAGGTGACAACAGTTGTAAATTGGTTCCACAATGTTTTTACAGTTGAGTGTGTTGTGTACACAGGTTTTTCCATCATAGGTGGAATTTGGGCGAGGTCACCAATTAATATTATAGACACTCGACCAAAGTGTAGATGTTGTTAGTGTGGGAAAGCCTCACATAGCCTTCTGTCTATTTTTAGTAGCAACTTTGGACCTATGAAGCTCATCTCATCAATCAAAAAATATCTTATATATTTCATATCTTCTTGAAATGTTGTTAATGCCTGTCCTTGTAGTGGGTGCATGTCTTTAATAGGGATTCAGAGCATTGAATGTATAGTTGATGCATGTATATTAAATGCAGCCACCCCTATAGGAGCTAATGTGAGTAGTTCACTTTTTTGTTGTGGGCTCTTACTTGTGAGATCTTTTCTTATGCAAGCAATTAGGTATGATTTTCCTGTGCCTGTTGTTCCTTGAACAATCATGTGCAATGGTTTTTCTAAGGAGCATTTACTATGGTCAATGATAATTGTGAGTGCTAGTTTTTGTTGCGATGATAGTGTATACTCTGGCACATCCAAGTTGCTTACCATAGTGTCTTCTTGGCTACATGCCTTTTTCATTGGGATGAAGTGGATGGCAATTTCATGAAGATCTTGGGGTACTGGTAGTTGATCCCATCTATTGTTGTTGTCAAACTCACGCCTACCAAGCATCTCAAGTTCATTTAGGCCGACATTGTTTAAGGGACCTATCTGTGAAAACAATTCCCATTCATTAAGTTCTGTTGTGTCCCTTGTGGCAATCTCTATATTGCTCTCATCTTCTTCTTCAGTGGGTGCTTCTATTTCGATTGTGTGATTAAGATGCCATACATCATATTTGGTTGCATTCATTTGCTTCCAATTTGCAATTATTGTATCCTTAGCAAGTCCTACTTCGCCTTCTATGCTTCGAAAATGTTTGTATAATAGTAGCTCACTCCAGCAAAAAGTTTCAAAGTTGTATGAGTCCTCATTTGGGATGGTATAGAACTTTGGGAAAACATTAACTATCACTTTTACCTCTCTCTCTTTCCATTTGCATCCTTTGCGCCTTGCAGAATAGGAGAAAGATCTTGCAGATTCGAGTAGCATTATTGTTTCCATTTCTTGAGGCTGATTAATGTAGGAATGCAGGCAGCTCGTGTGGAGGTGTATTTCATCTGGTTGTCTTGTTATTCGTTGGAACACTTTTTGGCCAACATTCAAAGATGTGAATGGCCTATTACAAACAACAAGCGGCAATTTTTGAAGCATATGACATGTTTCTTGTGCTCCTATATCACGCTCTGCAACAAGCTCTGTCATAAATTTTCAATATGCTATGATAGCTGGGTCATTTGTTCTCTAGCATGCAGATATTCTTGCTAACATATCAATATAAGACTCAGATGTTCTTTTTGCTTTTGATGCATACTTTGCAATGTATTTTAGTACAAGTGCTCGTGAGATAACTGGTTGGCAATCTATGTTGGCTCTCCATATCAAAATCATTTATGGATTGTGTATGTTTAGCCTATCATCATTCCTTGTAGGTCCATATTCTTTTTTGCCATTATCATCACATGACAAGGTAGATACAACTTGTTCTTTCCATGGAGCTTTGTATCGACATTGTAGTTGTTTCCCCTTTTTGCGTAAGCATGTCCCCTCTCTGCATTTTGTGTGCCTCTGTACATGGTTGATTATCTCCTCATAGTCATGAGAGGGATCTATAGCTAATATTTGAGTTGTGTCTAGCAAGCATGGGTCATCGTGTTGGGGACAATAGACAAGGTTGTTTCTATGTGAAGCAGGATGAGGGTTCCAAGCACTTACATACTTGTCGAAGAATTTCCTTGCCTGTTCAACTTCTGTGTTGTTCTCCCAATCAAGTTTATCCATGTCTGGTGCATTTTTCGAGCCAAAGGAATCCATGCACATGTGCAGTTCCTCGATGCTGCCATTCATATCTATACCAATAATCTTTTACACCAAAAAGATTTTGGATGACGTCTTCACAGAAGATTGTAAATCGTTGGTGGAGATATAATGTTGTGGTGTGGGGGTTATTGATTACATTGTCAAGACATTGTTTATTTTTCTGCATCTCCATTGCTGTGTCATTTGAAAGAAATCGTTGTAGGTCCAGACACTTTGTGTCTATTGTACTCAATGTGAAAAATAGAGTGGGAGACCCTATTTGGTTAATCATATTGGTTAGCTCATAACGACTCTTGTTCCAATATGGTCTTGTGCCTCGCATTGAAGAGCCAAAGTGCATGAGTTCTTCAGCTAATTGTGTGTTAGGGAGGCTTTTCAAGTGTGCACGAAGGCTTTCAATAGTTGTCAGGATGTTTTCTTCTACATTTTTTTTAATGAAAATTGCTGCAAGCCCTTGGCTACGATGTCACAACATAAGATTGAACATAAAATATCAAAACCTTGGATGCCTTCCAAACCTCTGGTCATGGAACCTTATCAAGTGTACTGCATACTCGTGCATTCGGACTTCCCTACTCCGCGGTTGCATTTGTAGTGCAACCCCATTGGGGAAGAGGGTTGGGAATGCCATATCAAGCAAGCCTTCAGTATTGTATTCATTTATTGGCGATGAGTTCATTTTAGGCCAATCTATAGTGCTATTTGTATTGTCATCAAGGTCTAGTTCTTGCTTAATAATTTCTAGTTCACAACATCTATTTGGCAACTTAGCCATGAATGATGATGTGTGTACTATGTTATCCTCAATTTTATCTTCATCAATGGTGTTCCAATTATTTGGCACCCCTGCACACTCGTTAGTTTCAATGGTGTGCAACATGCTTGAAATATCCGTGCTAACTTCAAGAATTTGAGCCAAACCATCAACACTTATGGAAACATCATTATAGTATGGGTCATATTTCACTTTGTATTGCAATGCATCTATGATGTGAGGTCTACTTACATAACAATCATAGAAATGGCCTTCTGTATGCAGTCTTCAAACTATGAGCACATCCAAGTCTTCTATTCTTCGAGGGAGAAACTTTGCAATGTGTTTGATATCTTGTGGGAAGCTAATTGTGTGACCACTATATTTATATTACCCTCCAGGTGCATGGGCTACTTGTAGTACTGGGTTAACTCTAGCAATGAGCATTTCCTCCACTTGGATCAGTCTTCTAAGCACATCAGGTTGTTCTCTTGGGTCCATGTTGTTGAGAGAGGAGAATCGATGTATACCTCTCTCATTGAAACACCTTTTTCAAGTAGCATGGGGGTTGGATGAATGAAGAAGCATCCCTGGGTAGTTTTCCTTGCATATAATGCATTTTTTCCTATTGGAAAGCGCATCTATCTTTTGTCAAAATCCTTTCATTATTTTAATGAAGCTAGTAGTTGTGTTGAATGATGTTAGATCTTCTAGGTCCTGTTCTATTTGCAATAGTGGAGCTTGCCATGCTTGTTTCTACAAACGTTTAATGCATTTCTTTGTAGTTATTTCCTCTCTATGATGAGCATAGTAATCACGGTTTCTCTCACGATCTCGTAGTCTCTATGATTTTGTTTGGCGGGGGTTGATATGGATGGTGTGCAACTTTTTAATCTATCTTCGGGTGGCAATTGCTTCTTTATGCCTAGCATAGTAATCTTGATTTCTTTTTCGGGTCTGCTGTCTTCTAATCTCTACTTCTTTCAAGCTAGCTTGACTTGTCTCGGGGGAGGGGTTGTCCATCTGTACAGTGGGAGTGCAAGGCTGAATTAGTAATAAGAGAAGCACAAACATACTCAAACAACTATATGTGAGATGAACACAACATATCTAAAGCTTACAATGCTGAAAGAAGAATGTTTAAAATTCATGTATCTACATATGTTAAAACAAAAAACAAAAAATAAAAAAATGACATATTCAAGTCATAATTTATAGAACTAATCTCTATTAAAGTGTAGTTTTAAGATAGTTGTAGATTCCACATATATATAGACATGAGCAAATAGATATAAGCAAGTAGATTCATGAGTGTTGCAATGCTAGGAGTAGACTCCACATATATATAGACATAAGCAAATAAATACAGATTGTTACATTTGTTTTATTGAGATTTATTGTTACAGTTATAGTTGAAACACATAGTATTGAAGCTTGGAGTGGAAATATAATTTTATAAGAGTCATATATATGACATGAATTGGGAAATCTAAACCTAGCAACTTATATATTTCTATCTGTAGGTAGGCATGGCACATGTGGTTAGATATTTGAATACATTCTTTTTCCTGGACAAAACTATCAACTATAATTTTATAAGAGTCATATAAAAGACATGTTGGGAAATGTAAACTTAGCAGCTTAGATCGACTATAATTTTATATGAGTCACTACACATTTCTTTGATCTTGGAAAGTAAGATGTTGCTCTCTGCAATGAAGTCAACTTGCTCAACCTTTGTGATAGTTGCCTTCAAGCGTTCTTCATTATTATATGTTTCATTTCTACATGTCAAAGTGAACAAGTATTTTTTGTTCAACATGTCTCTAATTACCTGTTGAGTATCCCTTTCTATGTCATCCTCAAACTGTAGAGAGTATAGCTTTTCCGTAGACATTCCCATGAGTTCTGTTGTTGCTTCATCGAATGCAACTGCCCATAGCATATCTATGTGTTCCTATAACCTTATTTGTAATATGTACCTATAATTACAAGAGGTACATGCTATGTGACACTTTGAGCAAAACCACGTTCCATCTTCAGTCTGCACCAATCTTTTCTTGCACTATTTTCCTGATAATTCATTAGGGCATGCCGAATAGTAGAATGATTCAGATTTGATGGACAACAATGTTGCATTTATTGTACATTGGAGATGGTGCACTCTATGAGGAATTTGTTCTCGAACATCCCTGATTGTTATTGTAGTGACAGGCATAGATGGGCTGCTAAACTTTGTTGAAGGTGATAGAATATTAGCCCCACTTTGTTTGAACCAAGTTTTTAGTTGTTGTGTCTCTTGTATGTCAAGGTCTATAAATAAATTTGTATTGCTTGATGTACTCAACACCTTTCCATTGTACTCACAAACTCGTCCATTTTTAATAGCGAGAATAGTTGTTTCTTGTAGGTGATACTTGTCTTGAAGATGACCACCTTCCTTCTCTGCCATCGTGCCCCATAGAGTGATATCTATAGTTGCCCCAGTCATGTCCAACAAGGATATTGTGCACCTTAGGACCTCTGTCCCATCTCTTCTCCTTACTGTGGAGCTTGGGCTAACACAAGTGACAACTCCAATAACATCAGTAGTTGAGTTGCTACTCTTCTTTGCAAGTTCATTGATAGGTGTAAATGAGAATATGTGTTTTGGAATAGAGTTGTCATCTTCACAAAGAGTGACCTTTGACTCTACCGACAAGGAAATTTCTAGCCCACTATTTAACCTATTGTAAAGCTTATTAGCAACCTTTACTGCACCACCAGAAAATGTATAGGTTTTCCCAACAGTAATATTTTGATAATGAAGATCAACAACTTCATTGAAACAAGTCACACGTGTTTCAGTCCCTTCTCTGTCAATGATGTCAAAGGTGAAAACTTGACCAGTACCTTTTTGGGTATTGTACCTGCGGATATCCTTTTTTGCAGTCACATGACCTTTAACAGTCCATCTTGGTTGAAAAGGATTCAAACTTTTAATAGGCGTAATTGTGGCTGGTGCTTCCATTCTACTCCTAGAAGGATTCACACCAAATAATCTTCTCACATGAGTTGATACTCTAGCAGCACTAATTGTATCAGGCTCTGCATGTGGCTCTATAGATTTTCCCATTTCCTTTTCTATATGGTGCTCTGGTTCCATATAAAATGAAGTAGGATGACCGATTATAGCCTAGTTTGTACAAACAATCTCAAGGTTCACAATGACAATCCACCTATACATTTGGAAGACAAGAGTAAGAATTACTAATACAAGGAAGAAGCTAAAAAGTTAATAATGATTTTGTTATGGGAAATTTTGGATTCCTTTACTCACCGAGACCTATTTGGTCTGGGGAAATTATATTTTGTCATTCGTATTATGGATCCAACTGTAATTTCACCAGATTCTATGCAATGATTGTACTTCTGAGGAAAAGATGATTTTTGTTTGTAGGCCCCATCAGATATTTCTACCTTGTAGCGGTTCTTACATTCATGCCCATGGCTGAAGTTTGAAATAGACAAAATTTGCACATTAGGTTTGAACCCTTCATTCCCATCATGGATAAGTTTAATTGCATCTGTGGTTAATATTGTAGCCATGGTCTATGGAAGTTGACTAACCCTGCAAAAGTGCATTACATGTAAGATAGTGTTTGCATACAATTGGTGGAGGTTCTTGTTTTAGAAAGCATAGACCTCAACATAATGTTGAGCATAAGAAGACACAAGTGGAGCACATCAATATGCACAAGGGTGCTACAATGTAAACATAATATCTAACTGTATTCAACATTGAATATTTCAAAGGGTTTGAAAGAAGCATATATATGACTATGGTACTTCACATAGCCAAGTGTTGCAAGAGTGAATATTTACAATAATGATAAAATATATCATCATTTTGAGTAGCATTCCAATATATATTTGGTAGACTCAAGGTTATAGTTCAAGATAATATTCAAAATAAGGGGACACAAATATTAGAATAAGTTATATTCATTAAAATTAGAACTATAAAGATCAATATGTACAATGGCATTACAATGTAAACTTAATATATAACAACTAAGGGTTCAAATATAAGGTCGACCACTAAATCCATTTCGCTCCACATATAGCTATTTTGAGATCCTCATTTAGTTTCACAAAAAAACATCTAATATGTATCATACTAGTAATCTTGATCGACATATTGAAAAAGTAACTACCTTCCAAGAAGTTAGTTGAACTTCTTAGACCATATATCACTCAATAAATCTTGGAATTCATGCTTTAGTTCAAATGCATTGGCCACTCCATAATATTGACAATACTTCAATTCACGCAGGAAACCATAAAATAGCTCAAGAGCTTCATAGGTCGCATGGAATTTTCGGACAACTTCTTGCACCAATTCAACTTCATGATCCTCCACATTGCTTAAATCTTGGCTTGTCTGCATAGCGTCTTCAAAAATTTCATGACAACTTGTCAAGACATTGTTTGAAAGAGCATCAACATTATGGTGGGGGAAACCCAACCAATCCACAGATGTTGAGTCAGTTGCTGATAGAGGTAACTCATGGGTTTGTGGTGAGGGTGCATTGGAAGTAGAACCACTACTTGAAATAGTAATAACATCTTCAAGTGCTCGTGCATTAGCCATATCCTAAAACTATAATTCAAAATAGAGATGCTAATATTAAAAACAATTGTTATTAACAAGGGCATAGGTATTGACTAAGACCCAAACTACAAGCATAAATAAGTATAAAATGTTGTATGAATTTTATTTTTTGATGGACTATTTTAAAATGAGTAAAACCTTTAACTTATTCATACAAATGGAGAGTGAAGGTGTAATTTCCTTTAATATTATATAATAAATTAATGTAATATTATTCTGTAATTATAATACATTATTATGAATAGCGATACTAATATTAAAAAACAATTGTCATTAACAAGGGCACAGGTATTGACTAAGACCCAAACTACAAGCATAAATAAGTCTAAAATGTTCTATGATTTTTTTTTTTGATGGACTATTTTTAAATGAATAAAAACTTTAACATATTCAAACAACTGGAGAGCGAAAGTCTAATTTTCTTTAATATTATATGATTAATTAATATAATATTATTTTTGTAATCATAATAAAGTAATATGAATAGTTTTTTGTAATTACAATATTATATATCAATTAACATTATATTATTTTGTAATTATCATTAAAAAAGCCTATTGACTAAATATATTTATTGATTTGACAATTTGAAATAAACATAATAGTTATATTTACATAAATAAAATATTATAAATACTATATAGTAAATTAATATAATATTATAAATATTTAAATTGTATTAAATACTATATAGTAAATTAATATAATATTATTTTGTAATTATAATAAATTATTATGAAAGATGGAAAAACTTAAATTTCTCGCAACTTTTGGTTTTTAATTTTTACGAATTTTTAAAATTTGCTATCAAATTTTTAAATATTTCTAAGAGGCTCTATGAATTTTTTGTTTTGATGGACTATTTTTAAATGAAATAAAAACTTTAACGGTATTCATACAACTATAGAGTGAAAGTGTAAGACTTTTAAATTATTAATTAATATAAGAAATTATTTAAATTGTATTAAATAATATATAGTAAATTATATATATGAAGATTGTATCAAATGAAAGGAGAGATTTTGGATAGACTGTCAAAATTTTGATTGTATTTTATGACAAAAATCTCTAAATACGGTCACATGGCCATCAAATATAAGCCCTGAAATTTGAAACTAAAAATATAGATGAGCTTCATAAATTTAAAATAATGTCATGCATTTTTAAAAACTGAAAAAGAAAATAAAAAAGTTAATTGTTTGATTAACTACTAGTGGTGATCGATTTTAACTACTGAAGAGAGATTAGCAACTGATTGGGCAGACTATCTAATATTTTTCATCTTAAATTCCAAACTCAAAACCAAATAATTTTAATTTGAGTCTCAACCAGAAATAAAACAAACTTTTTGTATGGAACTTATTTTTTAGGACCTTATACTTTAAGTAAAGCGTGTAAAATGCACACAAACACCAGACTGCGAAAAATGCAAAAACTTACCAGAATAAATTCTTCCTCAATAATTATTCAGTGTTATATTGTAATCATTATTTAATGTCTACTTATATTGAAAATATTATATGGCTTGCATACTTTTGAATCAACTATAATTTATTTTCAGAAAAATAGTAGGTATATGAACACTATTTCCATTTAAATTTAGTGCGAATTAAGAAAGGAGTGCGCACAAAAATTGAGCATCTGATTCATTTAGACATAACATTTAAGACAAGTTTTCCATTTAGAGGTCTTTCCTCCCTAACCCTGTACAGAAATTCTAACCCTTGAAATGAGAAAACTTACCGCAATCCATTGTCATCATTATTCATCTTGCTGCCATCACTCAAGTGTACATAAAAGCATTGTGTTCAAATATTGCACAGAACTATTTAAGGGTTCAATAAAGTTGCGCAAATTTCCAAATGTAGAGGGTGCAGATTCAATCCAGCGTGCTAGGAGTGCAAGCAAACAGTAACTTTTAATATTTTTGAGAGGAGATTTGCACAGCTTTAAAGAGTTTCCTTTGGCAACAGCTAGAATGTTTCCTCCACCTGAATCTAAAGAAAGAAATTCAATGGAAAAATA
Organism: Sequoia sempervirens; assembly: GCA_007258455.2. NCBI lineage: Eukaryota > Viridiplantae > Streptophyta > Pinopsida > Cupressales > Cupressaceae > Sequoia > Sequoia sempervirens. The sequence continues at coordinate 204,345,536 of VDFB02058242.1, read as the reverse complement.
GGAAAACAATTAAGCCAGATATGCATATTTCAAATTAGTAGTGAAAAAATAGTGCCCTAGAAGAATCCATAGTATATTAGTGGCACCTTAAACATAGGCTATATCTGAGAGGACAGTACCTACGGATATCTGTAAATCAATATCATTCACCATGTGAAATTAAAACCCTAGAATCTCATAACCTGACTAACGTATACCTGGCATTGAAAAAGAGGGACACTATGAAAGTAGGTAGATATCCTGAAGGAGCTTGGCAAAGCCAAAATTGATCAATCGATCAACAGGATTTTCCGTGAACCCCAACGATATCGAGGGGTGAAAGAAATGTACCAACACTGACCATCAATGGAATCCCTGATCTCTTATCTTACCGTGGTTGAATAGATTGTAAGGAAACAATCTGGAGATCTACGACATGTGGCTTACCACATATATGAATAAATGGTGCAATCACAGGAAATTTGAATCCTACTTTTGCAGGCTTCAAAGAAGAATAAAAGATAATTAGTGCACATTGCATAGAAAAGGGTTAGAAGATTGACAGGGAGTTACCTTTCAGTGGCAAATATGCTCTAGTTCCACCTATTCCTTCGCTACACAAACTGCTCAAACACAAATGATGTCGTCCCCCTGAGAGCCATTTAACATTGCTCAATGCTGATTCACATTTATTGCATCGAGCGAGCTTTGGTGGCCTAGTTAATCACAAGGCAAGCACAGAAACAACAAGGCAAGCATGGAAACGGGGCAGCTGCTGGGACCCATGCCTAATGGAGGCAGATGAGGATGTGATATTTAATGCATGGCGCTCAAGGCCAGACAAAATTTAATACAAATTTGACTGTAAATAAATTTAACACTATTACCGGGGGTTCGTGGGGTTCCCACCGGCGTCAAACTGGGGGAAACGTTGGTGGGGTTCTGCCACATATAAAGCCTATCGGCTAATTATTTAATTTTAATATATTTAATGTGGATTAATTAACATTAATATTCATATGATATAATTTACATTTTAAATTGCTAGAATACAAAAGTATGAATGAAATAAAATTAATATATGTAATTAGGTATATGTATATAATGGTTTAAATATTTATTCGAGCATAGGGCTCCCATACACAACAAAAATATATATTTTTGTAAAACTTGAACTATTATACTATTTAATATTTTAGTTTATAAATATTATAAATCTTTATATATATATATATATATATATATATATATATATAAAAGATTCAAATGGAATACAAATGTCTTTATATATATAGTTTTCTTTTCTAACTAATCTTATATATGGAGTTACATCCAAATCATAATTTTCAGTTTTTCTTTATTTTGTGAGTACCAAGTATAGGGGTTTATTGTTCCCAAAATGAAAATGTTGTTTGCTACAAGATAGATTGAAGTCTTGTTACAAAATTATGGAAGTGAGGAAATAAACTTTGAAAATTTTTCATTTATTTAAAACATACAATAAGATACATGTTATGTACACATAGGCATAGAGTCAAACACAATCAATTTCCTTCTTTAATATATAGATAACATGATTATTTCTAACCAAACCCTATACACTATTCAAACATGGAGTTCTTTAATTTTTCCTTAAGTTGTATATGCATTTTAAACAATGAAAAAGTTAACTAAATATCTTCCTCACAACTATTTTATAATGCATAACATATTCATGTAAACTTGAAACTTTCCCCATTTCATAAATCCCCTATCTATTTTCTTTGATATGTTAGTTTGATGAACTCTCAAATGATCCCCAACTTTAGCATGTAAACTCAAAAAGAGAGTCAACAAAAAAACAATATGACCAATAGCTCTCCATCCTACCATAAGATTTAAATTCAATCCACCCCGAGCTAGGGGTCACATAACACCTTCATAAAATGGTTTACACATGGGTTTCCTAATGATTATGCAACACACCCTTCACATGACCATTCTTAACACATTACAACAAATATTATTCACATATTGTGATTTCCACACCTTACACACAAAATATTATGCCACAAACTTAAGTCATGGTGGACTTCTCATACTCAAATTCTCAAAGAAAAGCACAAGGATTCACCATGAATTCCACAACATAGAAAATACATTCGAACATTCTCTTTTACATCAAACAAAGATCCAACACAAAAAGGGTATACCTTACCAAGAGATTTAATATCCAAAGTATGGAAGCATCTCCATCCAAGCCCTCTCTTCCTTTCCTTCTTCTTCACAGTCATCCTTCATCTCCAAGAGATGGCATGAGCTCTCAAAGGAAAATGGAACTTCCTTCCCCAAAATTGGAAACATCTAAGAGGCAAGAAAAACAAAAACAAAAATCCCCTTCTCCTCACAAGGAGAAAGAATAAATAGAAGGGGAAAGAAATCCACCTTTCCATAACTTGCCAACCACCCAACCAACTCCAATCTTTGCCACTTTTCATAAATGGGTAATTAGAGTAGGTTCTCAACTCTATTGAAGACGTTTCATTGGATAAAAAGACCCCTAACCCATAAACCTACCACCTAGGAAACTTTTTAAACCATTAAGACCACATAAGAACTTCATAAAATATAAAATAAGTAATCACATTAAAAATGTGACTCAAGATACTAATAAAACAAACTCTCACATACACACAACCCATACCACACAAAGAAAGGTTAGATCTAATATAAAATAATATAAGATATTAAACATAAATATTAGTGAAGATCAATCAAAACGCAAGAGGAAGGGTCATACATGAGCTAGTAGTTGACCTCCACTTGCCACTGGAAAATAGAGTTCTCTTGTTTGACTCCACAAAAGGCTCTTAGGTGGCATTGGAGAAGAAATGTTGACCTTTAAAATCTTTATTTTCCTATAGTGTAGAAAAATGTTACCCTTTACATTTTCTCACTTGTTTGGGCCCTTCTTATTTAAAATTGGACTTAATATTTCCTCAATTTGGTGTTGTTAAATGTACCTTATTACATTTACACACTTATTTGGGACCTTCTAATTAATTGAGCTTAATTGTTCCTTAATTTTCCCTTTAATTCATTTTTCAAGCCTATTTAATTATATTTTTTGAAATAATACTTCACATTGAGAAATGTGTGTCCTAGGTTTATGGACTTGGGACCCATTCACCCTCCCTAAACCTTAGGACCTAAATTTAAATTATGTTTTTGGTGGTATTTTAACATATTAAAATCCATAATTCAATGTCAACTTGTAATATTTTAATTTCAGGAAATTAAGGATGCACACCTATAAAGACAAGGTTATTTCACTGTTTCACCTAGAATTTTTATTTGGCTTCACAAGATCTAAAGTTTATAATTAAAGGAATTCAAGAGAATAAATATCAGATTTTTATTGTAGTATTCAAGATCTAATTATCATGTTAAATTCTTGTTTCATTATGCATGTTTTTGGAGCTAACATGTGATGTAGGCTTCATGATCAAATCAAGCATTCAAGGCATCATTTCAAGCAAGATTCAAGTGTCAAGATCCAAAACCCTTTCATGCAAGTTGTAGACCTCCTAAGATCTCCATTTATCAAGGTTGCATTCAAGGGTTTGTTGAGTGGTAACATATCTTTGTTCATTCTTCATTCCCTCTTTCATGTTTCATTTCAATTCAAGGTTTGATTACCAAAGCGTGGTTTGACCAAGGAAAACCCCTATTCACCCAAAAAAAACATTTTTTATCTCTTGCATGTGTGATTGTAGATCTAAGTGGAAGAAAGCTTGAAGACCTTTTGAAGAGAAAGATTCACAAATTTTTCTAGAAGTTGTAAAACCACTTTGCAACTTTCCATTGCTTGCATTTGACACTTTTTCCATCAGCTAAAAATTGGAAACCACGAGAAAACCACTCCAAGATTTTTAAAAAAAAAATGAGAGAGGTTATTGTAGATGGCCCCAACACAATCTCATAGGTTCAGACAGAGATTTCATAAGTGCCATGGTATCTAAATAATACTTCATCAAATATTTCTACCCTTTTGCACTTTGGGATTTGATGTTTCATTGAATTGTACAGTTTCGTACAGGATGATTATGCTCTGTTTTCGATGGAATTTGGTGGGAAGTAGAGTTAAATCCATTTTAGTTTTGGTTTGGTTTGATTTCAAGTGATTTTTTGCATTTTAGAAGCCAAATATTGAGGGTCGGTTTGTATACCTTGTGTTAAGGGTAATGAGTGCATTAAAATGTCATATTAAGCCATTCACCCAATCGATGCTTCTATAGCTTGATGGAAAGGCTTAGTTATGGTTATAAAACATGTGTGCATAGTTTTGTGTGCAAGGGAGGTGAATAGAGGGTTTTTAGGTGATTCCCTAGATGTCAAATGGTGCATTTTTGAGTGGAAAATGGTGGTTTACTGCTAGGGTTTGAAGAAATATTTGGGGGCAGTGATATCTCTTGAAATTTTAAGCTTGTGCAGATTTTTTTGAACATGTTTTAGGCTTTGGTTGGCTATGGGAAGTTTTAAGTATGGGTTTTCAACAAACCCTTGGCTAACTTATAGTCTCCAAATCTCATCAAATGGGCTTATCTTTTAGAGAAGGTCATACAATTGGCTTTGTTTTTGAAAGCTGAAGTTTCTCCTAAGTCACCAATGTAGTTCTCTTTTCCTTTTCAGACTCTTTCATTGCTAAAAATCATCTCTTGGATTTAATCATCTATACAACATGGTTGATGTGCTTTGAATCCTTGCATCTAAAGGAAATTTCCTTTACATAAATACTGCTAGGGAATTTCAATGTTGCCACTATAGTTGGTATTAAAGCTAGTAACTGCAACATGAAGAGTGATTCCCATTCCTCTTCTACATTAGAGGGTTCATATCCTTGATCTGACTCTTCTGAATTATCAGAATCAAAATAACTAGCAGAGGCTTTGAAAGGAACTCCATGAAAACCAAGTTCTCTAAATGGTATATCAAACTCTAGTTCAAAATCTTTTAAATGAGGCTGCTCCCATAGCTCTCTTACTCACTTGAAAAATCCTTGAAACTCTATATTCATTTTATTTTTCCTATCCCTCTCTTGTTTTTCTTCCTCAATTTCATCAAGATCATACATTGACCTTCTTTCCCCTCCTAAAGTTTGGACCACATCCATTACCTCCACATAAAACTAGACATCCTTGGTCTTCTTGGTTTCCATGCCTTGATATGCTTATGCAAATGAAAATGAAGCAAAGTAATCATCTCCTTCTCCACTAGTTGGAAGAATGCATGCTTAATGTTTTGATGAATTAAGCCATGACTGCCCGCGACCCATGAATCTGATGAAGGCACTCATATCATATTTTATCACCCCCACCCGAAAGACCTCCCAGGCATCAGCCACAAAGTTTTCCCTATCTTCTTTCTACCACCTCTGAGCCTCCACATCGACGACATCCACCTAGTTCTCCTCAGTATCTGAATCCGATTTCTCAAAGAACATATCAAGCTGGCTTGATAGTCCCATCGAAGGAAACTCAAACACCACACTTGTAGTTGTGGCCATTTAGATCTCGGCCACGAGTCCGCCTAGCTTCTCCGCCATCCTTTCCCTTGAGCTCAGAATGTCTATTAGAGGCGTTATCACTACTTCAAGTATTTTTCCATCGCACGTATGACCTTCTCTAGGAAATACCCTATTCATGACCCCTGAGTAAAGCATCCATCATCTCAGGACTTCGGGCACAGAAGAGGCATTGGCATTGCCCCGCCCTGTCTTCATGTTTACAAACACAATCGACTCCAAAGTGTTGCACCATCCTTTGCTATTGGCCAAATGAACTCAGCCCCACAGATATAGATGAGAATGAATGTGCCCACTAGCCCATTCCTAAATAGAGCAACAAAACAAGAATCTGATGGGCAACCAAGATAGCTTCCGACACCACTCCAGTATTGCGTACCATACATATCTACTTTATGGATCCCCCGGTAGAGTCTGTGCCATTTAACATGAGTTCTATGTACATCCATTCACGAGTCACGAGACTCACCAAAAAGACCATCGTCCGAACTTGGCATATCTGCATCTAGGATAGTTTGGAGTCCTGCCCAATGGTCAGCGGAGGCATCCACCAACACATGAGTATCTTGGTATACTCCCCAATTAGCCAACAGATCTACAACCTTGTTTGCTTCTCTATACACGTGCAAAAGGGAAAAGTCAAATAGCTTGCTCATTAGTGACTTGAATATTTGAATCCACCGAATTTCCCATTCACCAACTGGGAGAGTTCCCAAAAGAGATAGCCCAAATACAGATCTGGGAATCCCCCTCAATTTCCACACCCTCAATACCTTTCTGAATGAAAATCTGAAGACCCAGAGCTAGTGCTTCAAATTCTACTATGTTGTTCGACTGGACCCCCAAGAATTTGGATGTCGCCCAAACACATTTACCATTTGCGTCTCTTAGGATACAGCTAGCTCCCACACAGCCTGGATTACCTTTGGCTTCATCATCAAAATTGAGTTTCCATTTTAACCTCACTGGGGTTAACCAATGAACCTTTAGCCTATCCACTTTTGGAGCTTGGACAACTTTAGATTTCAGAATCTTAAGTTTGGGCCACATCTTCTATGTCTCCTCACCCCACTTCATGAATTTAGCTTTGGAGCCAATATTTTTTCTATTGTTTATGGTTTCTATAATGGCTTCCTGGATTTTACCTATAACTTTTGTCTCTTCTAAGGCCTCCCCCTTGAAAATATGTATGTTCCTTTCCTTCCAAATGTTCCAAACCACCATAGAGGGGGCCACAGCCTAGATGCTATACCAATAGCCAGACCTATTAATCAACCTCCAGCTATTCAAGAAATCCCACAACCTAGGCTAATGAGGACATTGCATATGTAGTGCACCGCACAACCAATCTCATCAATTAGAGGTGAAGGGGCAAGTCAAGAACAGATGGTTCACCTCTTCTTCATTCTATTCACAAAGGACACACCTGAATAGACCTACCACCCCAATCCTTTTCATCCTATCTCTAGTGAGGCAACGTTTATGTAAGGAAACCCAAAGGAAAGCCCCTACTTTAGGCAATACCTCATGCTTCTAACATAGAGTTGCCATCCATGATTTCTCCTCTCCCTGTGCAATCTAGATTTGGTATCTAAGTTTGATCGAGTACTCCCCGGATGCTGCTCCACACCAGATAATTGAGTCCTCTCGATTACATAAATTAATCATCCTTTTGCTCAGCTCCTGATCCACTTTGTCTTTTAGCTCTTGGTCGATGGGCCAAGCATCCAATCCTTTCCACTTCATTATGCCTCCCACAAAGCTAGAGCCATTGCAAACATAGTCCGCCACCTTTGACCCAAAAACACCCTCGAGCCTATGCACAAACTATTCTAAACCAAACAACTCTGACAAACTCCTGTGCCCATCCTAAGAGTCTGTCTAGAACAATGCCATCATCCCATTTCCTATTTGCCAAGTAAGATGGTTTGTGATTAGTCCTTTGCACTTAACTATGAATTTCCACACAACCGAGCCGCCCCCCACATTGTCTATTGTTAGGATTCTTGACGCCTTTGTACTATCCAAATATTTTCTTTGGAGAATACGGCACCAAATTTTCTCAGGTTGCCGGTACATCTTCCAAATGATTTTGGCTCCCAAGGCAGTGTTCTGAAAATTGGCATTTCTCAATCCCACGCCACCATCATTTTTGGCTTTGCACGCAAGTTCCTAGCTGAGGAGAGGGATTCTCTTCTCACTCTTAGAGCCCTCCTAGAGGAATTTCCTCCAGATCTTTTCTAATTCATTTTCAACTTTAGTGGGCGCATTGCAACAAGCCATGGTGTAAATTGGGATTGTAGACAATACTAATTTGACCTTTACTATGCGACCTACAAATGTAAGCCAATTGTTTTTCCATTCCATCGCTTTGATTCTACATTTATTGATCACTTCTTCCCAGTGTTTTGTTTGGCAGGCCCCTTCAAAAATTGAGATCCCCAACACCTTTGTGGGTAGCTATCCAACTTTAAATCCCAGGATGGTAGAAATCGCACCTTGTAACGACCTTCTTGTATTGAAGAAATAGATGCAATATTTGTCCTTGTTCATTTGTTGACCCGAGTGTGGTTTGTATTCTGCCAATACGTCTTGGATACACTGAGCCTCCCTGATGCTTGCTTCACCCAACAATGTTGTGTCATCTGCAAACTATGAGTGCATTAATGGTTTGACATTTGGGGCCACATGAACACCCTTCCACTCCAACCGTTGGCAACGTAGCTTAATCATTGCGCTCAAAGACTCTATTAATAGTACAAACAGAAAGGGTGAAATAGGGTTGCCTTGTCTTAACCCATTCATTGCCTGAAAAAAACCATGTAGGGAGCCATTTACTAATATGGAGAATTGAACAGTGGAGATGCAGAAAGACATTAGATCCCGCCAATGAGCATTAAAGCCCAATTTTTCCATTACCTTTAAAAGGAAACCCCAGCAAACTTTGTCATATGCCTTATGAACATCAATTTTGACTATCATCCCTGCCTCTTTACTTGTTGAAAGTGTGTGGATGACTTCGCTGATGAGCAGAATGCAATCAAAGATATCCCTTCCTGGGATAAAACTATTTTGTTCAGGAGATATCAATCTCCCCAAGATTGGTTTTAGTCTGTTTTCCAATACCTTCATGATTATTTTGTATATTGTATTATAGAGTGATATGGATCTATAATTGTTAAAAGTATGACATTCATATTTCTTCAAGATCAATGCAATTACTGAGTTGTTTAAATCCCTGAGAAACTGTTTCATTTTCTGGAAATCCTCCACAAGTTGCAATAGCTCATCGCCAATGAAATTCCAACAAGATTGGAAGAACCTTTCCAGAAATCCATTAGGCCCCGAGGCCTTGTCCGGATGGATTTGAAAGAGTGCCCTTTTAACTTCATCTTTTGAGACAGTTTCACACAGCATTTTATTATCTGCTTCAGTAACCCGCTTCTCTAGTGCTACCAGGAAGCACTCGTTGATGACCTTTGATGTCTAGTTGCCAAGTAACATCGTAAAAAATTCAGTTGCTTCCTTTCCAACATCAATCGAGCCATGAAGCATGGAGCCATCTCTTGCTTTGATTTCTTCAAATTTTTTTGCTGCCCTCCTTGCCAAAACTGACGCATGGAAGAACTTAGATTTTGAATCCCCACCCTATAACCAGACCTCCCGGGATTTCTCACGCCAATAAATTTCTTCTTTCTTCAAGAGCTCTGTCAACTTCGCTTGTAATTCTTTTTCCTTCTAGTATTCTTCATTCCGCATCCCATCTCTAATTACCTTTTCATTTAAAGCATCCAACTCACTTTCGGTGATTTCCTTCTCCACAAAGATATTTTGGAATTTCTCCCTATTCCACTCCTTTAGTTTCTACTTGATTATTTGGAGCTTTTTAGTTATTTTGAAGCTAATCGAGCCATCCACCTTGGCTTTGATCCACCATTTTTCCAATAGTCCTAAGAGGCTTCCATCCCCCCACCACATATTCTGGAACTTGAAAGTAGTTTTTACCTGTTCCAACCCAACACTGATTGAGAGTTCAACAAGGAAATGATCAAAGATTGACATAGACAGAATATTTGTGCGAATATGAGTGTTCAAAATATTCCAAGCAGAGGAGAGCATAAATCTATCCAATCTCTTAGTGATGGCAGTGAAATCCTTATGCCTATTTTTCCATGTAAACAATCCATTCTCTGTGGGATAGTTGACAAGACCAACCGATTCAACAAACCATCTGAAGTCAGAAGTTGCTTGAGTGACTCTTCTATTCCCCCTACTTTTCTTTGATAGTTCCAAAAATGCATTGAAGTCACCCTCGAAGACCAACCTCTCCCTCAGAAGATGGCGGCTAAAGTCCAGCAAAGCTTGCCAGAATAAATCTTTTTCTTTCATTTTGGTTGGACCATAAACATTGAATAAGGTAAATTGGCAATTTAGTCCAAGGTTGAAAACTCGGGCAGCAATCCAATTTGGGGATGAATGCATCACTTCCACTGAGACCATGGCCTCCTTCCATAGCATGCCCAGACCTCCAAAGGAACCCGAGGAATCTTGAAAGTAACCTTTCCATTGCTTACAAATAGTCATGAACTTCGATACCTCTACACCTGACAATTTTGTTTCTTCTAGTAGTATGATACTACTTACACTTTCTTGCAACTAACAGCTAACTAGGCATCATTTTTTAGGGGCCTTAAGGCCCCTGACATTCCATGTGGTGATCCTCATTGTTTCCCAAGGGAGGAGCTCCCTCCCTTGGTACTCAAAAATTTAGTAATGCTAGGGTACTTTTTGGCGACTGCCTCCTCTTCCCGCAATTGTTTGTAAGATTTCCTCCCTCTAGTGTTACCTAATATGCAGAATTTTCCCATACCTAAGTATTTTGCAGCAGTTTGTGATATACACCGATCGTCTATGATATCCAGTGCATCCAGCTGGTCTACATTTGAGTCCAAGTCATTTCCCTCCAATGAAGCATTATCTTTGTCCTCAATTGCAGTTGTTTCCATGGCTTTCACTGGAGAGTGTGAAACCTCCTTCAATACCTCCGATGGCTTCACATCATTAGGAATTGTGTGCAATTTGGACCTATCCTCCGCATCAGCCACATCCACCTTGGGTTGGATATGCTTGATAGTCGTATTAGGGGATTGAGCTGTCGATGAGTTACCATCCTGACAACACTTCTTCATCCATACTCCCATCATCCCATTCTTGCAATCCGCCCCATTATGATCCGTATTATTGCATCCGGAACATAATTTTTTGTCTTCTTCTATTTTGATCTCTTGCATCCAATGGATTCCATCAACCGTGAGGCATATCTTCTAGGGGATAGTGTCTACAGCCACAATTTTTAACCTAGCATATTTGTATAGATCCCCTTCCAAAATGTCTAGGTCAATTTCCATCAGAGACCCCAAAGAGCTACTGATTTTTTCTAAATAGTCCCCCAACTAGTATTCCATTGGGAGGTTGTAAAGTCTAATCCACACCGGCAGAGCATAAGGTCTCATCTTTACTGGATCAAAATTATGGTTCCATTACTGCATGTAGAGGGGAGCCTCATTCATAAACCACATTTCCCCCATAGTCACCCAATTCCTTTCTTCCTCATTTGCAAAAACTACCAAAAAAATCCTTTTGGTAAAAATCTTATGAGTACCTATGTTTTCCAATTCTCTTGAATCCATTTCTTAATTGTAGCCCAGTCACACCTTTCACCAATGAATCTACAGATGAAGGCGAAGTCCTTTAAAATTTCCCCATCATCTTTGATTTCGGTTGTGACACTGATTTCCAACACTCCATCGTTGGGCTCTAGATTAGGGCATCTATGTTCTGTTTTTGGCGAATCATTTTGTTGCCTATGTTTATATCCTTTCACCTTCGGCTTTCACCTCCAACCACTAACATTACGGTCCGTGATCATCTTTCCGCTTTCTTCCCATTTGCCCTGCCTAGACCAAGTGTTGTGCTTCCTATCTGGTCTATCTGGATTGTCATGTCGCCTATTGCTTATTTTGAAGGTCCCCTCCCTCTGGTCTTGCGAATCTAGTGAATCGTGTCTTTGTCGAGCCTGACCGCTACCATACCCCTCAATGTATTCATGCTCCTGATAGTATGGATGACATCTATCGACCCACTTACCCCCCGAAAATACCAATTGGGGCTGGTGGATCTGCGTTTTCTCAGCCAAAGTTTCCTCTGACGCTTTATTCCCCCAGCGCACTTTCATTCCACCCTCCTTATGCTTGCAATCGCCCATCCCCTCGGAATCTCTGAACTGATCCACTGCACCACCTTTTGTTGTGTCAATGAGTAGTGGCTTTGTTTTGAACTATGCGACCATGCCCCCCAGTGACCCTATGCCACCCTGCAACCCTACGCCACCCTGCGACATTTTTTTTCAACATCCACCCTTCTTATGTGAATACGCTCTTTAATAATTATTTAATTTTAATATATTTAATGTGGATTAATTAACATTATTATTAATATGATATAATTTACATTTTAAATTGCTAGAATACAAAAGTATGTATGAAATAAAATTAATATATATAATTACGTATATGTATATAATTGTTTAAATATTTTATTCGATCATAGGGCTCCCATACACAACAAAAACATATTTTTTAAAAAACTTGAACTATTATACTATTTAATATTTTGGTTTATAAATATTATAAATATTTATATATATATATAAGATTCAAATGGAATACAAATGTCTTTATATATATAGTTTTCTTTTCTAACTAATCTTATATATGGAGTTACAACCAAATCGTAATTTTTAGTTTTTCTTTATTTTGTGAGTACCAAGTATAGGGGTTTATTGTTCCCAAAATGAAAATGTTGTTTGCCACAAGATAGATTGAAATCTTGTTACTAAATTATGGATGTGAGGAAATAAATTTCAAAAAAAAATCATTTATTTAAAACATACAATAAGATACATGTTATGTACACATAGGCATAGGAGTCAAACACAATCAATTTCCTTCTTTAATATATAGATAACATGATTATTTTTAACCAAACCCTATACACTATTCAACATGGAGTTCTTTAATTTTTCCTTAAGTTGTATATGCATTTTAAACAATG
>VDFB02058242.1:204294437-204332781 GCA_007258455.2 Sequoia sempervirens | reverse complement strand
TTTCAAAAAAAAATTGTAAGTAAAAGATGGTTAATATATAGCAAATTAAAACTATTGCTTCCACTTTTGTACGATCCTAGCGTTTCTTTGGGTTTTCATAATTTGATTTTTATTTTTATTTTAGCCCAATTAAAAATCAAACATCCCAAATTTATACTAATAAGTTATAATCTACTTTTACAATCTTGAATAAATTTCGTCTCTTTTAACTTGTGTCTTCTACAAATTTTACCCAATTTATTTATGACTTCATCTTTCCAAATATATAAATTAAAATTAAGATAAAACAATTTAAAACAATATTGAATATTAAAGATAGTTCATACTAATGTTTACTCTTTAATTTCACAACTAATTTGTGACTATTAAAATATTCACATTCTCTTGTTTTTTCTCATTGGCTTTTGCTGGATTTTCAAGATTTTATTTCACCTTTTTAACTTCCCCTTCCATTTTTTTTTTCTAGGTTTATTTGTAGGTAAAACATTCACAATATTGTAGGATGGAGAAGAAATAACCAAAAACAATATAATATTATACATAACATACATTTATTTATTTATTTTTACAAAAAATATATTTATTTATTATTTATTATTATTTTTTACGTAATACATAATCATTTATTTTACCTGGCCATTGAATCTTTTATTAATAAAACTTATATGCAAACTCCTTTTAAAGCCTTTCACGTGACATAATGTGGGCTTTATCAAGTATAAAGTTAGACATTATTTTATGTGAATACGCTCTTTAATAATTATTTAATTTTAATATATTTAATGTGGATTAATTAACATTAATATTCATATGATATAATTTACATTTTAAATTGCTAGAATACAAAAGTATGAATGAAATAAAATTAATATATGTAATTAGGTATATGTATATAATGGTTTAAATATTTATTCGAGCATAGGGCTCCCATACACAACAAAAATATATATTTTTGTAAAACTTGAACTATTATACTATTTAATATTTTAGTTTATAAATATTATAAATCTTTATATATATATATATATATATATATATATATATATAAAAGATTCAAATGGAATACAAATGTCTTTATATATATAGTTTTCTTTTCTAACTAATCTTATATATGGAGTTACATCCAAATCATAATTTTCAGTTTTTCTTTATTTTGTGAGTACCAAGTATAGGGGTTTATTGTTCCCAAAATGAAAATGTTGTTTGCTACAAGATAGATTGAAGTCTTGTTACAAAATTATGGAAGTGAGGAAATAAACTTTGAAAATTTTTCATTTATTTAAAACATACAATAAGATACATGTTATGTACACATAGGCATAGAGTCAAACACAATCAATTTCCTTCTTTAATATATAGATAACATGATTATTTCTAACCAAACCCTATACACTATTCAAACATGGAGTTCTTTAATTTTTCCTTAAGTTGTATATGCATTTTAAACAATGAAAAAGTTAACTAAATATCTTCCTCACAACTATTTTATAATGCATAACATATTCATGTAAACTTGAAACTTTCCCCATTTCATAAATCCCCTATCTATTTTCTTTGATATGTTAGTTTGATGAACTCTCAAATGATCCCCAACTTTAGCATGTAAACTCAAAAAGAGAGTCAACAAAAAAACAATATGACCAATAGCTCTCCATCCTACCATAAGATTTAAATTCAATCCACCCCGAGCTAGGGGTCACATAACACCTTCATAAAATGGTTTACACATGGGTTTCCTAATGATTATGCAACACACCCTTCACATGACCATTCTTAACACATTACAACAAATATTATTCACATATTGTGATTTCCACACCTTACACACAAAATATTATGCCACAAACTTAAGTCATGGTGGACTTCTCATACTCAAATTCTCAAAGAAAAGCACAAGGATTCACCATGAATTCCACAACATAGAAAATACATTCGAACATTCTCTTTTACATCAAACAAAGATCCAACACAAAAAGGGTATACCTTACCAAGAGATTTAATATCCAAAGTATGGAAGCATCTCCATCCAAGCCCTCTCTTCCTTTCCTTCTTCTTCACAGTCATCCTTCATCTCCAAGAGATGGCATGAGCTCTCAAAGGAAAATGGAACTTCCTTCCCCAAAATTGGAAACATCTAAGAGGCAAGAAAAACAAAAACAAAAATCCCCTTCTCCTCACAAGGAGAAAGAATAAATAGAAGGGGAAAGAAATCCACCTTTCCATAACTTGCCAACCACCCAACCAACTCCAATCTTTGCCACTTTTCATAAATGGGTAATTAGAGTAGGTTCTCAACTCTATTGAAGACGTTTCATTGGATAAAAAGACCCCTAACCCATAAACCTACCACCTAGGAAACTTTTTAAACCATTAAGACCACATAAGAACTTCATAAAATATAAAATAAGTAATCACATTAAAAATGTGACTCAAGATACTAATAAAACAAACTCTCACATACACACAACCCATACCACACAAAGAAAGGTTAGATCTAATATAAAATAATATAAGATATTAAACATAAATATTAGTGAAGATCAATCAAAACGCAAGAGGAAGGGTCATACATGAGCTAGTAGTTGACCTCCACTTGCCACTGGAAAATAGAGTTCTCTTGTTTGACTCCACAAAAGGCTCTTAGGTGGCATTGGAGAAGAAATGTTGACCTTTAAAATCTTTATTTTCCTATAGTGTAGAAAAATGTTACCCTTTACATTTTCTCACTTGTTTGGGCCCTTCTTATTTAAAATTGGACTTAATATTTCCTCAATTTGGTGTTGTTAAATGTACCTTATTACATTTACACACTTATTTGGGACCTTCTAATTAATTGAGCTTAATTGTTCCTTAATTTTCCCTTTAATTCATTTTTCAAGCCTATTTAATTATATTTTTTGAAATAATACTTCACATTGAGAAATGTGTGTCCTAGGTTTATGGACTTGGGACCCATTCACCCTCCCTAAACCTTAGGACCTAAATTTAAATTATGTTTTTGGTGGTATTTTAACATATTAAAATCCATAATTCAATGTCAACTTGTAATATTTTAATTTCAGGAAATTAAGGATGCACACCTATAAAGACAAGGTTATTTCACTGTTTCACCTAGAATTTTTATTTGGCTTCACAAGATCTAAAGTTTATAATTAAAGGAATTCAAGAGAATAAATATCAGATTTTTATTGTAGTATTCAAGATCTAATTATCATGTTAAATTCTTGTTTCATTATGCATGTTTTTGGAGCTAACATGTGATGTAGGCTTCATGATCAAATCAAGCATTCAAGGCATCATTTCAAGCAAGATTCAAGTGTCAAGATCCAAAACCCTTTCATGCAAGTTGTAGACCTCCTAAGATCTCCATTTATCAAGGTTGCATTCAAGGGTTTGTTGAGTGGTAACATATCTTTGTTCATTCTTCATTCCCTCTTTCATGTTTCATTTCAATTCAAGGTTTGATTACCAAAGCGTGGTTTGACCAAGGAAAACCCCTATTCACCCAAAAAAAACATTTTTTATCTCTTGCATGTGTGATTGTAGATCTAAGTGGAAGAAAGCTTGAAGACCTTTTGAAGAGAAAGATTCACAAATTTTTCTAGAAGTTGTAAAACCACTTTGCAACTTTCCATTGCTTGCATTTGACACTTTTTCCATCAGCTAAAAATTGGAAACCACGAGAAAACCACTCCAAGATTTTTAAAAAAAAAATGAGAGAGGTTATTGTAGATGGCCCCAACACAATCTCATAGGTTCAGACAGAGATTTCATAAGTGCCATGGTATCTAAATAATACTTCATCAAATATTTCTACCCTTTTGCACTTTGGGATTTGATGTTTCATTGAATTGTACAGTTTCGTACAGGATGATTATGCTCTGTTTTCGATGGAATTTGGTGGGAAGTAGAGTTAAATCCATTTTAGTTTTGGTTTGGTTTGATTTCAAGTGATTTTTTGCATTTTAGAAGCCAAATATTGAGGGTCGGTTTGTATACCTTGTGTTAAGGGTAATGAGTGCATTAAAATGTCATATTAAGCCATTCACCCAATCGATGCTTCTATAGCTTGATGGAAAGGCTTAGTTATGGTTATAAAACATGTGTGCATAGTTTTGTGTGCAAGGGAGGTGAATAGAGGGTTTTTAGGTGATTCCCTAGAT
This sequence comes from Sequoia sempervirens, assembly GCA_007258455.2. NCBI lineage: Eukaryota > Viridiplantae > Streptophyta > Pinopsida > Cupressales > Cupressaceae > Sequoia > Sequoia sempervirens. The sequence goes on along the minus strand of VDFB02058242.1, from coordinate 204,328,618 downwards.
GTCAAATGGTGCATTTTTGAGTGGAAAATGGTGGTTTACTGCTAGGGTTTGAAGAAATATTTGGGGGCAGTGATATCTCTTGAAATTTTAAGCTTGTGCAGATTTTTTTGAACATGTTTTAGGCTTTGGTTGGCTATGGGAAGTTTTAAGTATGGGTTTTCAACAAACCCTTGGCTAACTTATAGTCTCCAAATCTCATCAAATGGGCTTATCTTTTAGAGAAGGTCATACAATTGGCTTTGTTTTTGAAAGCTGAAGTTTCTCCTAAGTCACCAATGTAGTTCTCTTTTCCTTTTCAGACTCTTTCATTGCTAAAAATCATCTCTTGGATTTAATCATCTATACAACATGGTTGATGTGCTTTGAATCCTTGCATCTAAAGGAAATTTCCTTTACATAAATACTGCTAGGGAATTTCAATGTTGCCACTATAGTTGGTATTAAAGCTAGTAACTGCAACATGAAGAGTGATTCCCATTCCTCTTCTACATTAGAGGGTTCATATCCTTGATCTGACTCTTCTGAATTATCAGAATCAAAATAACTAGCAGAGGCTTTGAAAGGAACTCCATGAAAACCAAGTTCTCTAAATGGTATATCAAACTCTAGTTCAAAATCTTTTAAATGAGGCTGCTCCCATAGCTCTCTTACTCACTTGAAAAATCCTTGAAACTCTATATTCATTTTATTTTTCCTATCCCTCTCTTGTTTTTCTTCCTCAATTTCATCAAGATCATACATTGACCTTCTTTCCCCTCCTAAAGTTTGGACCACATCCATTACCTCCACATAAAACTAGACATCCTTGGTCTTCTTGGTTTCCATGCCTTGATATGCTTATGCAAATGAAAATGAAGCAAAGTAATCATCTCCTTCTCCACTAGTTGGAAGAATGCATGCTTAATGTTTTGATGAATTAAGCCATGACTGCCCGCGACCCATGAATCTGATGAAGGCACTCATATCATATTTTATCACCCCCACCCGAAAGACCTCCCAGGCATCAGCCACAAAGTTTTCCCTATCTTCTTTCTACCACCTCTGAGCCTCCACATCGACGACATCCACCTAGTTCTCCTCAGTATCTGAATCCGATTTCTCAAAGAACATATCAAGCTGGCTTGATAGTCCCATCGAAGGAAACTCAAACACCACACTTGTAGTTGTGGCCATTTAGATCTCGGCCACGAGTCCGCCTAGCTTCTCCGCCATCCTTTCCCTTGAGCTCAGAATGTCTATTAGAGGCGTTATCACTACTTCAAGTATTTTTCCATCGCACGTATGACCTTCTCTAGGAAATACCCTATTCATGACCCCTGAGTAAAGCATCCATCATCTCAGGACTTCGGGCACAGAAGAGGCATTGGCATTGCCCCGCCCTGTCTTCATGTTTACAAACACAATCGACTCCAAAGTGTTGCACCATCCTTTGCTATTGGCCAAATGAACTCAGCCCCACAGATATAGATGAGAATGAATGTGCCCACTAGCCCATTCCTAAATAGAGCAACAAAACAAGAATCTGATGGGCAACCAAGATAGCTTCCGACACCACTCCAGTATTGCGTACCATACATATCTACTTTATGGATCCCCCGGTAGAGTCTGTGCCATTTAACATGAGTTCTATGTACATCCATTCACGAGTCACGAGACTCACCAAAAAGACCATCGTCCGAACTTGGCATATCTGCATCTAGGATAGTTTGGAGTCCTGCCCAATGGTCAGCGGAGGCATCCACCAACACATGAGTATCTTGGTATACTCCCCAATTAGCCAACAGATCTACAACCTTGTTTGCTTCTCTATACACGTGCAAAAGGGAAAAGTCAAATAGCTTGCTCATTAGTGACTTGAATATTTGAATCCACCGAATTTCCCATTCACCAACTGGGAGAGTTCCCAAAAGAGATAGCCCAAATACAGATCTGGGAATCCCCCTCAATTTCCACACCCTCAATACCTTTCTGAATGAAAATCTGAAGACCCAGAGCTAGTGCTTCAAATTCTACTATGTTGTTCGACTGGACCCCCAAGAATTTGGATGTCGCCCAAACACATTTACCATTTGCGTCTCTTAGGATACAGCTAGCTCCCACACAGCCTGGATTACCTTTGGCTTCATCATCAAAATTGAGTTTCCATTTTAACCTCACTGGGGTTAACCAATGAACCTTTAGCCTATCCACTTTTGGAGCTTGGACAACTTTAGATTTCAGAATCTTAAGTTTGGGCCACATCTTCTATGTCTCCTCACCCCACTTCATGAATTTAGCTTTGGAGCCAATATTTTTTCTATTGTTTATGGTTTCTATAATGGCTTCCTGGATTTTACCTATAACTTTTGTCTCTTCTAAGGCCTCCCCCTTGAAAATATGTATGTTCCTTTCCTTCCAAATGTTCCAAACCACCATAGAGGGGGCCACAGCCTAGATGCTATACCAATAGCCAGACCTATTAATCAACCTCCAGCTATTCAAGAAATCCCACAACCTAGGCTAATGAGGACATTGCATATGTAGTGCACCGCACAACCAATCTCATCAATTAGAGGTGAAGGGGCAAGTCAAGAACAGATGGTTCACCTCTTCTTCATTCTATTCACAAAGGACACACCTGAATAGACCTACCACCCCAATCCTTTTCATCCTATCTCTAGTGAGGCAACGTTTATGTAAGGAAACCCAAAGGAAAGCCCCTACTTTAGGCAATACCTCATGCTTCTAACATAGAGTTGCCATCCATGATTTCTCCTCTCCCTGTGCAATCTAGATTTGGTATCTAAGTTTGATCGAGTACTCCCCGGATGCTGCTCCACACCAGATAATTGAGTCCTCTCGATTACATAAATTAATCATCCTTTTGCTCAGCTCCTGATCCACTTTGTCTTTTAGCTCTTGGTCGATGGGCCAAGCATCCAATCCTTTCCACTTCATTATGCCTCCCACAAAGCTAGAGCCATTGCAAACATAGTCCGCCACCTTTGACCCAAAAACACCCTCGAGCCTATGCACAAACTATTCTAAACCAAACAACTCTGACAAACTCCTGTGCCCATCCTAAGAGTCTGTCTAGAACAATGCCATCATCCCATTTCCTATTTGCCAAGTAAGATGGTTTGTGATTAGTCCTTTGCACTTAACTATGAATTTCCACACAACCGAGCCGCCCCCCACATTGTCTATTGTTAGGATTCTTGACGCCTTTGTACTATCCAAATATTTTCTTTGGAGAATACGGCACCAAATTTTCTCAGGTTGCCGGTACATCTTCCAAATGATTTTGGCTCCCAAGGCAGTGTTCTGAAAATTGGCATTTCTCAATCCCACGCCACCATCATTTTTGGCTTTGCACGCAAGTTCCTAGCTGAGGAGAGGGATTCTCTTCTCACTCTTAGAGCCCTCCTAGAGGAATTTCCTCCAGATCTTTTCTAATTCATTTTCAACTTTAGTGGGCGCATTGCAACAAGCCATGGTGTAAATTGGGATTGTAGACAATACTAATTTGACCTTTACTATGCGACCTACAAATGTAAGCCAATTGTTTTTCCATTCCATCGCTTTGATTCTACATTTATTGATCACTTCTTCCCAGTGTTTTGTTTGGCAGGCCCCTTCAAAAATTGAGATCCCCAACACCTTTGTGGGTAGCTATCCAACTTTAAATCCCAGGATGGTAGAAATCGCACCTTGTAACGACCTTCTTGTATTGAAGAAATAGATGCAATATTTGTCCTTGTTCATTTGTTGACCCGAGTGTGGTTTGTATTCTGCCAATACGTCTTGGATACACTGAGCCTCCCTGATGCTTGCTTCACCCAACAATGTTGTGTCATCTGCAAACTATGAGTGCATTAATGGTTTGACATTTGGGGCCACATGAACACCCTTCCACTCCAACCGTTGGCAACGTAGCTTAATCATTGCGCTCAAAGACTCTATTAATAGTACAAACAGAAAGGGTGAAATAGGGTTGCCTTGTCTTAACCCATTCATTGCCTGAAAAAAACCATGTAGGGAGCCATTTACTAATATGGAGAATTGAACAGTGGAGATGCAGAAAGACATTAGATCCCGCCAATGAGCATTAAAGCCCAATTTTTCCATTACCTTTAAAAGGAAACCCCAGCAAACTTTGTCATATGCCTTATGAACATCAATTTTGACTATCATCCCTGCCTCTTTACTTGTTGAAAGTGTGTGGATGACTTCGCTGATGAGCAGAATGCAATCAAAGATATCCCTTCCTGGGATAAAACTATTTTGTTCAGGAGATATCAATCTCCCCAAGATTGGTTTTAGTCTGTTTTCCAATACCTTCATGATTATTTTGTATATTGTATTATAGAGTGATATGGATCTATAATTGTTAAAAGTATGACATTCATATTTCTTCAAGATCAATGCAATTACTGAGTTGTTTAAATCCCTGAGAAACTGTTTCATTTTCTGGAAATCCTCCACAAGTTGCAATAGCTCATCGCCAATGAAATTCCAACAAGATTGGAAGAACCTTTCCAGAAATCCATTAGGCCCCGAGGCCTTGTCCGGATGGATTTGAAAGAGTGCCCTTTTAACTTCATCTTTTGAGACAGTTTCACACAGCATTTTATTATCTGCTTCAGTAACCCGCTTCTCTAGTGCTACCAGGAAGCACTCGTTGATGACCTTTGATGTCTAGTTGCCAAGTAACATCGTAAAAAATTCAGTTGCTTCCTTTCCAACATCAATCGAGCCATGAAGCATGGAGCCATCTCTTGCTTTGATTTCTTCAAATTTTTTTGCTGCCCTCCTTGCCAAAACTGACGCATGGAAGAACTTAGATTTTGAATCCCCACCCTATAACCAGACCTCCCGGGATTTCTCACGCCAATAAATTTCTTCTTTCTTCAAGAGCTCTGTCAACTTCGCTTGTAATTCTTTTTCCTTCTAGTATTCTTCATTCCGCATCCCATCTCTAATTACCTTTTCATTTAAAGCATCCAACTCACTTTCGGTGATTTCCTTCTCCACAAAGATATTTTGGAATTTCTCCCTATTCCACTCCTTTAGTTTCTACTTGATTATTTGGAGCTTTTTAGTTATTTTGAAGCTAATCGAGCCATCCACCTTGGCTTTGATCCACCATTTTTCCAATAGTCCTAAGAGGCTTCCATCCCCCCACCACATATTCTGGAACTTGAAAGTAGTTTTTACCTGTTCCAACCCAACACTGATTGAGAGTTCAACAAGGAAATGATCAAAGATTGACATAGACAGAATATTTGTGCGAATATGAGTGTTCAAAATATTCCAAGCAGAGGAGAGCATAAATCTATCCAATCTCTTAGTGATGGCAGTGAAATCCTTATGCCTATTTTTCCATGTAAACAATCCATTCTCTGTGGGATAGTTGACAAGACCAACCGATTCAACAAACCATCTGAAGTCAGAAGTTGCTTGAGTGACTCTTCTATTCCCCCTACTTTTCTTTGATAGTTCCAAAAATGCATTGAAGTCACCCTCGAAGACCAACCTCTCCCTCAGAAGATGGCGGCTAAAGTCCAGCAAAGCTTGCCAGAATAAATCTTTTTCTTTCATTTTGGTTGGACCATAAACATTGAATAAGGTAAATTGGCAATTTAGTCCAAGGTTGAAAACTCGGGCAGCAATCCAATTTGGGGATGAATGCATCACTTCCACTGAGACCATGGCCTCCTTCCATAGCATGCCCAGACCTCCAAAGGAACCCGAGGAATCTTGAAAGTAACCTTTCCATTGCTTACAAATAGTCATGAACTTCGATACCTCTACACCTGACAATTTTGTTTCTTCTAGTAGTATGATACTACTTACACTTTCTTGCAACTAACAGCTAACTAGGCATCATTTTTTAGGGGCCTTAAGGCCCCTGACATTCCATGTGGTGATCCTCATTGTTTCCCAAGGGAGGAGCTCCCTCCCTTGGTACTCAAAAATTTAGTAATGCTAGGGTACTTTTTGGCGACTGCCTCCTCTTCCCGCAATTGTTTGTAAGATTTCCTCCCTCTAGTGTTACCTAATATGCAGAATTTTCCCATACCTAAGTATTTTGCAGCAGTTTGTGATATACACCGATCGTCTATGATATCCAGTGCATCCAGCTGGTCTACATTTGAGTCCAAGTCATTTCCCTCCAATGAAGCATTATCTTTGTCCTCAATTGCAGTTGTTTCCATGGCTTTCACTGGAGAGTGTGAAACCTCCTTCAATACCTCCGATGGCTTCACATCATTAGGAATTGTGTGCAATTTGGACCTATCCTCCGCATCAGCCACATCCACCTTGGGTTGGATATGCTTGATAGTCGTATTAGGGGATTGAGCTGTCGATGAGTTACCATCCTGACAACACTTCTTCATCCATACTCCCATCATCCCATTCTTGCAATCCGCCCCATTATGATCCGTATTATTGCATCCGGAACATAATTTTTTGTCTTCTTCTATTTTGATCTCTTGCATCCAATGGATTCCATCAACCGTGAGGCATATCTTCTAGGGGATAGTGTCTACAGCCACAATTTTTAACCTAGCATATTTGTATAGATCCCCTTCCAAAATGTCTAGGTCAATTTCCATCAGAGACCCCAAAGAGCTACTGATTTTTTCTAAATAGTCCCCCAACTAGTATTCCATTGGGAGGTTGTAAAGTCTAATCCACACCGGCAGAGCATAAGGTCTCATCTTTACTGGATCAAAATTATGGTTCCATTACTGCATGTAGAGGGGAGCCTCATTCATAAACCACATTTCCCCCATAGTCACCCAATTCCTTTCTTCCTCATTTGCAAAAACTACCAAAAAAATCCTTTTGGTAAAAATCTTATGAGTACCTATGTTTTCCAATTCTCTTGAATCCATTTCTTAATTGTAGCCCAGTCACACCTTTCACCAATGAATCTACAGATGAAGGCGAAGTCCTTTAAAATTTCCCCATCATCTTTGATTTCGGTTGTGACACTGATTTCCAACACTCCATCGTTGGGCTCTAGATTAGGGCATCTATGTTCTGTTTTTGGCGAATCATTTTGTTGCCTATGTTTATATCCTTTCACCTTCGGCTTTCACCTCCAACCACTAACATTACGGTCCGTGATCATCTTTCCGCTTTCTTCCCATTTGCCCTGCCTAGACCAAGTGTTGTGCTTCCTATCTGGTCTATCTGGATTGTCATGTCGCCTATTGCTTATTTTGAAGGTCCCCTCCCTCTGGTCTTGCGAATCTAGTGAATCGTGTCTTTGTCGAGCCTGACCGCTACCATACCCCTCAATGTATTCATGCTCCTGATAGTATGGATGACATCTATCGACCCACTTACCCCCCGAAAATACCAATTGGGGCTGGTGGATCTGCGTTTTCTCAGCCAAAGTTTCCTCTGACGCTTTATTCCCCCAGCGCACTTTCATTCCACCCTCCTTATGCTTGCAATCGCCCATCCCCTCGGAATCTCTGAACTGATCCACTGCACCACCTTTTGTTGTGTCAATGAGTAGTGGCTTTGTTTTGAACTATGCGACCATGCCCCCCAGTGACCCTATGCCACCCTGCAACCCTACGCCACCCTGCGACATTTTTTTTCAACATCCACCCTTCTTATGTGAATACGCTCTTTAATAATTATTTAATTTTAATATATTTAATGTGGATTAATTAACATTATTATTAATATGATATAATTTACATTTTAAATTGCTAGAATACAAAAGTATGTATGAAATAAAATTAATATATATAATTACGTATATGTATATAATTGTTTAAATATTTTATTCGATCATAGGGCTCCCATACACAACAAAAACATATTTTTTAAAAAACTTGAACTATTATACTATTTAATATTTTGGTTTATAAATATTATAAATATTTATATATATATATAAGATTCAAATGGAATACAAATGTCTTTATATATATAGTTTTCTTTTCTAACTAATCTTATATATGGAGTTACAACCAAATCGTAATTTTTAGTTTTTCTTTATTTTGTGAGTACCAAGTATAGGGGTTTATTGTTCCCAAAATGAAAATGTTGTTTGCCACAAGATAGATTGAAATCTTGTTACTAAATTATGGATGTGAGGAAATAAATTTCAAAAAAAAATCATTTATTTAAAACATACAATAAGATACATGTTATGTACACATAGGCATAGGAGTCAAACACAATCAATTTCCTTCTTTAATATATAGATAACATGATTATTTTTAACCAAACCCTATACACTATTCAACATGGAGTTCTTTAATTTTTCCTTAAGTTGTATATGCATTTTAAACAATGAAAAAGTTAACTAAATATCTTCCTCACAACTATTTTATAATGCATAACATATTCATGTAGACTTGAAACTTTCCCCATTTCATAAATCCCCTATCTATTTTCTTTGATATTTTAGTTTGATGAACTCCCAAATGATCCCCAACTTTAGCATGTAAACTTGAAAATAGAATCAACAAAATAACAAAATGACCAATAGATCTCCACCCTACCATAGGATTGAAATTCAATCCACCCCGAGCTAGGGGTCACATAACACTTTCATAAAATGGTTTACAAATGGGTTTCCTATGATTATGCAACACACCCTTCACATGACCATTCTTAACACATTACAACAAATATTATTCACATATTGTGATTTCTACACCTTACACACAAAATATAATGCACAAACTTAAGTCATGGTGGACTTCTCATACTCAAATTCTCAAAGAAAAGCACAAGGATTCACCATGAATTCCACAACATAGAAAATACATTCCAACATTCTCTTTTACATCAAACAAAGATCCAACACAAAAATGGTATACCTTACCAAGAGATTTAATATCCAAAATATGGAAGCATCTCCATCCAAGCCCTCTCTTCCTTTCCTTCTTCTTCATAGTCATCCTTCATATCCAAGAGATGGCATGAGCTCTCAAAGGAAAATGGAACTTCCTTCCCCAAAATTGGAAACATCCAAGAGGTAAGAAAAACAAAAACAAAAATCCCCTTCTCCTCACAAGGAGAAAGAATAAATAGAAGGGGAAAGAAAACCACCTTTCCATAACTTTCCAACCACCCAACCAACTCCAATCTTTTCCACTTTTCATAAATGGGTAATTAGAGTAGGTTCTCAACTCTATTAAAGAGGTTTTATGGGATAAAAAGACCCCTAACCCATAAACCTACCACCTAGGAAACTTTTTAAACCATTAAGACCACATAAGAACTTCATAAAATATAAAATAAGTAATTACATTAAAAATGTGACTGAAGAGACTAATAAAACAAACTCTCACATACACACAACCCCTACCACACAAAGAAATTTTAGATCTCATGTCCTTTACAAGCCCAAAAATTCACAAGAATAACATAAGGGAAGTAATTATATGTGACCCCCTGATCAAGACTGGTCAAATTTTTAACTATTTACTTAAGCAAAAAATGGTGTCAGAATTACTCATGATTAATAATAATCAAGAAAATGACATACAAAAATAAAAATTTCAAGGATAATAATCAACTTAAAAACTAAACACTCCCTTCTTGCATAATACTTATTCTAGAGTCAAGAAATAATTGATCATACTATTTATTATCAAAATATCACCACTTATGTCAATAATCTATTAACTTATAATGAATACTACTACAAGTAAACATTGAATATCAATCATCATCTTTATAATTACACCTACTCACACCCATAGTATATAGTCACCTAACATAATGTAATCCACTTCATTTACATATTTATTATTACCAATAACTTAACATCTCGACCATTGCATACTTACATGGATAAGAAATGAAACACAATTGGCTATCACACAAAATCATAACAACCATTAGTTAGATAAGATTATTTAGTTTACCTTATTCGATAACAATCAAAATAGAGAATTTTTGATGAATAGGAACAACCATCACTTATGTGTATTATCTAACATAAAATAATATAAGATATTAAACATAAATATCAGTGACTCATAAGATCAATCAAAACCGCAAGAGGAAGGGTCATACATGAGCTAGTAGTTGACCTCCACTTGCCACTGGAAAATAGAGTTCTCTTGTTTGACTCCACAAAAGTCTCTTAGGTGGCATTGGAGAAGAAGTGTTGACCTTTAAAATCTTTATTTTCCTATAGTGTAGAAAAATGTTACCCTTTACATTTTCTCACTTGTTTGGGCCCTTCTTATTTAAAATTGGACTTAATATTTCCTCAATTTTGTGTTGTTAAATGTACCTTATTACATTTACACACTTATTTGGGACCTTTTAATTAATTGAGCTTAATTATTCCTTAATTGGCCCTTTAATTCATTTTCCAAGCCTATTTAATTATATTTTTTGAAATAACACTTCACATTGAGAAATGTGTGTCCTAGGTTTATGGACTTGGGACCCATTCACCCTCCCTAAACCTTAGGACATAAATTTAAATTATGTTTTTGGTGGTATTTTAACATATTAAAATCCATAATTCAATGTCAACTTGTGATATTTGAATTTCAGGAAATTAAGGATGCACACCTATAAATACAAGGTTATTTCACTATGTTTCACCTAGAATTTTTATTTGTCTTCACAAGATCTAAAGTTTATAATTAAACGAATTCAAGAGAATAAATATCATATTTTTATTGTAGTATTCATGATCTAATCATCATATTAAAGTCTTGTTTCATTATGCATGTTTTGGAGCTAACATGTGATGTAGGCTTCATGATCAAATCAAGCATTCAAGGCATCATTTCAAGCAAGATTCAAGTGTCAAGATCCACAACCCTTTCATGCAAGTTGTAGACCTCCTAAGATCTCCATTTATCAAGGTTTCATTCAAGGATTTGTTGAGTGGTAACATATCTTTGTTCATTCTTCATTCGCTCTTTCATGTTTCATTTCAATTCAAGGTTTGATTACCAAAAAGTGTTTTGACCAAGGAAAACCCCTATTCACCCAAAAAAAACATTTTTTATCTCTTGCATGTGTGATTGTAGATCTAAGTGGAAGAAAGCTTGAAGACATTTTGAAGAGAAAGATTCAAAAAGTTTTCAAAGTTGTAAAATTTGTCAAAATTATCATCTTCTCATGAAAACTAAGATCTCAAAGTCATTTCTAACATTCTGACTATGAAACCTGGGAAAATTGAAAGATTTAGATATATATCAAAGGGTCTTTAAAGCTATAGAAAGTCCCTAAACTTGGACCGATTCTCCCATGGGCGAATGAGTCCCAGATTTGCTTCAGAAAAAGCACTTTTGGTGACTAGTACACATGTTTCTACCCTTCTCTAATCTGCAATTTGATTTTTGGTTCTATCAACTTACATTGAGTTTAATATTGTTTTTTTAAGTGTTAGATTGAATTTTGGTGTTGATTTTCTATTTTTAGATTTTTCTCCCCAAAATTTTGTTTGACCTTGACCCCTGTCCTTCAAGCATAAGGAAATCTAAAGATTCTCACTTTGACTTGATTTGTGCCTAAGGGTTGATAATCAATTCATTGAGTGGATCTCATTTCCTAATTAAATAAAGGAAGATACTTGTTTATTTTGGATCGCCCCCCAAACCACACATATTTTTCTTCATTTTATTTCCCATACATGTTTCTAGGACTCTTACATACTTTTCAACCATTGAAACTTCTTATAAATTTCTCCTACATATGATCTCCACTTGTTCATATTTTTTTGTTACTCCTCCAAAATACTATAAACTTACTTGCATGTTTTTCAGGACCTATGAAAAAGGATTGAAAATGAGTTAATGCCCTATGAGGGCATAGGAGATCTTTTAGGCTAGCATTCTCACATGTTTTTAGTTCATTAAATTCTCCTTATCTTGATATCTTCACCATTTTTACTATCTATGGGTATGTGCAGGATCATGATGGGCTAAAAAGTGGCAATATGATGGGTATGTGGCTGATGACTATTTTTTACCCAAAATTGATGAAACGAAAAGGGTTTTTAAAGGATATTCTCATCTTTCCACCGATATAAATTATGCTTTAATTTGAATTTAATAAGTAATTATTATTCTTTTTTTATTCAAATTACGACTAAAGTCCTGATTGATAGGTTGATTGAAAAACTTCTATAGCTATCAAACGGTATCACAATTTTTGAATCCAAAATGTGCATCACATTCTATGCTTTGCATAATATAGGATTAAAAAAAGAAAATTTGATTTTCATGAAGTTTTGACCAAGTTAAGGTGGTCAGACATACAATTTTTTATATTTTTTAAAAATTTGTAATAAAAAATTCATAATTAATTATTTACTTGGAAAAAAATTACAAAAAAATATGCATCACATCGGGGCATGAGTCCTCTACTTATATCAAAAATATTATAAAAAATACTATCATTTTATTTTGGTTAGGGTGGTTAGACAGACACCTACTTCTTATTTTTTCCCTGAAATTTAAGTACTACTGCATTGAAATTTAAAATTTTCACCAAATAGATTTTTATTTTTTAACAAACCTAGTAGTTTAGAAACTACATTCAATTTGCTACATATTCTATTCTTACATATTTTTGAAATAATATAGATAACTTATTCAAATTTTTACGTTAAGTTGCCTAACTCTGATTTTTCTGATCTTTTTGTCACTTAAAGGCCTATTTTTTCCATGATGATCTTGCACATACCCCTATAGGGATATGATAGGCCTTTACCTTTTACATACATGTTAGTTACCATCTCTTTGTACTTCATTATTTCCTTCATCCTTATAACTTCATCAAAATGAAAATAGTATCTTGAACTCATTACCTTAATTCCTTTCATGATACATTCTATAAGTCACTGATTTCTATCATACTTAACCTTAAAGGTATCTAATTTTCCCTTGATGACTACTATCCGGTTAGTATTTTACTACTATCTTAGACTTTTTCTAATGGCCTTCATCTTTTCATGACTAGACAATATTGACTAGACAACTCAAGCTCTATCATTAATCATTTTTCTATCTCTAGCCCTTTTCAAGATTTAAAAGTCTATTGATCTCTCTTTTTATCCTTTTTTTACCATTTATCATTTATGTAAACTCTCATAACACTCTACTCTCCATAGCCTCTACTCACTGTCACAAAGGGACTACTAACTTGGTGGGATGCCATTTATCTTGATCTATTTATATAGTGTCATGCACTATTGTCTTTGTCTAGTACTGTCACATATTTTTACTTATGAATATTCTCTTTTTCATGCTATAGGACCATGTACATTCTAGTGTCCTTGGTGGAAAAGCAACTATAGACTACATGTTTCCAGATAGTTTCCCTCTTACATGACTTTTTTTGGCTTAGATATATTACTTAATTGTCCTTTGTACTTGTAGCATTGTAAATGTACTCCCTAATAGAAAAATGTCATGTTTTAATGCTCTATTTAGTGCTTTCTTTAGTTTCCACTCCCATAGTCCATTTTAGGACTGTTTCTAGCCTTGGTCTTACCTCCAACTCAAGAGATATGTTGATTTTACCCTAAAAACCTTACCAATGAAATTGTATACCCAAAATATTTACTCAATGACAAAATTTGAGTGTAGTCCTAAGTCAACAAATCCCTTACTAGTCATTCTCACTTTGATGAGAACATAAAACATGGACACTAGTGTGGAATGCAAGCATCTCACTAATTAGTGCAAAAAAGTTGGACACTTGTAAAATTTGGCATCTTCTTTGTTCGACATGGCCTCAATTTTTCCATTGGTGTGCTCTAACATTTCGTAAATTCAAATTTATAGATGTTGACCTACACCTAAGGTCATTTTTATTGCTCTCTATTTTAACATATTTTTTTTATCAAACAAAGGAACATGATGAATACCACAGTGAAGCCCTACAATAATGAACATTCAACTCTACAATTGTGAATAATATTTATTATTACTTGCTCTTTTTATTTTAGTTGAAGCTTCAAGAGTATTGTAGAATTGTTAGGATTATTGACTTATGATCATCTTATACCTTTTCATCACTATTGGGTATGATTTTAGTTTCTCCTCACATTCAATATTTGATAACCTTGCTTCACTAAAGTGAGGTAACTTGTTTTTTTTTTGTATTTACCTTGAACATAACCTTTCTCTTGGGTTGGATCTTGCATTGTCTTGTTTGAGAGATTTAGATATCCACTCCAACACACATAAGTAGGGTTTTGATTATCATTTTATGTTTCATTGCTCTTTTCTTATACACACTTAATATTTAGATCACACACTATTGTTTTATGTCAAATTAGCTATTTTTAGAAGTAAGAATACCAAAGGGAGGGTTTGACCAAGGAAAAATCCTATATAGCTACAACCCCTTTTATCCTTTGTGCCTATGTAGGTTAAGATCTAAGATGAAAGATAGTAGAAATCATCAGAGGAGATCATCACAAAAATCACCAGATATTCAATAGGACCACATAGTACTCTCATGACCCTAGTGTGGTGCACATTTTCACAATGCACTTATGTCTTGGATAAAAATCTCTAGGTTCTGGTGATATATTCCTCACCATCTACCTTTTCTAGATTTTTCTTATTTTTTGTAAATTGTTGGGTTTTTTTGTGTATTTATTTATTTAATTAAATTAGGGATTTGTGTCACATAGGAAACTTAATCATACGTTTGTCAATTTATCCTATTTACAACAAAGGAACAAAACCTAGGAACCTTAACACTCCCTTGAGGATGTCAACCAAACATAACATCATCATTGGTTTGTGTTCCAATGTTTAGTGGAGGAAGGATTGATCTAGGCTAATTCAATAATTAGTCTAGATTCCCTTTTCACATTAAGTATTTTGGTGATCCCAATGCATCTTACACGTGCAAAGCTTCTCTATCTTTTTTGCATTTAATTAATTAATTAACTAGTTATACACTATTTACATTTGCAAAAATATTGTGTTTAGTTAGAAAACAAAACACTTAAACAAATTTTCTTTTATTTTAGATTAGAAAACCAAAACATAGATAAAAATTTCTCATATCCCTAAATCAAAATTTATTGTCTTGTCATCACTTTTATTCTAATTATCTTATCTCTACTTTTATTTTCTATCTTCATCATCTTCGAGAAATTAAGATTATTCAATCATGCAAG
Source organism: Sequoia sempervirens (assembly GCA_007258455.2). Lineage (NCBI taxonomy): Eukaryota > Viridiplantae > Streptophyta > Pinopsida > Cupressales > Cupressaceae > Sequoia > Sequoia sempervirens. The sequence continues at coordinate 204,313,488 of VDFB02058242.1, read as the reverse complement.
ATCTATTTCTATAATATTTTTCATGCATTTGATGAGTCATTTAGTAGTGATGATTTGTATATGTTATATGAAGCAATTGATGACTTTATCTCAATAAAATCATCCTCTATGAATCCTAAAACAACTCATTATCAAAGAATAATTAACACAATTGAATCTAGTTGAAATGATTTAGTAAAGATAATGATCTTGTTGAGAAACTTTGTGTTAATCTTGCTAAGATCTCACTTTTGGAATTGATACAAATTTCACTTGCATACAACGAGATACTCTAATAGGCCTTACAAAATATAGTTGTACCATCTTCTATTCGATTGAAGGATGTAGCAACCTTGCTAAATTATATGCATGTGAAAAATTTATATATTGTGTAGACACATAAAATATATTGATTGATCTCATACACCTGATCCTAATTTACTAACATCAGTTCATCCTGAATCATATCCTTTACTAACCATTTAATTGAATAACGAGTGAGTTATAACACGCTCACGTTATCGAAATTTAAAAGAAAAAAAAGTGAAAGTGATTCATTTTATGTCGATTGTTCTTCTGCTCTGCCTACAACCAAAAACCCTCATTTTCGTGCTTCTATTCTAGGAAGAGGGATTGAGAAAAAATATTCAACAATGGTTGCTATTTCTTTGCAAGGATGGCACCATGGTGATGAAGAGGTGGGAGAGGTAAGTATTGTTTGCTATTTTTTTTGAATTTCTTAGTTTTAGGTTGATTTTGTTAGTTTTAGGTTATATTTGATATATAATTTTTTGAATTTGTAGGAGATGCAAATGAACTCGTAAACCCACAAAATCCTCAACAAGAAGAGAAACCAAATCCTAAAGAAAAAAATCTTGAACAAGAAAATCAACCTCAACAACAACCTCCTCCACCAATCCCTCAACACCCTCCTGGCAGTCAACAAAATTTAATGAGTGAGATTGAGAGCAACAAAAAACAAATTGAGGATTTTATTAGTAGGTTGAGTGATCCAAATGGTTCAACCATAGAAATAATGACCCTCGCGAATTCATTGAAAGATATGTTAAAAAATGTGGATTCAATTAGCAAACAAATAACTGGATGGCAAGATAGGAGGCGGGCGGCTAGGGAATATCATGCAGATAAGCTATCATATAAACAAGTAATTTAGGATTTAAAAATTACCAAAGGTGATTTGTGTTCATTATTCACTGACCCACATACAAATCAAAATCTTACCCTCAATGCGAAGAGGTTTCTTATTCACTGGTGTCACCACCAAGAGATTAGGAACCATTTTTATGATAGGTGGTACATGGTATTTGATGACTAACCGTGCAACAATTGTGAAGTCCCCGAGTATTTTCTTAGGAAACTATATAGTCAGTTCATATTGAACAAAATTCAAAATTATTTTGATATGAGGGACTTCTAGGGGAGAGGTGGTGGGTCAGCTCAGGATAGGCCCGGTGCACAACTAGATCCTATGTGGCAAGGGAGATGAGCTCTCACTAGGCCATGTCGTGAGCACATTGTTATGCCTACCATTGTGAATGAGAGTGTCGACATAGAGACATTGTAGGAAATCAACACTTTGACCAAGAGTGTCATCCATCATACTAGCCCTATTCTACAACACCATGCAAGGGAGTATTCGAGTGGTTTCCTTCGAACCCATGTGTGTCAATCTTGTGGGGTGACTTGTTCATATGACCCCACCAGCACTCAGGAGGCTGTTGTAGAGGATCTGTATGCAACTATGGAGATGGAGAGGGTGGCTGACATTTTGCATGATGTGTATGGAATTGATACTCAAGTAAAAGTTAGCATGTTCACTGAATTTAATTTATTAAATTTTGATTTTGAAATGCAAGATTAACTAATTTAGTTTTATGATTTTAATAAAATTGTAGGGTCACATTGTTGAAACTGGATATGTCGGCCCTCCACCTACTTATTTCTACAATACACCTATCGGTGAGTTATGTAACTAGTAAATAATCATAAATTTATTACATGTTAATAGCATTGTTTTACGAATGGTATTTTAATATGTGATTTTGGATGTTGCACAGGGTAATATTAGAGGTTTTGAGGGAACACCTCCTAGTGCCAATGGATTTACTCAAACCTTCACAGAGGTAATAGAATAAAGCATTTAACTAATGAATTGTACTTAATAGATTTGTGTAGTTTATATTTATATCATTGGTTACATTGAATTTCACATCATTCAAACTCAAAGCATTACTTCACATTCCATAACTAATAACTAGATGTTGATAGATGACAAAATTTCAACTTCAATATATAGATGTTTAGAAAGTAACATAAGTGACTTGATGCAATTTCTTCACATGGAGGCATGTGCTTGCAAAGGTGCACCTACACGAGAAACTATGAATGATTGGAAAAAATCAATGAAACCATAATAGTAAGCAATAGTATAGACAAGGTAGTTAGTAGTTTCAAAAAATGCCTCAAAGAAATGTGGTCTCATGGAACGATGGAATTCCATTCCATCACCATGAGACCACATTTCTTCGAGGCATTTCTTCAAAATGCTTACCACTTTTTCTATGCTACCACATTTTTCATACATATGCACCAAAGTATTTTATCAAACTACTTGTGCTTCCTTGCTGCTATGGCTAATAGCCTAAAATAGGTGCTTTCCAACAAACTATGGATGCTTGGAAAAATATCTATCAAAGCATAATAGTAAGCAATAATTTACCATAGAGAAGGCAATGAAATTTTTGAAAAAATTCCTAAAAGAAATATGTTCTTATGGTGATGGAATTCCATGAAATGCATTTTTTTTTAATGGCGTTCCTTCACCACGAGACCCCATTTCTTTTGAGGCATTTTTTCAAAGAGTTCAAGCTACCTTCTCTATGCCACCACATTTATTGTACATGTCTACGAAAGCATTTAATCAAACAATTCAACGGATTGCTGCTATGGGTAAAAGCCTAAAAACACGTCCTTTTGAACAAGATATGGATAGGGAAAATAGTAAGCATGATAATCAGAAATATATAGTTTAATAAGTACTCAAAAAATTGTTCATTAGATCTCATACACTATAAGTCATGGCATGGATCGCTATTGTAACTTTTTTTGATTAAACAATTTTTTGTTTTATTTTAAGATGTTGGTTGTGGAAACACCTCCAAATGTTACAAGGGCAATGGATATCGATGTTTCATCCGCTATGCAATCCTTGATGGCTCTGATAGGGGAGGTATGAGGCAAATTACTAAATTTCAATTTACATTCATTGTTATAGATGTTAGTTTGAGTGAAAAATCAAACCAAATTATTGATTCATGGTCTAATTTCTATTTGGATGGTTTATATAGGGCTTGAGCATGCCTCAGCATCTATGTGCAAATATTTCCCTCATGGACAGTGATCTTGAGATGGTCGTAAGTGATTTTTTAAAAATATATCATTTTTTATAATGTAATTTCTATATATTAATGTCCTTACTTCTTAAATTGTAACAGTTAAAACTTCACCAAGAGCTTAATGCTAGTAGGAGGAGTAGCAGGAGCACTCCTCTAGTGCAGCATAAATGAGTGACATACCTATCACCATCTGATCGACCAACAAAGGTCAGGAGTTTATTTCAAGAGCCTGGAGAGCAATGACTTTTGATTCGAGAGCCCTTTGTTGTATGCCTACATGGAAATTTTGTACATATTTTGTATTGGATATATTTGACATTGTATGCCTATATGGCTATTTTGTACCTATATTTTATACTTATATCAACATATATTGATGTATGTGTACATGGCTATTTGGTTAATACAAATCTTTTTTATCGATGGTGTCCATATTTGCATGTTATAAATTCATGGTTCAATAGAATCTATGAGTTATGTGTATTCAAGTGTATACTTTACAATGTGAGTGTATTCATTATGACTTACATGTGTTCCAATGTATACTTTGCAACTTACACATTTTCATGTGTATACCTTGTATTCGTGCATATACTTTGTATTAAGTTGTGTATACCATGTATTTGTGTGTATACTTCAAGGCATATGTGTTTGTGACTACTTGTGCTTCCCTTATTCACATGTACATGCTTGAATTATTCACATGTATACTTATTAATTGGTTAGCCATAGCATTGATCATTACTGTCCTTCATGGTTTTTCTTGAATAAATTAATTGATTGATGGTAAACAATTTTATCTAAAATAAAAAAACATGTTTTCAATTGGTATTCTATGAAATGATTGATAAAAAGATTCCAATATATTTAATTCTTTGATTGGAACAACTCAATTAAGGAAAGGATATGTATAATACTTTTCCTTTTAGATTAGCAATGCATGGAAGTTTCAAAAACTATCATTGATATTACAAAAAGATATGTGTTAATACACTTCAATTGTGCACTCACCCTTTGGTTCTTTGAAAGAAAAATCTACTTATGCCATTGTTATGTTGCACAGGTAAACCATATTTTGTATTGTGGAGCTATATTAAGCTACCACTCTTAAGACCAATGTAACAATGATACAAAATAATGTTTGAGACTGCAAGAAGACATCAAAATGGCTAGTGTACTAAAAAAATTCTTATGATTTATGAAGAACGTTGATAACTCTACTCAATTGGCTTCTTTTTTCAAAATCATAAAAATTGAACCCTAGCATAAATAGACTCTATATATCAAGCTACCACAATTCAAGTTTCAACAATGAATATTTATGATGCATCTTTTAAATGAAAATCAAGTTTATGGTGGTTTTGTTGTTGATATGGTGTTATGTGATATTCTAATCCTAATGCATGCTTCTAGGCTACATATATATTTATATATTGTTTTTACATGATTTTTGTACCAACGAACCCAAAATGAACTGAACCCCCCTCCAAGAAAATTTGGCCTAATCGATGAACCAAACCCGAACCTCAAAACCTATTCCAACTCTCTTCATTTTTCCTACACAAACTTAATTGACCACCAAATTATGCTGCCTCTTCACTTACTCCCTAAAACATCTCTTTTTCATTCAAAACCCCTGTTTTCCCAACTAGGGCATCATGCCATAACATAATTTTGACCTCCCCTGTCCTTGTAGACCTTTTGAACACATCAAACTCCATAACCTCACCCTATTTCCAACATATTCTAACTTATTTTCAAGCAATTTCTTCTTTTCACCTCTTCTAGGCTTGCTTTTAAGGGGCCTCAATTTTGAATTTTGAGCAGAGGTAGTGTTAATAATCTCTTCCAATGCCTTTACCAATGCTATTTTATTATTCATACTCCCTATCCTACTTATATCAGATGCATATCACCGAGACACGGCCTAAACAATAGATGGAATGGCCTATTTCAACATAACACACTCGAACCCTTAAGGAATCAATTTGGTTGAACGTAGCTCAGAGCTATTTTGTGTGTTTAGGTGAAAAAGAGGACCATGCCTAGTGTAAACATACCTATTTAGACACGTTGGAACAGTTTGTTTGGTCACACGAGTTGCAGAACAAAAGTTGCACAACTTGACAACTTTCCACTGCTTCCATCTGACACTTTTTCCATCAACTAAAAACTGGACACCACAGGAAAACCAATCTGAGATAACAAAAACTAAGAAATTTTATTGTAGAGGGGCCCAACATGATCCCATAGGATCAGACGATAAGTTTCTAAGTGTCACAGTATCTAAGTAACAACATGCTGAAGTTTGCAACCATTTTGAACTTTGGACCCTTAAGGGATCGATCTGGTTGAACATAGCTCAGAGCGATTCCGCATGTTTGGGTGAAAAAGAGGTCCATTCCCAGCATAAAAATACCTATTCAGATGTGTTGTAATGGTTCATTTGGTCACACGAGATTCAGAATGAAATTTGCACCACTTTGTAACTTTCCACTACTTCCATTTGACACTTTTTCCATCAACTAAAAACTGGACACCATAAGAAAACCACTCCGAGATAAAAATAAAAATAAAAAAATGGCAGGGGTTATTGTAGAGGGGCCCAACACAATCCCATAGGATTAGATGAGAATTTTCTCAGCATCATGGTATCTGAGTAACAACATGCTGAAGTTTGCAACCATTTTGCACTTTGGACCCTTAAGGGATTGATCTGGTTGAACGTAGCTTGGAGTGATTTCGTGTGTTTGGGTGTGAAAGAGGACCATTCCTAGCATAAAAATACCTATTCAGATGCATTGGAATAGTTCATTTTCTCACACGAGTTGTAGAATGAAATTTATACCACTTTGCAACTTTCCATTGCTTCTATTTGACACTTTTTCCATCAACTGAAAACTGGACACCACAGGAAAACCACTCCAAAATAAAAAAAAATAAAAATGAGAGAGGTTATTGTAGAAGGGCCCAACATGATCCCATAGGATTAGAAAATAATTTTCTAAGAACCATGGTACCCGAGTAATAACATGCTGAAGTTTGTAGCCATTTTGCACTTTGGACCCTTAAGGGATCGATCTAGTTGAACGTAGCTCGAAGCGATTCCACATGTTTGGGTACGAAAGAGGACCATTCCTAGTGTAAACATACCTATTCAGATGTGTTGGAATAGTTCATTTGGTCACACAATTTGCAGAATGAAAGTTGCACCACTTTGCAACTTTCCACAGCTTTTGTTTGACACTTTTTCCATCAATTGAAAAATGGACACCGCAGGAAAATCACTCTAAGATAACAAAAACTGAGAGAGGTTATTGTAGAGGGACCCAAATCGATCCCATGGGATCATACAAAAATTTCTAAGCATCACGGTATCTGAGTAGCAACATGCTGAAGTTTGCAGCCATTTTCCCCTTTGAACCCTTAAGGGATCGATCTGGTTGAATTTAGCTCGGAGCAATTCCGCATGTTTGGGTATGAAAGAGGACCATACCTAGTATAAACATACCTATTCAAACATTTTGGAATAGTTTTTTTGGTCACACGATTTGTAGAACAAAAGTTGCACCACTTTGCAACTTTCCACTGCTTGCATTTGCCACTTTTTCTATTAACTAAAAACTGGAAACGATGAGAAAACCACTCCAAGATAACAAAAACTGAGAGAGGTTATTTTAGATGGCCCCAACACAATCCCATTGGTTTAGAAAAATATTTCATAAGTGCCATGGTATCTGAATAATACCCCATCAAATATTGCTACCCTTTTGCACTTTGGGATTTGATGTTTCATTGAACTGTATAGTTCCGTATAGGATGATTATGCTCTATTTTTTATGGAATTTGGTGGGAAGCAGACTTAACTTTGTTTTAGTTTTGGTTTGGTTTGGTTTGATTTCAAGTTATTTTTTGCATTGTAGAAGCCAAATACTGAGGGTTGATTTGTATACCTTGTTTTAAGGGTTTTGAATGCATTAAAATGTCATACTAAGTTGTTCACCCACTCAATGCTTCTATAGCTCGATGGAAAGGCTTAGTTATGGTTATAAAACATGTGTGCATATTTTTTTTTGCAAGGGAGGTGAATAGATGGTTTTTAGGTGATGCCCTAGATGTCAAATGGTGCATTTTTTTAGTGGAAAATGGTGGTTTACTGCTAGGGTTTGAAGAAATATTTGGGGGCAGTGATATCTCTTGAACTTTTAAGCTTGTGCAGACCTTTTTGAACATGTTTTAGCTTTGGTTAGCTATGGGAAGTTTCAAGTATTGGTTTTCAACAAACCCTTGCCTAACTTATAGTCTCCAAAACTCATCAAATGGGCTTATCTTTTAGAGAAGGTCATGCAATTGGCTTTTTGTTTGAAAGCTAAAGTTTCTCCTAAGTCACCAATGTAGTTCTCTTTTCCTTTTCAGACTCTTTCATTGCTAAAAATCATCTCTTGGATTTAATCATCTATACCACATGGTTGATGTGCTTTGAATCCTTGCATCTAAAGGAAATTTCCTTTACTTAAATACTATTAGGGAATTTCAATGTTGCCACTGTAGTTGGTATTAAAGTTGGTACCTACAACATGAAGAGTGATTCTCATTGCTCTTCTACATTAGAGGGTTCATATCCTTGATCTGACTCTTCTGAATTATCAGAATCAAAATAACTAGTAGAGGCTTTGAAAGGAACTCCATGAAAACCAAGCTCTTTAAATGGTATATCAAACTCTAGTTCAAAATATTTTAGATGAGGCTGCTCCCATAGCTCTCTTACTCACTTGAAAAACCTTTGAAACTCTGTATTGATTTTATTTTTCCTTTCCCTCTCTTGTTTTTCTTCCTTAATTTCATCAAGATCATACATTGACCTTCTTGCCCCTCCTAAAGTTTGGACCACATCCATTACCACCACATAAAACTAGACATCCTTGGTCTTCTTGGTTTCCATGCCTTGATATGCTTATGCAAATGAAAATGAAGCAAAGTAATCATCTCCTTCTCCACTAGTTGGAAGAATGCATGTTGAATTTTTTGATACATGATATCAGCTCTCTCATCTACTCTCATGGTTGAATACTGAAATCTAGTATGGTGGGCCTCTAGAGTTGTAGTCATATTTCTTCCTCTTCCACCAAATGTTGGCCCAATCCACACGTCTACCAACCTAATTGACTATGTTTTTGAAAGCTGAAGTTTCTCTTGAATCACCAGTGTAGCTCTCTCTACCTTTTCAGACTCTTTCATTGCTACAAATTGTCTCTAGGATTTAATCATTTGTACCACATGGTTGATGTGCTTTGAATCCTTGCATCTAAAGGAAATTTCCTCAACATAAATACTGCTATGGAATTTCAATGTTGCCATTGTAGTTGGTATTAAAGTCAGTACCTGCAACATTGAAAATCATCCTTATATAAGAATACCCTCCATCTTTTTGGCTTGTAACACTCCTTATGGTGGCTACATGAAATCTGATTTTGATTCCTCTTCTACATTAGAGGGAACTCATATATCCTTGTTTTGACTCTTATGAATTATCAGAATCAAAATCACTAGCTTCTATATTCAAAAATTCCCAACCACCATCTTCAATAAATTGGTCACCAGTTCAAGTTCATTATGCTTTCATAATACTTTATATCCATGGAGTCCAGCCATTCCTTCATGCCATCAAGTGAAGATTGAGGAATGGCATCAATGCGGAGTACATCTTGCTTGAAGTCTTTAAAAATAATAGCCATATCAAATGCCTTTTTCCCAAGTCATACTCTCTCAAGGTTAACAATCTCAATCTTGAACTAATAGTGATTACTAAGAAAGGTAATTCCACCAACTCTATCAAACAGTTTACCGTAGGAACAATAAAAGTAGAGGCTTTGAAAGGAACTCCATGAAAACCAAGCTCTCTAAATGGTATATCAAACTTTTAGACCTCATTCTTGCACATTTACAACAAAATTCAAATATTTTCCTTCAAACGGCTACAAATTCAAATATTTACAATTTTGTAGCAAGAATGCATTTTTTTGAACATTTGACCACTGAGACTCAAAAACTCACCCTAATACACCTTAAATGGTCTTGATTGACCTTATTTAGCATAAATAAACACAAAATACCTTAATCTAATCTATTGACCACCTATCAACCTTCAAAAAGTGAAATTTTGCAACTATGAGACTAGGTGCTCCTGCACCAAAATTACATTGTGTCTAAGCCTTCAAGAGGCTTTAAATCTAGCCTTTACAAATGATTCTACATCTTTCCAATCATGCCTAGCTATTGAGCTTGTAACTAACATGACTTATTGCATTATAAATCAATTGACCATGTAATATGACCTTATTCAATTGAAAATTTACTCAAAACACAATTTACTAATTTAAAATAATTCCATGAACCAAATTTGCTCAATAACCTTGGTGCCCCTGCACCAAATTTCAATATTTCAATAAATGTCATTACAAATACAAATCTCATTACAATGCCTTAGGTACTTTGTTCTCGTGGATATTTTACAATGTCACTCATACATTTGAGATTTTTTTATAATGTATACATCATAGGTTCTCATTTAGAGGTTAACTTCAAATGAGTAACTTGAGATTCCCTCACAAATTTTCACATGCTCTTTTATAATGGCTTCAAATTGGAATTGAGATTTGTCAAGATCATCAAAATAAGGATGTTGCATTGATTTTTTGGCTAAGATTCTCTTCAATGGCTCAAAAATTAGCATTTTCTACAAGTTGAGACCAATCAATTCTTACTAGTTTAGTTACAGATGTGCGCAAAGTAAAAGAATAAAAAGAAACGGCTAATCCAAAATGGAATGAAATGAAAATATATGGAAGGAACTTATAGATAGGCATGGCAGTCTCCCAACTTAGTCAATCCTAGTCATACATCTTCACTGCGAGTTCCAAGATACCTATTGCACACAACACCTCTCATGAATCTAGAATATCTTGAAATTCTAGATGATCCTATAATGTCTACATCATAGGTGCTCATGATAAGGTTAACTTCAAATGAAAAACTTGAAATTCCCTCACCAAGCTTCACACGCTCTTTTTTAATGGCTGAAAATCATAATTGAGATTTGTAAAGATCATCAAAATAGGGATGTTACATTGCTTTTATGCCTAAGATTCTCTTGGATGGCTCACAAATCTACATTTTCAGCAAGGGGGCACCAATCAATGTTTACCGAGTTACTTACAGATACACAAAGTAAAATAAGATGATGGCATTGGCATCAAACAAATTAATGTGGATACAAGTATAAATTAATAATCTAACCATTGTGCATATACTTACAAATTAATCCAAGGAACCATTAAGATCTACTCTACTCTTTATTGTGTCAAGTATTGCCTCATGGTCAGACTCACGGACCTTCCACAAGGTCTTGTTCAAAGGCCTACCCCCATATTTTCTCAAATGAACATTGGATGCCACAACAAGGTTTGAGTAATGAAGAATCTTATGATGCATGTCAAAGTCCTCAAATAGCCAATGTTTAACACTCTTATGTGGGTACCTTCTAAGCCATGTTCCAATAATAACAACTGATCTTGTAGGGTATTCAATGTTTTCTCCATCTATAACTGGGGCTTCCAATTTCTTTTTGGCCTCAACACAACAACACAAGTAATAGTATGTTACCTCTTCATTTTCTTCATCTGCAATAACTGCATAAACATTTCTTGCATTGATATGTGTAGAAAATCACTTGAAATTAGTCAACATTACAAAGTAGAATAACAATATGGAATTTCAAAAACTAAGCAAGTAGATATATTACCTGGTTGAACTAGATCTAATACATGGTCAAAGTCGACTGATGATTCCATCTGTGTTAGTTCCAATGTCGCCATAGGGTGATATGTGTGAAGTGGGCTAAGATAACTTGTCAACCATTTCTCAACCCACTCTCTTGACTCACAATCATTCCAGGCTTGCATTATACATGAAGAAAAAAAGAATTTCATCTTACGTGTATCGATACTTCATGAACTTGCATTTGAGCTAAGGAAAGAGTGTAGCTCACTTGATCCTATTAGTGTACAACAATCCTCATATGGTGCAATGTTAGTATCATCCATCAACTAAAAATATATACGAACTGAAGATGTACCTTCATTACTTGCACCCATCGAAGCATTACACCACCCGACAATTGAACTTGCATCTGTCAACTTTGCATTGTCTTTATAATTTAACTCTTCTCATGCTAATGCTCTTTTCACACATGCTTCTGCACCATCATGCTCCCCCTTTCCATGCTTGGCCTCACTAAATTTCCACATATGTTGAACAACTGTAGTGAGATACATCATGCACAACCAGTAGAACATGCGCACATTCTTGAACTGCGTTGCACAGTTATCTGACCATATTATATGTCGAACATATGCTATGCCCCTCTGAGCCAAATCACTATAGAACATCTAGAAGAAAACTTTTACAAACTCTAGAAAATGTGTGTGATCATCACTAATATAAAAGTGATACTCCCTCAATACCCTCCTTTGGTCCTCTATACTATTAGTTGCATGAATGAATGATATTTGCACAAATATCAAAACCTGTGTGGAGTTCTAATACTGTAAATACACCTCACACTATGGCTATAGAGTGTAGTTCTCTGCAAATTCAACCACTAATAATATACTTCCAACTGGAAAGGTGTCCTTGCATAGCTTGAATTGTGTGTCCAGCCATTGGGCTGTATGGGTATGCCTTGCATACTCATACACTAGATTCTCATGAAACATGGACATAAACTAATACACTAGAATCTTCTCAATAACCAAATCACACCTTTTTGCTTGATACCCATCTTTTGTAGCATATGCCACTATTTTATACTTCCCAAAATCTACTAGTTTATGTCCCACCTCATATGTGATTTCCATATGTTGACATACTGGCATTTGTTGCAAGCCACCACAACACTCGCATGAACCATCCAAGCATGTTGTCCTGTAGAATATTTGGCCATCCTCTATTTGACATAAAAAAATTGATAAGAACTCTCTTGAAGATTTTGGTGGGGCTTCTATGCTAGAATCCTGCAAAACATCGTTAGTATGCAAATCTAAACATATAGAATGATAAACATCATAATGGTTAGCAAATTCAATATGTAGTCTACAACAACAAGTAGTGCATGTGTGATTTATCTTGACATAAAAAGGTTTAAGAATTTCAAAAAATATTTGAGAAATAATAATTTGAGGATAATCATTTTGAAATTTACAAAAAGATTGGGTTTGAGTCATACCCAAAAAATGCTTTTGATGTGGCTCACAGTTCTGACTACTGATTCTCCTTCTTACGACATCCCTTTGACTCGGAGATGTCCTTGTATTATTCTTCCAATAATCTTCAATTAGTTTTCTCAATGTTTCAACAACTTTTTTATCTTTATGTTGCAGTCTTCTCGAGAATGCCCATAATTCATTTGACATGGTGCCCTCAATTCTTTATTTCCTTTGAATGGATTTTGATAAAAAATTTCTACTAATTCCCATTTGTTCACTTGTCTTTTTAATGAGACGAGATCAGTTTGTTTGATAGCTTACCAAAGTCGATGTAATGACACGTCGGGTGACATTACTATCCATTGAGCATGAGGTCTTACCCAAACTCTCATAAGCATCCATTAGATTATTCACAATAGTGTTTTCACTTGATGCATTTTATGTTCCCAACCCAAGAGTCTTCATGATGTTTCTATACTTTAAACCCCGCATCATTTGAACAAATAGTTGACATCTTGCGGTCTCATTTAGCCTTTCAAAGAAGATTTGTCAAATCTTATCAGCATATCTTCTACAAGTGCATTCTGGAATCTTACCTTCCATGTGTTACAAAATATCCTCATCAATATTAATCAAAAACTTTGGCTTTCTACACAAAATTCTAGTTGGTGTTCTCCTAGGTACATACATCTCAGCATTAGCAATTTCATCAATAGTTAATTGAGGTGGGCTAGTTTGCGTACCTTCGATCAAGGCTGGAATAGAAGACATACCTTAAGGTTCACATGGGGATGATTGCATACCTTCTTTGTCAAATCCAAGTGATGATGTACTCTCAACTTTAGATGTGGTGGATGGTGTCCAACCATACTCACTTGCGGTAGATGGTGTCCCTCCATATTCGCTTGTGCTTAATGGTGTCCCTTCATATTCACTTGTGGTAGAGGGTGTGTCTCCAACTATGGTATCTACATCTCTCCTAGCATGACTCTTTCACATTCATTCCCTTTGTGTTTCCAATTTCTTTTCTCTTTTTGATAGTTGAGGTTCCTCTTCAATTGGCTTGTTTTCGTCAATCGTTTCCAATTTCTTATTTTCACGATATGTCGCTACCTGTTCTCTCTCTTGTTCTTGAAGGTTTCATACTCTTCATTTGTTATATCTTTCTTCCTTGTTTGTTTCTTTGGAATGGTGGATAATTTTACCTATAGCATGGTAATGAGACGAATACTAGTTCCTCAAAAATGTATCCATTAAAATAAATGAAATATATATGTCATTCAAGGCTTCATAAATAGACAACATAGGTGATGAGGTAGCTAAATACTAATGAGGTAATTTAGAAATCGATGGAAAGCATGGAACAGGTCTTAGGGAACTTTTTCGATTCTTTTAAAGGCATTAGGGGTGTTGGGGTGTGCCTTGACAAGTTGAAAGCTTCCTTGTACATGCCTAGTCAAGCCTTGTTCATGGCTTGTAAATCAATCTTTTGATACATTTTTTTTAGGTGTTTGATCTTGTTCTTTTGGAAACTTTTGGAGGATGGTTTTAGGAGTCTAAAACCATTTTTCATTGTCTAGTTAATTCCTTTAATCAGTTTTTATTTTGACTGTCCTATTGGTGAATGTTGCAAAGTTGCATGGGCTTGTGTAGGAGCGATAGAAGAATGGATGTTTTTGGGTGCAAGGTCTATTTGTTTGGTCATGTTGTGTTGTGTGAAGAGTTTTTACATCATCCCCAATTCCTATTTAGATGTCTGGTTTTGTGAGTCAAATTGAGTCGTCAAGTTGCATTGTTGAGAGGAATAGTGAAGTTGGTGTGTGCATGTAGAGTATTTGAGAGAAGCTTTTGAAAAGGAAGTTGCTTCCCTTGCCACTCTACATCATTTTCAATAGTAGTTAGGGGTCTAGGTAGTATAATTTTAAAAAATTTCAAAAATTCCTAAGTTGTGAAATTAACAATCATCAGAAATTAGATTTCACACGTTCACCCCTTGAACCCTAGTATTAGTGGAAACTCAATTTGTTCCTAATAACTCAAATATTATCCCAAACACCAAAGAAAATATTGATGGTTTTAGACACCCATTTCATATTTATTACACATATCTCAATGTCAGGTACAAGTCCTTTGGATCAAATCCCCAAAAACACCCCTTCTAGGCTGACCTAATTAAGTTGATTAGGCCTAATTTGCAAAGCAACATTCCCTCAAAATTATCACATGACCTTGATACCTTGGGGAAGAATTTCTTAGGTTCCCAAACCTCCAAAACCACAACTAGATTCCTATGGTATGGACAAATTCATGCCAAACCTGAAAACCCTTGTTTTATGCACTATTCAAGAGCATTTATTCAATATGCTACTTCCACAACCTCCCATACTTTAAAAACAACTTGAGAAAAGGAAATTAACCCTACACATGCCTAAAATTTTAAAACATCATTACCTCCCATAGATATTAGATCCCAAACCCTAGGCCTAATCCCTCATTCACATGCATTTTTATTCACAACAATAAATTACTCATATTGTAGGTTTGCACCCCTAAGACCTATAACTCACTAAAACCACACCAATGGCTTGAAATGAGCCTTATTACATCCAAAAACACTAATATTGCACACTTTAAATGTAAATTCAAAAACTTTCCTTCAAAGGCTACAAAGATACTTTAGTGGAAGATCACCATTTTTTACATTTTAACACCTAAACTCAAAAACTCAACCTAAGAAATGCTTAGTGGTCTTGATTGACCTTATTAAAAAAAAACATGCTCAAAGACTCATCCACCTACCTATTAACCTCCTAATTACCATCAAATGATCAAATAAGGAGGATGAGGTGTAGGTGCTCCTACACCAGGGTTGTAAAAATGTGTTAAAGAGGGAGACCAATAGTCACCTCTTTCAAATGTTATTTTTGGAAGTTGAAGTGGTTTGTTTTAGGAGGTAAAATTTATAAAATTACATGAGAAACTTGAATGGAGGATGATCCTTGGATTGGGCATCAAACCAAATGAGGAAATGTTGAGTTTTCCTTAAGAAAAATGAGGTTTTGGTGAGTGAAAATGAGTTTCTGAGTTGTGCAATGTTATTTTATGTTATATTGAGCATGAGCAAGGTATTTTAGGCTTGTTTGAATAGTTTTCAAGTTTTGGAGTGTTTGGCAAGTGCTACTTTCAATAAAACCTAGGGTTTCTAAGCCTAGGGAGAGGGTTTCATGGTTTAGGTGATAAATGATTGAATCTCCACAATCTAACACTATAATTTGAAGTTTTGATAGATATAAAATGATGCCCCAAGGTTTTAGGAGATTATGAAAAGTTTTTAAGGTGGCCCCTTTGTAAAAGTGGGCTAATTTGGGCCCTTAAAAGCATAGAAAACCTGATTTGTGTAGTTTGGTACAAAACAAGCATTGGTGATTGTTAGATAAGTTGAAAGGCTCTGTAATGGGTCCTTGATGTGTTTTTTTTTGTGATTTGAAAGGTTGTGTGAGTGGAATTATACCCAATTGAGTGACTTTGATATGCTACAAGGAACAGTGTGAGTATGCTGAATGAAGAAGTCTTGATGAAATTGTAAATTGCAAATTGTGTTTGCATATTGGAGTTGTGTATTTGTGTGTTGCAAGCCTCCCCCTACCACATTAGGAGTATATTCCAATTTTTTATAGAATTGTATGGAAAATTTGGTAGCATAGACAAGGCAATCAACTAGTTTGTATAATTGTTTGAAAAAATAACTCAATGAAATATTTGGAAGCATACACAAAGTAATTCAATTGTTAAATAACAAAATGCCTCAAAGAGATGTGGTTTAAAAATGTAATTGGAAAGTGTATAAAATTGTGTAATTTAAAATGTCCATTGACAACCTAAGGTTGTAACATGACAAACAAACAATGATCAACATGGAATATGCAAAACAACAAAAATGAAAGCAAGCCATAATAGAATGAAATAAAATGTACAAAGACTTCACATACCTAAAAAAAAGAGTTTGAAATGGAGGAGTTCTACCCAATTATGTAGCCTTTGCTTATTCTTTCCTCAAACTCCTCAACAATTTGACCTTTTCAAAAGCTTGTTCCCCTCCAAACTTCAATTGTATATCAATTATCACTAGAATTCAAAATTAAATTGATATTATATGCCTTTCAACATGAAAACTATGCTATTTCTTGCAAAGGTGGTGAAAATATCATGAAAAAGGTGGTGGAATCTAAAAATAATACATGGACAATTCACTCAATCTTCAAAAAGCTACTTTTTTGTCGAAGCACGCGCAAAACCAAGAGAATATGTAAAATAATCTATAGATTTATTTTCTCTCTTTGTCTACACTCTCTCCCACTCTCTCACACCCTCTCTCCCACCCTCTCACCCACTCTCCCATACTCTCCCCCACCCTCTCCCACTCTCTCCCTCCCTATCTCCTAGTCTCCCACCCTCCCCCACCCTCTCACACCCTCTCCTACCCTCTCCCACCCTATTCCTCCCTCCCTCCCACTATCTTCCTCCCTATCTCCCACTGTCCCACTCTCCCACATTCTCTCCCACTCTCTTCCTACCTCCCTCCCGCTCTCTCCCACCCTCTCCCACTCTCCCACAGCCTCTCCCACTCTCTTCCTCCCTCCCTCCAACTCTCTCCCACCCTCTCCCACTCTCTCCCACTCTCTCCCTCCCTATCTCCCACTCTCCCACTCTCTCACTCTCTTCCTCCCCTCCATCCCCTCTCTCTCCCCACACTCTTCACACCTCCACCCTCCCAATCTCTCTCCTCTCTCCCCCTCTCCTCTCTCCCCTCTCTTCCACTCTCTTCCTCTCTTCCTCGCCCACTCTCTCCTCCCTATCTCCCACTCTCCCCTCTCCCACACTCTCCTCCTCTTCCTCCCCTCCCTCCCACTCTCTTGCCTCCTCTCCCCCCCTCTCCACGACTCTCTCCCACCCTCTCCCACCCTCTCCCACTCTCCCCACCTCTCTCACCCTCCCGCCCTATCCACCCTCCCACTCTCTCTTTTTTCTAAAATGGTCATGTCTCTACTTATTTGTAATGAGCTCACATTATAGAAAGATGCTTTTTTAATGATTCTCTTTTCTCTCTTTGTCTATATCTCCAACTCCTCTCCCACTCTTTCCCTCTTTCCCTCTCTCCTCTCCCACCCTCTCCCATCCTCTCTCCACCCCTCTTCCACTCTCCTCTCTCCTCTATCTCCCCTCTCTTCCTCCTCCCTCCGCTCTCTTCCTCCTCCCTCCACTCTCTCCTACTCTCTCCCACTATCTCCCTCCCTATCTCCCACTCTCCTCTCTCCCTCCCTATCTCCTCTCACTCTCTCCTCCTCCTCCCACTCTCCTCCCCTCCCACTCTCTCCCACCCTCTCCTACCCTCTCCCCTCTCTCCCGCCCCCTCCCACTCTCTCCCACTCACTCCCACCCTTTCCTACCCTCTGCCACCCTCTCCCACTCTTTGCCACCCTATCCCAATCTCTCCCACCCTCTCCCACTCTCCCCCACCCTCTCCCACTCTCCCCCAACCTCTCCAACCCACTCCCACCCTCTCCCACTCTCTCCCACTCTTCCCTCCTCTCTCCCTACTCTCCACTCTCCCTCCCTCCCTCTCTCCCACTCTCTCTCTCTCCTCTCTTCCTCCCTCATCCTCTCTCCCTCCCACTCTCTCCTCCCTCTCACTCTCACACCTCTCCCTCTCTTCCTCCCTCCCTCCCACTCTCTCCCACCTCTCCCTCTCTCCCCATTCTCTCACTCCCTATCTCACTCTCCCACTCTCTCCCTTTTCCACCCTCTCCCCACTCTCCCACTCCCACCTCTCCCCACTCTCTCCCACCCCTATCTCCCACTCTCCACTCTCTCCACACACTTGTCCATTCCTCCTCCTCTGCCACCTCTCCCTCTCTCCCACCTCCCCTCCCTCTCTCATGCTCTCCTCCCTATCTCCCACTCTCCCACACTCCCTCCCACTCTCTGTCACCCTCTACCACCCTCTCCCACACTCTTCCACCCTCTCCCACTCTCTCCCACCCTCTCTGACCCACTCCCACCCTATCCCACTCTCTCCCACTCTCTTCTTCCCTCCCTCCCACACTCTCCCTCTTTCCCACTCTCTCTATCCTTATCTCCCACTCTCCCACTCTCTTCCTCCCTCCCACTCTCTTCCTCCCTCCCTCCCACTTTCTCCCACCCTCTCCCACTCTCTCCCATGCTCTCCCACGCTCTCCCACCCTCTCCCACTCTCTCCCACTCTCAGCATCCCTCTCTCCCACTCTCCCACACTCTCACCCACTCTCATCCTCCCACTCTCTCCCAATATCTCCCACCCTCTCCCATTCTCTTTCTCCCTCCCTCCCACTCTCTCTAACTCTCTCCCACCACTCT
>VDFB02058242.1:204274911-204294337 GCA_007258455.2 Sequoia sempervirens | reverse complement strand
AAAGATTGGGCATAAAACTTTTGGATGATAGTTATTCATGGGCTCTTGTAGAGGTTCCCCTTCGGGTGTTGATAACTGATATGCCCCTGACTTATAGCTTGTTGTGATAACAAATGGTCCCAACTAGTTGGGTTCAAATTTTCTTTTACTGTTTGGATTTGGGACATTCTTCTGATTCTCCTTTAGTACCAATTCTCTGACTTGGAAAGTCCTGCTTCTGATTTTCTTGTTATAGCTCCCCTTAAGTCTATTCTAATAGACTTGCAACTAATTTAAAGCATCTATACGCCGCTCATCCAGTAGTTCCAACTTATTCAATCTTGATACTCGGTACTCTTCATCTGTGATGAGGTTTTGTAGTGATATTTTTCGTGACAAGAGCTCGATCTCAATGGGGAGTACTACTTCTGATCAGTAGACCAAGGAGAAGGGGGTGGCACTGGTGGGTGTACAGATGCTGGTTCAGTAGGCCTAGAGGGCAAGATTGATCCAGAGATGCTAGTCATGACCTGCGTCATTGACTATTTTCTTGAGGATCTTTAAAATGGTTTTATTTGTGGGTTATGCTTGACCATTACCTTGGGGATAGTATGGGGTGGAGAAGCAATGTTGGATTTTGAATTTTTCACACAAGTTGCGAACATCCTGATTCTTGAATGGTATCCCATTATTTGAGATAATGGCTTGTGGGACACCATAGCAGCAAATGAGATAGTTCAAGATGAACTTTAATATCTTCTTCTTGGTTATATATGTCATGGGTAGGGCTTCCACCCACTTCATAAAGTACTCAGTGGCTGTTATGATGAACATGTGGCCATTAGATGATGTGGGAGTGATTTTTCCAATGAGATCGAGTCCCCACTAAAAAAAGGGCCATGGTGTGATGATGGGATGAAGTTCTTGAGCTGGAGCATGAATGAGGTCCCCATGTTGTTGACATTGTAGCACCTTTTGACATAGTCATGTGCCTGTCTTTCCATTGTAGGCCAATAATACCCCATCCTCAACAATTTCTTGGCTAGGGTCATTCCACTCAAGTGTGAACCATAGATGTCGTTATGTGCTTCAGTTAAAGCGGTAAATGCCTCCTCAACATTTAAACAGCTTAATAAGGTTCCTTTTATGCTCCTACGATACAGGGTATTTCCTAGGATGACGAATCATGATGCATTTTTGACAAAGGTTCGATTTAAGGTTGAGGGTAAGTCAGCAGGTATGACACCTATTCACAAGTAGGTATAAATTTCATGGTACCAGGGATCACTAGGACCAACAATTTCACACACGAATTTTGATTTTGGTACCCTGAATGTGGGCACGAGAAGCTTCTTTACCAAGAATTCATGTTTTAGGATGTTGCAAGGAATTTCTAGTAGGGATCCAATCATTACCATGGCATCTATTGCTCTATTGTTGGCTCTGAGTATCTACTCAAATGTGATCTCGATAAAGGATTCCTTGAGAGTCTCCACCAGTTTCTTGTATGGAGTGAGCTTATCATCCTTAGTCCGGTATTCACCGTTCACTTGGTTTATTATTAGCTGAGAGTCTTCGTATACTCTGAGGGCCATGATGTGCCACTACACTGCTATTTTGAGGGCTATGGTTAAAGCCTCGTATTCTGCAATGTTATTAGTGCAAGGGAATGCCAATTTATAGGACCTTGGTATGTAGTCCCCTTGTGGGGTGATAAAGAAGACACCAGCTCCTAATCCATGTTGTGTATATGACCCATCAAAGTAAAGTTTCTAGTGGTCAGCTATGTTGAGATTGAAGATGGATTCATCTAGAAACTCTATCATGACCCATTTAGCCATCCTTCCAGTGAGCATTGCCTTTGAGAGTAGGTACTTGAGAGGGTCGATTTTGGCGATGAGTTTTATTTTGAGTGCTAGCATGTAATTTCTGAATTTATGTGAAGTGAACACTACTACTAAACATGCTTTTTCAATGAATGAGTATTTTAACTCATGACTAACCATTGTCCTACTAATATAATAGATTGCCCTTTTTGTCCCGTTTTCATCGTGCTGAGCTATAAGAGCTCCAAGGGCTATTGTTATTGCTGACACATAGAGAATTAATGGCTTTCTTGGGATTGGTGGCATTAGGACTAGTGGTGTAAGCAGTTATTCTTTGATCTTATTGAAGGCTTCTTCACACTTGTTATCCCATTTGTATGCTACTCCCTTGTGAATTAGGTGAGAGTATGGATTATGTTTATCTGCCATCTCTGTGCTATGAACCTTTGGATAGACTGAAGCCTGCCTTAGAGACCTCTTAGTTGTTTCAATGTTTTAGGTGCCTCCATCTCAAGGATTTCTTTTACCTTTACTAGATCTACCTCAATACCTCTCATTGACACTATGTATCCTAGCAACTTTCCTAATTGTACACCGAAGATGCATTTCTTTGGATTTAATCAGACCTTGTATTCCTCTAGCCTATTGAAAATAGTGCTCAAAGTTGCTACGTGATCCTTCCTCTTTCTAGATTTGGCTAGTATGCAATTGACATAATCTTTGACAATTTTATGGATCATGTCATGGAAGATTAATGCCATGTCTCTTTGGTATGTTTCTCTTGCATTCTTCAAGCTGAATGGCATCATATTCTAGTAGTAAGTCCCCCATGGACAAGTGAAGGTCATTTTATGTTGGTCTTCTTTAGCAATCATTATCCAGTTGTATCCCAAGAAACTGTCCATCAAGGAAAGCATTTTGTATCCCGCCATCATGTCTACAATCATTTCAATGTTGGGAAATGGGAAATCATCTTTTGGATATGCTTTGTTTAAGTCCCTGAAATCTATGCAGATTCTGATGCCCCCATCAGGTTTTGAGACGGGAACCAAGTTTGACACCCATTTTGGATAGTCAATTGGTCAAATGAATCCTACATCCAATAGCTTCTTTAGTTCCATTTTGACTAGTAGGGAAACCTGAGGGTGCATTTTCCTGAGCTTTTGTCTAATGGGCTTTGCTTCATAGTATACTACTAGGTGATGAACTATAATTTCTGGATCGAGCCCTGGCATGTCTGCATAGCTCCATGCAAAGTTAACTTTTCTTTCTCTCAAGAAAGCTACTAGAAGTTCTTGTACTTCTAACAGTAATGATTCCACATAGAATGTGATGTGTGGGGTCTCCTCTATTCCTAGATTAACTGAATTGCACTTTTCTGCTAGGACTGTTGTTTTTTCTTGATGAATAGCTTTGAAAGGAAGATTGAATCCCCCATCCTCAGGAACCTCAGAGAGGTTTTCACCATTGGATACATCATTTCTTTTTACTTTTTTCATGTTGGAGAGTGCCACAGTGTGGTTTTCACTCAAGGACTTAGATATTATTCTTAATTTCTCACTTTTGCGACTGACATATTCAATCATTTCCCCATAATAGGCATGTGTATCTATCTCAATGATGAATCTTGCTTTGTGATCCCCACATGGAATGTTATCCCTTAGTCCCATGAATTCTGAGAGTGCCTCATCATTTTTGAATGTGTCAAGAAATGGTGGTCCTCGTTGGTCATAATCGATGAGTTGGGGGTAAACTAGATAGATTTCATGATCTTGATGGTCTGACTCAAAGGATAAGGTGCTAATCATGAGAAGGGTAGTATCCTCAAAGAGCTTAGGTAGGTTGGTTATGGGATCCTCATCATCACTACTACTACAGATGTCAATTATGTCAAATGTGAAGTTGTCTAAGATGCAACCTATAGATATGGGTAAGTGAAGTTCGGCTGCGGATAGCTGAGGAGGATTATTGAGCTTTCTAACTAGAGAACTTCGGCCACGTATGGTTATACTCGGAGGGGTACATCCAAGACCAGTATTTCTCATCTGTGTCTCTAGAATGATAGGTATTATAAGCCCATTGTCATTTTTCCCAAGTCTCTGGTTTATGTCATAGCGCATTGCGAGCATCATTTGCAAACCTTTGCTTCTGTCATCCATTGGTAGATTGGTTGTTGGTCTATTATCTTGGTATAGGACATGAGATGGGTCCTCCTCTATGACTTCTTGGTTGAGATCTCCCCAACTTTTGAAGTTGGGATAGTCTTCAGGAGATGTTTGAAATGTGGAGGCTTCATTTGATTACAGACATCCTCGTGATCTGGGAGATTGTGGTAACTCTCCTACCACAAAATCATTTTTGGGAATCGTGTACTTTTCACAACCATTATCCTGGATGATGAGTTTGATATCAGAGGTGGTGGGGATGGCAGGAATGGTGGGTGTCTCTTTCGTAGAAGTGGATGCGAGAGTGGTTGGATCAATGTACGGTGTTGATGGGCCTTCATCATTTTTAGGTACCTAAGGTATTTTGTAGTATTTTTCCTCAAGGTTCTTGCAGTAGGAGAATGGTTTAGGATCTCCATGGATGGTTACCTCTTGTCCTTCATATGTGAATTTGACACTTTGATGGAAATTTGATCCTACCGCTTCCATTGCATGGATCCATGGATGTCTTAGGAGAATGTTATAAGGCAAGTTGAGGTCCAGGACCTGACAGGTGATTTCCATGATAGTTGGCCCTGCTTGAATAGGGATTTTGATTGTTCCTTGGAACACTCTTTCCTAATCATCATATGCTCTTATTGTAAGACCTTTTCCTTTGTCGATGGAATCCTCTAAGATTTTTAACTACTTAATGAGCTTGAGGGAACAAATATTCAAGCCTGCAACTCCATCCACCAAGGCTCGCTTGACTTTACTTTTATGCACTAGGACCTCTAAGTGGAGTGCATGGTTATGAGATGGTTGAGTGAGAAAATCTTGGTTGTAGAATGTAAGGAGATTTGGAGTGATGATGTTTTTGACCATAGCTTGGAATTGTTCTGCATCAAGATTTGTAAGGATGGTGGATGAAGCCAATGCTTCCTGAAGGATTTTCTTGTGGGAGGATGAGATTTTTAACAACTCCAAGATGGAGATTTGTGCTAGCATTCTTTTTAGATAATCAAGGAAATTGTAACCATTGAGAACAAATCTTGGATTGGACATGAAAGTTTTGTTTGTTTGAGATGATCCTGCGATATTAAATTTTTGACCTCTTGTGGTGACTCCACAATCAACTTGGACTCCTTTGATAGTGATTACTGTGCAATATTCATCTAGGGAGGCAACAATAGTTTCATACACATGATTCACATTTTTGGAGGTGCCTTTCCCCTTATCAGTGTTATTGTTCCCTTTATTATTATGGTTAGGCATCAGATTTGTGTATATTTTGAAGTTTTGGTTTCCTATTGGCTATTCCACATTTATGATCCTTTGATCAATAAGGTCTTGGACTATGTTCTTTAGTCTCATGCAATTGTTCGTGGTGTGCCCTTTGATTTTGTGGAAGTTGCAGAGCTGATTTTTGTTGTACCAAGGAGGTTTAACATCTGGTTCTTCGTAGTTCTTGTAGGTGGGAATCTTGATGAGGTTTTTGTTTAGTAATTTCTTCATGATGACTTTGAGTGGTTCCCCAAGAGCAGTGTATTTCTGTTTGGTGAATTTCTTGTTTCGCTGGGGAGGTCCTCTTTGGTTATTGTGTTATTGATTGCTTGGTTGCTTGATTGTTTTGTTGTTGTGTTTTCTTGATGATGATTTTGGATTTGTTGTTTTGGTGTGGGTGTGTTTTGGCGAGGGGCACTGATGATAACTTTGGCATCAATGACACCATCATTGGTAACATTTTTGTTTCTTTCCCATGTGTGAGGTTTGTCATTGTAATTTGTGGGTGGGTAATTATTCTATTGCTCAAGATATGAAGTTGATCCTCCTGGTTGTGTCATAAGGGCTCGTTTGATGCTGAGCACCTTGGAAATCAACTGGTCATATGTGGTGATCCCTTGGACCTTGAGATGGAATGCCAAGAGGCCATCAAGGTTGGATATGATAGTACATACTTGTTCATTAGGCATGACCCATTTGCTTCAATTGGCCTTGGATCGCCATCATTGTAGGAATGAAGAAAATGATTCATTCTTACCTTGTTTCAAAGCTGAGAGCTCCTCTAGACTAACATCCATGGCAATACTACATGCATAGTTTTTGATGAATGCGTCTATGATTTCTTGGAATGTCTTGATGCCTGTAGGTAGGAAAGAGAACCATTCCATGGTGTGGCCAGCCAAACTTCTAGGAAATATCCACATTAGATAGATATCGTCATACGCGACTTCCATGCAATGAACCTAGAATTCCCTGATATGATCTTCAGGGTTTCCCATCCCACATTACTTGTCAAATTTGGGGATCTCAAATCCCTTTGGTAATGGTTTCATCACAAGGCTCCTATCGAATGGATAAGGACACAAGTTACTAGATGTTCTTGAGGTTCACCCTGATTGAAGGTCGAGCACTTGTTGTGAGAGCAACCTGATTTGTGTTGTCACATCATTTTGAGAATTAGGGGGTGGGATGAAGGTTTTCTGAGGTGGTTCACTAGTGGGTGTGATGGGTGGATTGGTTGATGTGTTGATTGGTGGTATTTTCACATTTTGTTGAGCCATGTATGCTTGCACTTGCTGCTGTATGAACAACGCTTGTTGGTCTTGTTGTTGTTGTGCCAGGATTGCATGTTGTTGTACCAACAATGCTTGTTGCTGCACCAACAACGCTTGTTGTTGGGTTGCTAATTTGGTTGCTTCTTGCTGATCTTGGTATTGTTTTATTAATTTTTTTGTGCAAGATATTGCTCTTGTGCCTATTCTTGTTGTGCTTGATATTGAGTGTGTGCCTGAGCTTGAGCTTGAGATTGAGCTTGAGCTTGTGCGTGTGCTTGTGCATGTGCTTGTGCATGTGCTTGTGCTTGTGCTTGTGCTTGTGCTTGGGCTTGTTACGATAATATTTTGGCTTGAGCATCCTTTTGTGCTTGTAATGCGGCTTGGGCTGCTTGAACAACTTGTTGAGCAACTAGTTGTGCGGCTTGTTGAGCAGCTAGTTGTGCGACTTTTTGTTTTTGTACTTGCAGGAATGCTTTTTGATAAGTAGCTTGTTGTGTGGCTTGTAATGCCATACTGTATTGGCTTGATATATTGGAGCTTGGTGGTGGTGGAGGTGGTGGTGGATTCAAAATAGTGCTTGTTGTGGTGGTGAGAGGCGTTGTCATGTTGGTGATTGGGATTTGATTGGTAGATGATGCGATTGATGTGGTTGGTCCTTGAGATACCATGCTTTAAGATGTTAAGGGGGTTGATGATATTGTGATTGCTTGTGTAGTTGTCATCTATTGTTGCGATGTCGATGACAAGCTTTGAGAGTTTGGTGTGATGTTTTGATTGATCTTTGGGATGTTGGTTTCTTTTTTATTGATATTTGGTAAAGGTGGAAGCCCTAAGCCAAGTAGTGGTGTGGATAATGGTGGTAATTGCGAAAGAGGTGAAAATGTGAGGGATGTGATCTCTTGAGAAAATGGTGTAGTGTCAAAAATGCCCCATGCTTTGAATATGTCACCCTCTCCTTATGTAGTTATGGGGAGAGAGGTTTGGGGTGTTGCACAAAAGGATGATGACGATGGCTCATTAGGATCATGGAAAGTGAGAGGGGTATACTTATGTAATGGATTTTGGGGTATGTTTTGTTCCAAAATGATGATTACATCCAAGTCTTGATTATTGACAAGGGAGTGTGTTTGAATGGCATTAACAAATGCACTTCCCTTATTAAAATTAGGTTGAGTTGGAGCAAAATATGTTGTGATTTGTGGGATGTTTTCAGTGATGCTTTGGGATAGGGGTGTAGATGATATGGGGAGTGTGGATGAAATTGGAGGCATGACCTCTAAAGACGGTTCCACTATAGAGCTCACATCAAAATCAGAAGGTAGTTTAGCCCCTTGTTTTGCTAGTTCGAGCATGTATAGTGAAGGGTTAAGTCTCATCATGATATTGATGATCTTATGGTTCTCCGAATTTCAGATCATTTCACTGATTTCCTCGTGTGGCATACCAAAGGTAAGATCTTCTTCTTGGATTTCCTCTTGTGGATTTTCTGATGATGAGAGAAAGTTAGTCAAAGGATTGCTTGATTCGACGGGATTCATTTTGGATTTTTTTTGGCTTAGGTCACTTGAAGTGAGTGTTTCTTTGTTGGCTTCCATGTTCTTGTGTTGAGATCTAGTCTGCACCATAAAATAGGGATCAATTTTGAAGAATATAGGAGATGAATCTCTAATTCTTTGGATTGATATATCTTTAGGCACAAAAAGAGAAAATTTTAGGATGATTTAAGGATCAAAGATTGGTAATGATACAAATGTAAGATGGATGTTTGATGGATGATTGGAAATCTTCGAGAAAATATTGAAGGGTATGTTAAAATTTAGGACTTGATTTAGGATTGATTTTTTTTGGATTTGGATTTTGGTGAACTCATAAACTCTAAGAGGTTGGATGTTGTCCTAGAGTTAAATCGTTCAAAAGATGATAATTTTTCTAGGTGTGAGAAGAAGTATTCATCTAAACACTCCTATCCAAACAAGATGATTTTGATAATGAACTCCTAAATCCCAAGATGTTGGATGTTATCAAGGGATGAATTTGTTCACAAGTTTTGATAATTTGATCAAATATGTGGAGAAGGATGCATCTACACACATTCAATCAAACAAGGTGATTTTGGATTCATTTCAAATGATTTTCCCAAAGTTTAGCTTGAAGGATTTTTCCAAGACTTTCAAAGAGTTGATGATGAGATGATTTTGGTTTCGATGTTCAAAGATGGATGAGGGTTTGATTTTGATCCTAGGATGTACCTAAAAAGATGCTTTGTTTACTAGACCTTGGTATTGAAGAACATACGATACTTCTAAGGACCTCTATAACTAAGAAGTGGTTCAAATTGAGCATACATTTCTAGATTGTTCAAAGGGATGAGTCTATAGAATCTTGTGAATTTTTTTCTTATCTTGATATGTTGCTTTCGATTGCACTTCCTATTGTATTTCTTGATGACCTTTCGAGTGTGACTCCTAAATTTGGAACTTTGAATCAAGGAATTTCATTTTGGGATTTTGAATTTCTTGGAAATCATGAGGTTTCAACACATGTGAGCCAAATTTTGGTATCTTTGCTTAGTGACTTTGTTTTACCACAAACACTTCTTTTGATTAGGTTTTCAAACTAGATGTTCAATGTCTTAATTTCTCTGAATCCCACAAAGTATGTTATGTGGAAATTTGATGAATTCAAGGCAAGGGTTACCTATTGTTTAACTTTAGTAGGAAAATTGAGATGTAGATCCAAGTGTTTAGAAACCTCTAAGGATGTGAATCCCAAGGGCAAGCAATAACACATGAATTTCGTCAATTGTATTTTCCTCCTAAAGGGTTTGAAATTTTGATGATGATGTTAAGTTTTTTTTCCAAATTGTTTTCGAACAAGCAAAGTGTTTTGTAACCAAGAGCAAGTACAACCTTATGGCTATGAAAGACAATATTTGTTGAGTCTCCACTTGGACAAGTCCAGCTACGCTTATCTTTAATGAATGGTTAGATGCTTGACCCCACTGGCTCCCCTCCATGGCACTCACTTATACGGGGAAACCAAGCATCAACACCCATGAAAATCCGATGGCATGATTTCCGTTTCTACTAAAGACTATAAAAGTGTGGGGCTACTTCAGAATGGCTATTCTTGCACCAACAAATAGATAGGGATTTTGGAAATTCTAAAACAAGGGTTTTAATTCAGACTTTCCATTTGTAGGAGTTGACCCAATGTGGTGAGAGACCATTAATTCCCTTCTTGTCAGAGCCAACCGCATAATACTGGCATTTATTCCAATACCCACATTTATATCCCGGCTAGAAATACTCTCGAGTTTAGAGTGTTACCAGTTGAGTCATTCCCTTGGGTGAGTACTTTTCCCCCAAGGCAGGCCCTCTAAGATAAACAATAGCGAGTAAATGTATTTATAGTTTGATCAAACTTCGTTTAGAAACAAAGGGAGAACACATGCAATATATTTACTCACACTCGCACAATTTGTTCAATTTTAAACCCAAATTGAAGTGTGTATGGGAAATTATTTATGCAACTTAATAGCACCAAAATCCTTTTGATTCTCAACATCGCCGTGAGGTGTGAGAGAAGCGCATACATCTTTTGATGATATTACTTTGTGTACGTAATTGAAAAACAATGCAAACACTTGTTTATTTTAAATCCTGAAAGCAAAAGTGAATTCATTTTAAAGCACCAAAGTAAGTGTGACAATTTTCCTTGTTCAATTTTTAATCCCAAAACAAACTCTAGTAAATTTGAGTCCTAATGTTCTTTTTAAGCCTTTTTGTAACAAGAATTCAAAAGGTTCTTTTTAAAGCCCAAAACAAAATTAGTAAGTCCTAAGCATAAAAAGATGACAAATTTTTCTTTAAGAGGAATAATGAATCCTCCAAGAGTGTTAAATAAACACTAGAGTTTTCAAAACACTTGTTTTTTGAGAAATGACATCATCATGATTCTTTTCCTTTTCATCTTCGATCGATCCAACCTACAAGAAAATCAGTTATATTATGTAAAAATAGAGGTCCAAAAGGTAGAAAACAGACAAAAGAACCATAATTTAAGAAAAAAACATGTGCTATAAATAAAATTTCACTTCATACTCCCCTCCAGCGGTGCAATCCATGAAGGCGTCATAGTTTGATTTCCCCAGCGGTGTTGTATAGCGCCACTTGCCAGTCAGCTTCACTCTGCAACTAGGCCAGTGAGCATGAATACGTCGCCCTTTTGGCCAGTGGTGCAGTTTGTATTTTTGAAAGATTCCCACTGGTCAAATAGGTTCAACGACACAGTTTGGAATTCAAAATTCTCAATAGGAAAATAGAGGCATCGTAGTTTGAAGTTTCAATGGTTCCATATAGCGACGCTAGAGAACCAGCAATGCTGAACAATGACACTAAGCTTCCAGCAGCAAAGTTTTCCTATAGACAAAGAAAAACGTAGAAGTTTTGACAAAAAGATGATTAGAAAATGTTCAAGCCCTCCTTCTAGCACCAAAATGTGAACCTAGATCCTAAACCTGCAAGACACAATAAACAAACCATAAATTAGATTCAAATGCAAGCTAGAATGTAGATTCCTCAAGAAATTGATTTATCAATGCTCAAAATAGGAAAAATGAAAGCAATACAATGAGAAATCAATAAGAGAGATTAAATCCTATGAAAGCAATGTAAATTCTTGATCTCTTGAGGGAATTGGTGCCAATTTGATGTGAAAATTGGCCCTTTCCCAACTCCAATGCTAGCTTTGATGATTTGATGAAGATTGTGATCCACTTTGATGAAGAGTGATGAGTCCTCCAAGATGAAAACCTGTATAACCTAGCTACAAATTCAAAACTATGGATGAAGATTACTAAATATTTGAGCATAGTAAGTTTACTTAAATTGTGGGTGATAAAATGAGGAGATTAGCCTCTTATTTATAGAATGTCAAGTTGAGAGAATGCCAAAAATAGAGCAATGTGGGACTAAAGATCCACCAATAGGAAGGAGCCACTTGTCAACTTGTGAATGGATGGAGGATGTGCAAGTTTTGATCAATGTGTCAATATTTGAATTTTGAAATTGTTGAAATGACATGTAAGAGGGAAAGAAGGTGCATTGAATGCCACATGACTCAAGGAAAAAGGACTTTGTAGGTGGAGTAAATGCCTTGTTGGAAGGACAAAGTCCACTTGGATTTTGAATTCAAATTTGAGGAATATTCCTTAAAAGATGCCTTGTTGAAGAAAATAGAGATTTAATAAATCAAATAACTCTATTTTCATGTGCAAGTGGCAAAAGATGGAGGATGGGACATGATAAGAGATTAAATTAATCAAGGTTAATTAATTTAATGAAGGGATTAAATGATGTGAACTATTTGACTTAAATTTATGGATTGATTTAAATCAAATATGAGAAGAATATGATAAAGGATTAATTAAATAAGGACTTTTGATTTATTTAATTAAAGGAGATGATGTTAGATTAAACTAAATAAGGTTTTAATTTATTTAATTTAATAGACAGACTTTAGAGATTTAATCAAATAAAATTAATTATTTAATTAAATAGGGATAATTAGATCAGGCTGGTTAATTTAATTATCGAGAAAGGATGACTTAATTAGATAACTGATTTATTTAATTAAGAGGAATATTAATGAATTTAATCAAATAAAGGCATTTGATTAAAGGTTAGACCGAAGGATTATTCAGGATGAAGTGATGTTAGTGGTTAGGATTAGATGTCCAATATCAATCAGTACATTTTACGTGTCTATAGTTCCATCTTAAAATTTTGAGTGTAACTATCCTCAATTTCACATCCAAGGTTAGTATTTCCTTATTTCAGAAAAAAAGTGGCCACTTAAGCCCCCTTTTGGGAACCATCTTGGTGCACTTACCCCCCTTATTTAATTCAATTCATCATAATTCATCTGTTAATTAAATAAATCAATTTTATTTCATTAGGGTGTGTGCAAGAAGTTGAGTCCACTTTTTGGCCAAAAAGTGGAAGTGTTTTTCCTGATTTTCAGAATTTGACACATTTGACCTTAAAATTTAAAGCACTTAGAGATGAAATCTTTAAAAAAGTCACTAATGATAGAATGTAGTGCTCGGAGTCTAGTTTCTAAATATGTAATTTATTTCAATACCCAGATTGTACAAATTGAGTTTTAACAGGCATTTCTAAAAACCATTGTTTAAAAGTCATTTTTTTACCATACCATGCACGTGTATGACATCCATATTTTGACTTCAATTATTGTATTTTTCTAAATCCTTTTGGGAAAAGTTTTATGACTCACTGAAGCTTGTTCTTGATATTTTTTTGTAATTTTTTATTGAATTTTTTTTTTGTTAAATTTTTATTAGGCAGATTTTTTGTTTTGAAAAATCATCGTGTAGGACATGCATAAGATGACCTAAACTTATTATTTTTTTATTTTTTATTTTTTTAAATTGAAAAGAATTGTTTGAAGTTTTTTCTCATGCAATCTGTTTGTCAAAATGTTATGTTGATCAAAAGTTATTAAAATAGTAAAAAAACCATGATATTTAAAATTTATGGACCAATTTTATTAGAAAATTAATTGAAAAATTAAAAAAATAATCTAATTGCAAAAAAAATTACATATTTAGAATCTGCATTGTTTCATCGAAAATGGGTTTTAATTTTGTCAGAAAATTCTACAAAAAAGGTCATCAGCCATATGTCCAAAGTCGGTATTTTTCTTTGACATTGTTAGGACCTTCAACTTGTAGGTCAAACCAAGTTGAAGGCCTAGGTTCGGACTTCCAATGCTTTTCCTGTACCAAAAACCTAGGCAAAAACCTAACCACAATGCAAAAAAAATTCAAATTTTAAAAACGGGATCCCGATTATAAAATAGGATCCTGTTTATTAATAAACAGGATCCTGTATTATAATCGGGATCCTGTTTATTAATAAATGGGATCCCATATTATAATCGGGATCTCGTTCCTCATTTGGCAATATTCGGACCCTTGCAAAGGAAACGGGATCCCGATTATAATACGGGATCCCGTTTCCTAGCCAACGGCTCCGACATTCAATGCCGATGAATGGGATCCCGATTATAGAGTGGGATCCCACTTATTAATAAACAAGATCCCGTTTTATAATCAAGATCCTGTTTTCTAGTAAGTGGGATCTCGTTTATAAAATAGGATCCCGTTTATTTTATTTAAATACACTGTAGCAAATTACTGTGAAGCCTACAACTTCATATGTATGGCCAAGAACAGTAAAAGTGAATTATTTTTCATAAGTTATTGTATTTACAGGTGGTGAACTTGATTTTTAGTTGATTTTATCAAACAGAGCATCATCTACACCATTTTTGAAGTGAAATTATATTATTTTTGTGCTTGTTTGGAGGAACAAAAGGTTTCAATTTGCAATATGGATTGAATTTTTCAAAGAAGGCATGAAGAAAACAATTTTTAAAGTGGAATTGTGGTAGTTTTCTACTTGTTTTGAGGAACACAAGAGGAAGAATTTTGTCCTAATAGGTATTCAACTTCCAATTTTTATTGAATATTTTGAAGTATTTCACTATTAACATTCATTTGTGCTTGAGAATTTTATAATTATGGGAGATAAAGCTCGTAATAAGAGAAGGAAGACATTGACTCCTCAAGAAGTTGAAGAAAATAGAGAAAAAGAGAAACTAAGACAAAGAGAAATAAGAATGAGAATGAAACCAATGAATGATGGTGGAACAACCAATTCAACAACTATTGAAGATGAAAACATTGAGGATACCATGGTTGTAGATGAAGCTAATTTGCAAGGATTCAATTTGGAGAAGAATATGATTATACAAACAAGTCCTACTATGTCTTCAAATCCCTCTTTGAATGCTATGAGAATGCTCTAACATGCACAAATCCGGTAATGCCTTCAAATCTACATGTTAGTGAAATGGTAAATTTGTATCTAGAAGTTTTACAAGATTCTGGACTTAATGATGTTGACATTGACTATATTCAGAGAAATGAAACTTTATAGAATTTTTTGAAAACAAAAAACAAAAATCTTTTGCTGCAAATGAAAATCAAAATGATCATTTTCTTGAGAAATGAAAACAAAACGATATTTTATGAAAATGAAAAATGAAACCGCTTTGTTGGATGAAAATGAAGATGAAAATGAAAATGAAAACCGCTTTTGTTGATGAAAAATGAAAATGAAACCGCTTTTGTTGATGAAAAATGAAATGAAAAACCATTTTGTTGATGAAAATGAAGATGATAAATGTAAATGAAACAAGATGAAAATCTAGAATGTGATGTTGAATTTAATGAAAATATTTTTAAAATTGGAAGTGGTGTTTTCGATAATCTTCCTAGTCAAATTTCTTGGAGGCAAATAAGAACACATGTGAATAGAATATACACCAAGTTCTTTTATTGTAAAAAAATTGCATTTCAATGTCAACTAATGATGCAATTGATGAGAATTCAAAAAATGAGGAAAGTAATGAGAAGGTTAGGATTTTATGTTAAACCAAAAAGAAAAGATCAATCATTAAAACATGTTATGTCTACTGTTGCTAGTGCCATTCAATCTATTGGGAAAAATAGTCGATCTAAAGATAAAAATGTAGCAAGAAGAGCTATAACTACTGCTATAGTTAATAAAGCAACTTTGAATAAAAGAATGGTAAGCAATATTAGTGAAGTTTTAAAATGCATCCCAAAAAAAAAACATTACTAAGAGTGGCAAAAAGAAGAGAAAGTATAGAAATGATCCTATCAATCAATGCGTTGGAGTTTTATAGATGACTAACAGGTCCTGGACATAAAATTGAATGTTGAAATTAAATCTTTGATCAAAAATATTGGCATGATAATACTAGGGTTTCATCTAATGCTAGAGATGTTTTAAAATTAAGGGTGGGGTCCAAAGTTTGTGATCCTCACCTAAAACACCTATTAGATACAACACAAACTCCGAATTTTGCAAAATTTTGTAGTAATTTAGTGTTGTTCTAGTAATATTAAAATAAGTCAAAGGTATTTTGAAAAATGTAAACCCTGGTATGTAAAAATTAATAAGCAACGAATATCTTGTTGTTGTAAAATACATGTTCAATTTCATTATTTTTATGATGTTTTTCGATTTATACATTGTACCTTGCATACTAACATGATTATACAAGATTATGGTATTGATATGCCACCTGAAGCAATAAGAGAGTTTATTTCAGGTTTGTTTTGTAAAAAATCTAATGATAAATTATTTTATTTAAGTTCTTGTATTTCTGGACAATGCATTAACTATGGAAATCTTTCATTTTTAAGAATTTGTTTTGCATGGAAAGTGTTGATCATGATTTTGGATAACAATTAGTAGATGTCAAAAGATTTAGGAATGTTCCTCTACTATTCTTTAAAAGATGGAAAAATAGGAAAGCATTGTGGATTTAGTTACAGTAAAAAGTTAGTGTGCATGCATTTATGAGTGAATTTAATAATAAAATTGTACCAAAATATGTTATGCACTCTGAACATGCTTGATGGCTTGATGGCCAATTTCACGCATGTAGAAACACATTTCCAATTGGTACTATACTTTCAGTGGTTGATTTTGTAGAGAATTATACTCTCACTCCACAAGAGGAAATCCAATCTCAATATTATAATTCAATGCAAGTAGCTATGTTTGTCCATATTGTTTATAGACATGCAGATGATAGCATTGAGGATGATAGAAAAGTTTTGAGGGATTATCATTTTTATTTGAGTGACAATCGGTTACACTCATCAGAGTTTGTTCAATATTGTTTTAGTATATTTTATAGAAATTTAAGAGAAAGAGGAATCCATATGAAAAAACACCTCATATGGTCAGATAATTGTATGAGGCAGTTCAAAAATGCTAGAATGTTCTATTGGTTAAGTAGGGTTCACAAGGAACTTAATGTCCAACATATATGGAGTTTTTTTTAAGCTCGGCGTGGTAAAGGAGAACATGATGGAGCTAGTGCATGTGTCAAAAGAATTCTTGCTAGAGAACAATTAAAATTTGAGGATTCGGTATAATTTAAAAATGCACATGAGATTGTGGATTGGTGTAATAGAAGATTATCTGCACCTGGTTCGAGTGATTACTCTATAGTTCATCGATTCTTTTGGTTGGTGGAAGAAAAGAACATTGTATCTAGAGTTGATTGTGAAACAATTAGTGGATCTACTAAATGACACTCATTTAGGAGTGCGACAGCAAGCACATGGACTATTTGGACAAGGGAGCTTGCATGTTTTTTCCATTTTTGTATCTTAGGAGATTGGGAAGCTTGCAAAAATACATAATGGGTTGAACAGTGGGAGCAAATATCGTTAACACCTGCAGAAGCACATAATCAATATGAAAGAACTATTGAAGAAAATGATCAATTGTTTGCATTTGAAGATTATGACCGTGTTTTAGACCTTGTACAAGAAGAAAATTTTAATTCAATTTATTTTATTTTATTAAGTTATTTTGTAATACTAAATTATTTATATGGATATGCACAAGTTATTAAATCGAATTTTGTTGGCAGGACATGTGTATGTTGTTATTGCACCTGAGGGAAATGAAGAGAAAACAGAATATTGGTTGGCTCATTGTGTGGAAACTAAACATAAGTTGATAACACCTCGAGAAGATGATGATGGCTTTCATTATCCAACAGGTATGGTGATCCCCTTGAGAAACCTCCTTAAGAAAATTTTGATAACAAGTTTTAGATCCCCTTAAGCAATTTTTTAGAACAAGTTTTTGATCCCCTTTAAAAAAATTGAGAACTTATTTGATGATGGTTTTTGAACATGTTTTCCAATAGGATCGGTGGTGGTTGTTGGCACTTGGCTACGAAAATAATTGAGAAGAAAGAATGGTCTACCTGCATTCGAAGACTATGAAACACATAAAAAGATTATGCATTATTCACATTTGGTGGTGGCAAGAAATATAAAACTAGAGCAGTATCATGGAAGACCTTCAAAAAAATTTCTATGGTCAATTTCTATGGAAGAGCATGAGGCAATCATAGATGCATTGCAAAAAAGAGAGGATGCAGATGGTACAATGGAATAAGTAAATACAGGTAAATATAGTTTTAGTTTTATATTGTCCTTTTAAATAGATTAAATACATGTTTCGATATTGGTCAAGTGTGTTATTAGCTGAAATTGATTTAAATTATCCTTTTATATATCCCATAATCACAAAAGGATCTAGTCCATGCAGACAAACCTAGAGAATATGGAGTACTTGAAAATGTGTAATTATTAGTTAAATTATATTTAAATACATGCTTGATTACATATTTATACTGTTTGGACATTAATAGTTAAAATTGATTTATTGTCATTTTTGTATCCCAAACCTATCATTGCATTGATCTCATACTTGAAACAAAAAAGGAGAGGGATGCCCGATTCAACCTACAAACATGTGTGGAATACTTTAAATGCAGTAATTTGAGTTATGTACATATAGATAGTTTTATATAAATTAAAATATGTATGTTTTTATGATTTCATTGATATTGCTTGTACCTTTTGATATTAGGTGGTGTGAAGACCTACTACATTCTAGCCACGAGTTTGAGATGTTCTTGAGATGGCATATCCAAATTTTGTAAACATTGTTTTGAGATGACATATATGTACATACATACTTACAAAATTAAACATACTCTATGTACTTCTATGTATCAAATCAATATTCTATATATTTTGTTTCTTAAATATACATGTTTTCCTACTTTGAAACTTTATGTTTATGTGTATAATCACTAAATATCATGCATACATTATTGTTAAATCAATTATATCCTTAAGACATATTATGACCCCTTAATACATCCCCTTAAGACACCCCCTTAATACCTTAAGACACCCCCTTAAGACCCCTTAAGACATCCCATTTACGCATATTATGACCCCTTAAGACATCCCCTTAAGACGTTCTATTATGACCCTTTTAGACATCCCCTTAATTAACACGTTCTATTATGACCCCTTTAGACATCCCCTTGAGACATATTATAACCCCTTAAGACATCCCCTTAATATGTTCTATTATGACCCCTTTAGACACCCCCTTAAGATGCCATTATTTGTTTTGAAAACTTATAAATTAGTGTTAGATGAACTATTATTTATAGTATTTATTAATGCTTTTATTCTTTGATCTTCTATGGTATTGTTTATTTCTTAAAATTTTATCCTTTCTGGTATATAAATAGATTGCTTTTGTTTGTAAATTATGATTTATTGACTGATTATTGATTGACATAAATTGAATAAGTTCATTGAGTAATTATCGCTATTTATTGAATGTACATATCATGTATATCATGTATGAAATCACTAAATTTACAAAGTATAAATATTAAAATGTCCTATATTAATCCATGTATGAGATCACTAAATTTCACATGAATGTCCTATATTAATGTCTTGACTATGAACATAAAATGCATAAATGTACATGTGTAAATCAAAATTTCAAACAATAATAAAGTCCATAATTTATGTAACATATTAAGTACATGAAACCAATATATTAAGCGCATGA
Source organism: Sequoia sempervirens (assembly GCA_007258455.2). Classification (NCBI taxonomy): domain Eukaryota; kingdom Viridiplantae; phylum Streptophyta; class Pinopsida; order Cupressales; family Cupressaceae; genus Sequoia; species Sequoia sempervirens. Next base: position 204,275,243 of record VDFB02058242.1, on the reverse strand, counting down.
AATAAAGTCCAACAGAGTACATGAGAAACAAGAAATATAGTCCATGAAATAAACAAATATAACACATAAAATCACATGTTTCTATGTCATGTACTGTCTCTATAATCAAGAGACCTCTTCACACCATGCAGACTATGTGGATGACCTGAAACACTTTGTATAAGAGAAAGATGAAATTAGATGTAAGACAATAAAAAATGATTTAATGACAATTTAATTTATAATCCATCATAAAATTAAATTACCATCATATCTATGTCTGGATGCTCTGGTGCACCTGAAGCAACCTCTAAATTCTCTAAATCAATCTACATAAACAAGACAAAGAAATT
>VDFB02058242.1:204263274-204274811 GCA_007258455.2 Sequoia sempervirens | reverse complement strand
TATATATAAAATTATATATATATATATATATATAAATATATATATATATATATTTATTTATATATATATATTTATTTTATTTATATTCATTTAATTTATTCTTTTTATATACATATATTTAATTTTTTTTAAAAAGAAAATATATATATATATATACTTATAAAAATAATGAAATGGGATTTCTTTTATAAATAAAATATTATTGATTTTAGTATAATAAAATTTAATGTATTATTTAGATGTTTATCTGATGTGTTTTATTATGAATTAAATATTTGGTTGTAGGAATTATATTTTTTGTGGTGTTTTCTTTATTGATTCTTTATATACATCCGAGTGAATCGTTTTCTTCTAATTATGGAATCGTGAGGTCTTGATATTGTTTTCCTCTTTTTATGGTTGTAAAATTCACTCGTGATGTGGGAACCCTCTTGTCTTGTAACCCTAGTCCAGAGGCATGTTTAGTTTGGAGCTGGCTTCATCTTATTTATACCTTTGGTTTGAAGTTTAATGATTTATGCTTGGAAGGGTTGAACGTGTTTCTGTGATAGTTTGTTATGTGTTGTCGTGAGAGGAATATTACCTCGCGTGTGTGGATTCGAGTACTATGTTTTTATGATTTAGTTCAACCCTTGCCGATTTAAGATATGTTAGGGGTCATAGGGAGAGTGGCTCTTCGTGGGCGCCGGTGCCTCGGGTAAGAGGAAGTGCCAGGGGAACCCACATAAGAGTAGTTAAACAAGTGATAACCTAAAAATAGAATTTAGCGGGATGGGTAGTAAAACATACAAGATATTTAAAACTGGATTCCTCGTCTATGCATTAGGGCTACCGTAGACTAGTGATAGACTGAGCAGGCCGTGGTCGGCAAAGTCGTAGTCTCGTCTTCATGAGAGACTATCGGCTCCGCATTAGCTACCCTATGGTGCCAGCGCCTCAGTTAGGAGGAAGGGCCAGTGGATCCATAGATGGGTGCCAGCGCCTCAGTTGGAGGAAGTGCCAGGGGATCCCATGAGAGCTATGCGATGACACTCTCCACTAGACATCCTTGTTCTTGTTTCTTGTCGCCTCTGGATATTGTTATATTTATGTTGTTTCTGATTTTAGGGCTAGGGGATCCATAGATGGGTGCCGGCACCTCAGTTGGAGGAAGAGCCAGGGGATCCCATGAGAGCTATGCGATGACCCTCCCCACTTGACACCCATTTGACTTGTTTCTTGTTGCCTATGGAATGGTGTATTGAATGGTTGATTTAGAGTTATTATGGAATCATGTTCTTTTATTGGTTCTAATTTATTTTGAAATGTAGTTTGGGTGTTGGTTCGGATCTTCTGAATATTGTATCTTTATGATGTTTTTGATTCTTGTGAGTTTGTCTCGTGATTGCTAATTGGTGACACTTCGTGTTATTGTGATGAGTTTCTTAGTTTTAACTTGTTATGTGATTTGTGAACGATGATGGTTGTACATTGTATGCTTGAATTGTACTTGTTTTTGTATCATGTTGTTGTTGAGTTGATTTGGCATTCATGGTCGGGTTCACTTCCTTGCCACCTCTGAGCACGGGGGGTGAGTTACTTGTAATTCACATGGTTGGGTGGAATGTGCTCCGCACTCGTTGGGTTCCCCATCAGCATCCTATCTTCTCATCTTTCCGCAGTGGAGTTGTACCAGTGATCATCTGTACTTCATATTTCATTATACTTGTATCAATCCCCATGTTGGGAAATTCAATGTAATTCATTTGTCAAAGAAAATTGTAATGTAATATTATGTCAATGATGTAATAGTTAGGCTCTTTTGTATCTTGTGAAGAGAATTATCATGGATGTAGTTATGCGATGTTTATCATACTCGCATCATGGTTATCGGATGCATCATTTTTTATGGTTATCATAAATTAAATGGTTATGTTATATTCTTTATCTTTATTTATGTTTAGTGTTGCAAAGTAACCTCGCGTGCCCCAGAGAACCAAGTGTGTTAATGCTATGTAATATGTTATGTGGTTATGGTTAATGTTATTGCATGTTCACTTTTGTTATTTAAAAAAAAAAAAAGTTATTTGCATTGTGTGTGTTCTCTGGGGTTTGCATGGCGGGCGTTACAACTTGGTATCAGATCCAAGGTTGCAAACGCTAGGGCCTTTGGGTAGTGTAGTCCATTAGGTTACCGTATGTGCAACTCTTGAGCTCATTTTGTACTTTATCTTGTGGCGCAGAACTATGCCTCGAGGTAGAGGACGTGGCCAAGGAAGAGGCCGTGGTGCCAGTCATAGAGCAAACCGGCGAAGCCCCTCATTTCCTAGCTCCCATGGTTCTGAGCAGGAGGAACATCAGAGTCTTCATAGCATTCCATCAGGTGGCCAGAATTCGGCACAACCTGGTCTATATGGTCAGTTACAACATATACTTGGAGAAATCCTTGACCGATTGGGACCCAAGCCAGATGAGGTACACCAGGTTGAGAGGGAGAGAGAGAGGTCTCTGAGGCGGAAGGATACAGATGTGGTTCCGGATGCAGTCATAGCAGGCCATATGAGAGATCTGATGAGGGCACACCCTCCTACTTTTGATGGTTCTGGAGGAGGTCTTGAGGCTGAGACCTGGTTAACTGACTTAGACCGTTGCTTCGCCATGCACCCCTACAGTAGCAATACCAAGGCACGGTGTGCGGTTTTGCACTTGCGAGGCTTCACGTCTACTTGGTGGCACCTTGAGGAACAAAAACTGCATCTTGATCTCAATATGGTTACTTGGGAGTTGTTCCTAGATAGGTTCAGGGCTCATTTTCTCTCAGACCACTGGAGGCAATGCAGGGCTAACGAGTTTCACTATCTCAAGCAGTTGTCTATGTCAGTGGAGCAGTATGAGAGGTGCTTCTATGAGTTGAAGCAGTATGCAGGGATTAGCCATGATGAGAGTATGTTAGTGCAGCACTTTGTTCGGGGCCTTAATGCCCGCATCAGTGGTGGCGTACGAGTCTTCAAGCCGAAGATGATGGAAATGGCAGTTGAGAAGGCTCGCTTAGTGGAGGAGAATTTGGCCATGGCTTTGGGTGGTCACATCGGAGTACAGATTGGTAGCATGCCCACACCTGGTTATGTTACTCATGGAGGGCAGTCACAGGGAGCAGGATCTTCCAGGAATAGGAATCCCCCTTCTAAAGGGGGTCAGCAACATCAGCAGCAACAGTAGCAGCATCAGGAACAACAATCGCACCTGAAGCATGAAAACTTCCAATCTCAGCAAGGTAGCAATTCGTAGTTTCGTAAGGATCAGAACAGGATCAGGCACCAAATTCGACAGGAACATTTTGCACAGCCTGCACCTAGTTTTCAGTCAGCGCCAAGTCGAGCAAGCTTTCAACAATCCAATGCTCCATCCGAGGGTAGAGGATTTGGCCGAGGTACTGGTTGCTACTCATGTGGACAACAAGGGCATATTTCTAGATTGTGTCCACAAAAGAGCACTTCTGGATTTAATCAGAGACCTGCCACTTCTGAGCCGACGGTGGGAGATGCGGGTGGATCTCATCGAGTGTTTTCCGTTGTTGACAATCGTTAGGCTGGGTACCAGGATGCAGGTGTAGAGGCTTCTGGTAGAGGATGAGGTTCTAGATTCGGAGCTCGCGAGTGAGCTCGAAAGGGTTCGATGGTGTCCTAAACGTTGTGATCTTGGCGTCATGGGAGGATGTCTCCCTTATTTGAGAACCTTAATTTTTTTTTTATTATTCTATTAATTAATGGCTTCCAGGAGTAAGCCATGTCCTAGGGGGGAAGGATGTAATACCCCTCATACTGTTTAGACTTATTATTTTCTGTGCTTTGCTTGGATACTATGATGATACAATCATTGTTTGATTTGGCTTGCTAGACGTTAGATGATGATGTTATTTTATGATTATTTCTTATGACACTATGGTTGGTTATATTAGTTGATTTTCAGAATTATGATATGATGCAGTGATTTAATTTAATATGTTATGAGATGATTGTTAGTTAGAAATGTTAATGTATTGGTTATATTATAATTGTTAGAATAGGTGTGATGAAGGACAATATAGCATCACTCGTTTGCGAGTGCCCTGTTATGTTGCGATTCCTTCTCACAATGTAGTATTTTGATTTAATGCTTTAATGTTATATATGTATGCACATGTACACAACTTCGTTTGTACGTAGGATTTGCAGGTAAAGTCTCGATTCCACTTGCTTTGGCAGGACAGGGCGAGCACCTATAGCCCAACGGTTAAATGTTGAAATAGAGGTGACGATGAAGTCCTCCCATTCCATGATGTTAGGTTGTCTCGTTTGTTTGGTATTGTTTACTTTGCGTATTTGTCGTCATTTGTGTTTTGTGTTATGTGTTTTGTCGTATTTTGTCAGGGTGGCATTTTATAAGTTATGATTTATTTTAATGATGGAAATAATTATTTATTTAATGTTTGATTTAAAATATTTTTTTAAATATTTAGATGATTTAATTAATTTTGAAAATCATGTATTTCAATTAAATAATAATTAAATATTAAATGTGACTTAATTATTTTTAATCAATTATCTAGTGGTGGATAATTATGAGAATAATTTATTTAAATTAAATAAGTAATGTGATGTGCAAGTAAAGTTGCAAAAACATAAATTAAAGCAATAAAACAAATAAAAGAATAAAAAAATTGTGTGAGCCAATAGGAATAGTGATATGGGAAAAAGCTGGCTTTTAAAGAATTGTTTATTTTATTTTTGGATTTTTAGAGTTTTTGTGAGGGATGGGCAGTATATTTTTATTTAATTAGGAAAAATTGAAAAGTTTACACACACAGAGAATATTGGTTTACAGAAGTTATTGGTGGGTATTTTGAAATTTTAGAAAGGGAGTTTTCAATCTATTTCTGGTGAATGTTCTGGAGAGTCTTCTGAAAAACAAAATAGGATTCAAGTTCGAAGGTGAAGTCCTGTAGAGGATATTTGGAGGCACGGGAAAGGAACTCTTCGAGGACATCAGAATCAAGCAGGCATCTTCAAACTTTTGAATAAGCACTAGACACCAGGTTCCACTCATATTCTTCCTTGTACCTTCTCTTCATCTTTCTGTTTCAGAAAAAAATAGAATTGGTTATAAATGATTTGTGTGAGAAAACGAAACTCTTGATTAAATAAATGATTATTAGAATAAAGTAATCTATCTTTTGGCAATGTTCTGTATCTATATTTTATTTTATTTTTACAATGCATTCTAAAATCTGGTTATAGAAAAACATGTTCTCTGTAATAAAATATTATTTTTAAAATATATATTCATATATATTTCATTATATTGTTATAATATACTGCTGTGTATATATATATATATCTTCCATCTGATGAATAAAGTTATGAAGACATGCTCATATATATAAATACACCTTTCTTTTTTTTATAAAAAATATATGTGTCTATATTGTACTGCCTCGAATCTTGTTCTGTGGTGTGTGTGTATGTAAATATATATACAAATATATATACACACATATTTCATCTATTATATATATATATATATATACATTATATTTATGCTCATTGCACTGTGATTATATTTGAAAAAATATATTTGCAATCAAAATTTTAGTTTGTGGCCGTATTGGCCGTCCGAACCCATTCCTGTACCAGACGGACGAAATTCGAAATTGTATACACTTTATTTTAAACTGTGTTTTGTTTTTTTTTTAAAAAATTATCATATAAAAAAAAATATGTAAAGTTTTGGGTAATCGTAATTTTTTTGTTTTAAATAAAAGTTGTTTGGGGGTTAGGGAGGGCACGACAGCTGTACCCACCCCGAGCCCCTTTGTGTGGCGGATTGCCACAGCAGTCCTACGGACTGCTACGTATAGCAGCCCGTGGGGACTGCTGCACAGTCCCCACTTGGCCTTGTAAATTTATTTAATTTCATTTTTTTTTTATATATAAAATTTTATATATATATATAAATATATATATATATATATGTTTATATATATATATATATTTATTTATATATATATATTTATTTTATTTATATTCATTTAATTTATTCTTTTTATATATATATATATTTAATTTGTTTTAAAAAGAAAATATATATATATATATACTTATAAAAATAATGAAATGGGATTTCTTTTATAAATAAAATATTATTGATTTTAGTATAATAAATTTAATGTATTATTTAGATGTTTATCTGATGTGTTTTGTTATAATTAAATATTTGGTTGTAGGAATTATATTTTTTGTGGTGTTTTCTTATTGATTCTTTATATACATCTGAGTGAATTGTTTTCTTCTAATTATGGAATCGTGAGGTCTTGATATTGTTTTCCTCTTTTTATGGTTGTAAAATTCACTCATGATGTGGGAATCCTCTTGTCTTGTAACCCTAGTCCAAGGCATGTTTAGTTTGGAGCTGGCTTCATCTTATTTATACCTTTGGTTTGAAGTTTAATGATTTATGCTTGGAAGGGTTGAACGTGTTTCTGTGATAGTTTGTTATGGGTTGTCGCGAGAGGAATATTACCTCGCATGTGTGGATTCGAGTACTATGTTTTTATGATTTAGTTCAACCCTTGCCAATTTAAGATATGTTAGGGGTCATAGGGAGACTGGCTCTTCGTGGGCGTCGGCGCCTTGGGTAAGAGGAAGTGCCAGGGGAACCCACGTAAGAGTAGTTAAACAAGTGATAACCTAAAAATAGAATTTAGCGGGATGGGTAGTAAAACATACAAGATAGTTAAAAGCTGGATTCCTCGTCTATGCATTAGGGCTACAGTAGACTAGTGATGATTGAGTAGACCATGGTCGGCAAAGTCCATAGTCTCATCTTCAGAGAGACTATCGGCTCCGCATTAGCTACCCTATGGTGCCGGTGCCTCAGTTAGGAGGAAGGGCCAGGGGATCCATAGATGGGTGCCGGCGCCTCAGTTGGAGGAAGTGCCAGGGGATCCCATGAGAGCTATGCGATGACACTCTCCACTAGACATCCTTGTTCTTGTTTCTTGTCGCCTCTGGATATTGTTATATTTATGTTGTTTCTTATTTTAGGGCTAGGGGATCCATAGATGGGTGCCGACGCCTCAGTTGGAGGAAGAGCCAGAGGATCCCATGAGAGCTATGCGATGGCCCTCCCCACTTGACACCCGTTTGACTTGTTTCTTGTTGCCTATGGAATGGTGTATTGAATGGTTGATTTAGAGTTATTATGGAATCGTGTTCTTTTATTGGTTCTGATTTATTTGGAAATGTAGTTTGGGTGTTGGTTCGGATCTTCTGAATATTGTATCTTTATGATGTTTTTGATTCTTGTGAGTTTGTCTTGTGATTGCTAATTGGTGACACTTTGTGTTATTGTGATGAGTTTCTTAGTTTTAACTTGTTATGTGATTTGTGAACGATGATGGTTGTACATTGTATGCTTGAATTGTACTTGTTTTTGTATCATGTTGTTGTTGAGTCGGTTTGGCATTCATGGTCGGGTTCACTTCCTCACCACCTCTGAGCGCGGGGGTGAGTTACTTGTAATTCACATGGTTGGGTGGAACGTGCTCCGCACCCGTTGGGTTCCCCATCGGCATCCTGTCTTCTTAGCTTTCCACAGTGGAGTTGTACCAGTGATCATCTGTACTTCATATTTCATTATACTTGTATCAATCCCCATTTTGGGAAATTCAATGTAATTCATTTGTCAAAGAAAATTGTAATATAATATTATGTCAATGATGTAATAGTTAGGCTCTTTTGTATCTTGTTAAGAGAATTATCATGGATGTAGTTATGTGATGTTTATCATACTCGCATCATGGTTATCAGATGTATCATTGTTTATGGTTATCATAAATTAAATGGTTATGTTATATTCTTTATCTTTATTTATGTTTAGTGTTGCGAAGTAACCTCGCGTGCCCCAGAGAACCAAGTGTGTTAATGCTATGTAATATGTTATGTGGTTATGGTTAATGTTATTGCATGTTCACTTTTGTTATTTAAAAAAAAATAAAAATTATTTGCATCGTGTGTGTTCTCTGGGGTTTGCACGGCGGGCGTTACAGGAACTACATGCTATTATTACAATTTAGAGATAGGAGGATGATTCATATAAAAGAAATATAATTAAATATTTATATTATTTAATATATTATATTTAATATAATATATTAAATAATATAAATATTAACTATCATAAATATAATATAAGATTACAATTAAGGATCAAATCAATGTTACAATTTACTTGGGGTTTTAATGAGGATTAGGCTTAAGATTCAATTAGGTTTGTAGTAAATAGTTAGGTTCAATTAGGAATATATAATAAATATTAATATAATTATAATACAAATATAAATTAATTTAAATATAATATAATTTAATATAATATAATATAGGAATACATTTAAGATTACGTAAAGGTTATAATTTAATTAAGTTTCAATTAGGTTTACAATTCAATTAGGATATGGTTAGGGGTGGGGATCATTTAGCATTCTATTATGGTTAGAGTATGGGTTACATTTAAGATTATTGTTATTTTTGTGATATGTATAGATTGATTCATTTTTAACATGATACTTTTTTTTATTAGAGGGGTAAACACTTTTGACCCAAAGCTAGATGGAACCAATGAGGCTATAGTATGACTAAATTTGGACCTCACTAACATCTAGATCCCCTTAAGCCATCCTATCACTTTAAATCATAAATCAATTTCTTAAGGGGTCCCAATATGACAAATTTCTTAAGGGGATCAAAGAAGTTCTTAAAATTTGGTGAAGTTGCCCAAGGAAACCAAATTTAACAATAATAAGATCGTGCAAGATTATAATATGAATGAGATTTCATGATCTAGGTTGGTCAGTTGAAACAAGAGTAGATCTCAATCAACTATTCCACAAGAAAATGTTCTTCACTAACTTGAAAGTTCATTAAATATTCCAAGGGGCACCAAAACTTTACCCTAAGTTTTGTAAACCCTAAACCCTGAACTCTAAAATCTAAACCGTAAACACTAAACCATTCATTTTGTCCTACCCAGCACTTTAAAGTGAACTTTTGTTGTCTTAGGAAAATCCACCATATTTTATTCCCTTATGCCATGCAATTTTGTCCGAGGATCTTACTACATGTACATCCCCTTAAGTTATCCTATTACCCTAAACCCTGAACTCTAAAGTCTAAACCCTAAACCCTAAAGCCATCATTTTTTATTTAAAGGCTCTTAGTGAAATTTGGTTGCCTTGGGAAACTTCACCAAATTTTATTCACTTGAGCCATGTCATTTTCTCCTAGGACCTCACTAGACGTAAATCCCCTTAAGCCATCCTATCACCCTAAATCGTAATTTGATTTCTTAAGGGGATCAAAGAAGTTCTTAAAATTTGGTGATCAAAGTTGCCATCATGATCTAGGTTGGTCAGTTGCAACAATAGTAGATCTCAATCAACTATTCCACAAGAAAATGTTCTTCACTAACTTACAAGTTCATTAAATATTCCAAATTCTAAACCCTAAACCTTGAACTCTAAATTCTAAACCCTAAACACTAAACCATTCATTTTGTCCTACCCAGGATCTTAAAGTGAAATTTGGTTGTCTTAGGAAAATCCACCAAATTTCATTCCCTTATGCCATGTAATTTTGTCCTAGGATCTTACTACATATATCCCCTTAAGTTATCCTATTACCCTAAACCCTAAATCCATCATTTTTTCTTAGACTCTTAATGAAATTTGGTTGCCTTAGGCAACTCCACCAAATTTCATTCCCTTATGCCATGTAATTTTTTCCTAGGATCTTACTACATATATCCCCTTAAGTTATCCTATTACCCTAAACCCTAAACTCTAAAGTCTAAACCCTAAACCCTAAAGCCATCATTTTTTCTTAGGTTCTTAATGAAATTTGGTTGCCTTAGGCAACTCCACCAAATTTCATTCCCTTATGCCATGTAATTTTTTCCTAGGATCTTACTACATGTAGATCCCCTTAAGCTATCCTATTACCCTAAACCCTAAACTCTAAAGTCTAAACCCTAAACCCTAAAGCCATCATTTTTTCTTTAAAAGCTCTTAATGAAATTTGGTTGCCTTGGGCAACTTCACCAAATTTTATTCACTTGAGCCATGTCATTTTCTCCTAGGATCTCACTAGACGTAAATCCCCTTAAGCCATCCTATCACCCTAAATCATAATTTGATTTCTTAGAGTTCCAATATGAAATTTCTTAAAGGATCAAAGTTCTTAAAATTTGTTGATCAAAGTTGCCCAAGGCCAACCAAATTTAACAATAATAAGATCACACTTGAGATTATACAATATCAATAGTTAATTGTATTTTCATTCAAGTAACATGTGCCTTAGACATATAAGTAAGGGCTTACATATAATTTTATCATTTTGTATTCAATTATTTAGGCCATTTTATATTGTATGGTTTAAAGGTATTTTCCTAAACATGTATCTTACATCTTGAAATTACAAATCTAATGTAGGTTCACTCATATCTTAAAGATCACATGGATCCATTCAATAATATTTGCAATCCACCTCCATGCCATCCATCTCCAACACCTTCACCTCCACCTCCACCCACTACACCTCGTAACCCCCCATCTCCACCACCTAAAATTAATGAACATGCTTGTTTGCAAGCACAAATCAATGCTTCTACTAGAACCATCCAAGATCAAATAAACATTATTCAAAATGAAGAATGTGTCGCACCTCCTGTGAGGATATTTGCATCTAGGATGCAAACCCTTGTTGATGTTGTCAAGGCTATGGATGGGATCGTAGATGAGCATCGACAATGGCTAGAGGAGAGGAGATCTCCTGATTTTGAAAAGGAAAACACAAAGAAATGAAGATCTATGCAGTAGAGAGCCATAACAGTTTATAAATTAAAACAATGATCTTAAATATTTATGAATTTATAAATTTGGTGACGATGGATATTTTGTCTGATGAATTTATAAATTTGGTTCCGAATGGATATTTTTAGTGACATGAATTTATGATTTTGGTTCTAGATGGATATTTTTAGTGACATGGATTTATAAATTTGGTGGAATTTATGAACTTATAATGAATAGTCTATAATAGTATATATTTTATGACTATCTACTAGATCATGATTTCTCCTGCTAAAAAATTGCAATATATATGTGTGTGTGTGTTAGACATAAAAATGAGCTTTTAATGAATGTTTTCAAGTTTATTGTTTAGTATTATGTATGTGCATGTATTAAAAAATTGCATATATAGTTCTTAAATTTTAAAATTTGTATGTATGTACATAGTTTAGTTTAATGATTTACAGTACGCATGCAAATTATGCATCATTTTTTTATTTTAAATGTACATGTACATACATTTAATTTTTAATTTTGTATGGACATGCTCTTGAGTTGAACAATCAATGTATATATATGTGCATTTCAATTAAATATATGATCTTAATATATATGTTGCTCATCCTATTTCAATTAAATATATGGTCTTAATATATGTATGCACATGGACTATTTT
>VDFB02058242.1:204153938-204263174 GCA_007258455.2 Sequoia sempervirens | reverse complement strand
GAATACTTTGTCATTATTTATTAAATAGTATTTTGTTTAATTGGTAGGTTGTTATAGTGGTTGGAAAAGTGTATCCTTTGGTTGATGATGTTGAAGTTGTACATGTTAAAGTTTATGTAGTTACTAGTGAATATGATGATGTTTTTGTAGAAGTGGGTCCTTTGCTATCTAAAAAGAAAGAAAATTAGGTCTATCAATATTTTTAGTCGATGGGTTACTTTGGTCAGTGGGGTCCACGAATATGGTCAGTGGGGTTTTCCCTAGGTGGGGGGGCCGTTGTGGGTCACTTTTGACCCCCCCAATAGTAGTCTGCGAGATAACCAAGATCGCCCTATTTTTCTATATTGCCCCTATATAAACTATATGAATTGATCCTCCCAAAGCTCAATGGTTCTATGGGTTGGCCAAAGAAACTATAGGGTAGTCATATGACCATTCACTAAAGATAAATTCATTAAGGGGATGGGAGGGCATCTAGCCTAGAGAAACTATAGGCATTGATCAACGTTGGTAGGTAGGCCTCATGAAGTTTATGGGTTGTCCTATAGTTTCTTTGGTCGACCCATCCATTGCCACGCCAACAAAAAGGGGGGAAATGGGGTTATGATGGACCTATTTTTCCTCAATTCATTAGGAAATGAGATCCACATAATGAAAGGACTATCAACCTTGAGTGAGTCAATTCAAAGTGTGAATCTATTGATTTCCTTCTTTTGCAAGGACGAGGGTCCTGATTAAACAACACTTTGGAAAGAAATATTAAAATTAGAAAATCAAACCCAAAATTCAATCTACAACTTGGATCTTGAAGATTGAACCCAAAACTGATGCAACCAGAAATCAAATTGCAGATCTGAGAGAGGCAAGATGATGTGTAATAGTCACCAAAACTGCTCTGTTGAAGTTGACTTGGGACTCATTCGTCTAGGGGTGAATAAGTCCTGGTTTAGGGTTTTTCTGTAGCTTTTGGGAGCCTTTGCAATAGATCTAAATCCTTCAATTTCCCCATGTTTCAAGTTTAGAGTGTCAAAAATAAATTATGTAATTGAGTTTCCATGAGATGACAAATTTTGCAACTTCAAAAAATTCTTCAATTTTTCTCTTCAAGAGATCTTCAAGATATCTTCCACCTAAATATACAAACATAAATCAAGAGGTAAAATGTTTTTTTATGGTGAATAGGGGTTTGTCTTGGTCAAACCTCATTTTAGTAATTAAACCTTGTAATGAAACTATGAAACATGAAGGAATGATGAATGAACAACTCTATGTCACAAATCACCAAACCATTGAATGAACCTTGGAATGTAGGTCTACAACTTGCATGAAATGGCTTCAATGGATGTGGATCTTGATCTTGAAACTTTATTTGAAACAATGTCGTGAATGCTAGAATGGATCATGAAATCTACATCAACATATTAACTCCAATAACATGCATGATGCAAGAATACTTTGACATGAAATTTGGATCTTGATTGCTGCAATAATTCTTCACTAAATCTACTCTTGAATGTCTTGAAATGATTTTGAAACCTCACTTTGGCTCTTGTAATTGAACACTTGAAAACTTAGATGAAACATAGTAAAATGACCTTATATTTATAGATATGTAACATTAATTTCCCACTGTAATTTAAATAACACAAGTCGACATGTGAATATAGATTTGAAATTGTTAAAATATCGCTAAAAACATAATTTAAAATTAGGTCCTAGGTCTAAGTGAGGACCCATTCACCCAAATGGGTCCTAGGTCACTTACCTAGGACACACATTGCTCAATGAGAAGTGTTATATTTAGGCATTAATGAATTTTGGGTTTCCTCTTTGGAAAATGTGATTAATTAGGCTTGGATTTGAATTAAAGGGGCCAATTAAGGAAAAATAACCTCAATTAATTAAGGAAGCCCTAGATAAGTGTGAAAGTGTAAAGAGGTACACTCTACAACACTAAAAATAAGGCACAATTAAGTCTATTTTAATTAATAGGGCCTTAAACTTAATGTGAATATGTAAAATACATCTTACTACACTAAATTAAGGTATAATTAAGTTCATTTTAATATTAATTCCTAATTAAGTGTGAAAAAGGGATACTTTTTCCTACACTACATTTAGCCCCCACTTTAGTGAGAGGATGACCCTGTGTCAAACTCACACTAAATTAGACATTCAAGACACATATGTATGCAACAATGGTAAAGATTCTCAATCATACAACATCAAAGACTAGAGGAAAAGGGAGGTAAATCAATCTTTGACTATCCAACACGGTGTGGAACATGTCTCAACTATTTGTCCAAGAAAGTTCACAAGCAGAACTCAATGTCCACTATGCAAACAATGCACATGCTCAATCCAAGCTAATAAAACCTCAAGTTGTCCACTAGGTGAGCCCCTAGGAAAGTAGCTTAGTGATAAATTCATGCCAGGTCTACAAGCTCTCATTGTACTAACCATACCAAAGCTATCCCTCTAATAACTCCAATAGGGCACCAAAAAACTTTAGCTTCAGGATTAATAAGGCCTAAAAAGTTGTGTTATGCTAAGCACCTATGAAAAAGGGAAAGGCTCCACTAGAAAGCAAAGTGTGTTATGTTTGGTGACCTTGAAGGGAGGGGTTCGAGCTTCACAAGGTTAACAAATTGTATTATGTTAAACACATATGAACAAAAATGGAAATAAAGGTTTGTTTAAAGGGATCTTGCTTAGTTCGTGTAAAGTCTCTTCTTAGGGAACATCGTTCCTAATGTCTCTAAGAGAGGACAAGTCTAGGATAAGAGAATCACAACTTAGGGAATGTAATGCATAGTATCACCACTAAAAGGAAAGTTGTATGCCAAGAAATATCATACTCTCGGAGGACACCAAACCCAATGACATCACCAAGAACAAGGACGCATCACAAGAAGAAATAAAATCATACAATGAAACATGAGTGTTGATGTATTCTCCCACTTTAAAGAAATTGCTACACCATTGTTGTGAGAAATTTTCTTTAAAGTAGCCAATGAAGAAGACATGAGAGCTTATTTGAAAATTCCTATGCCAAGTCATATGTTCTCGAATGAAACTACGTCATGAAAAGGAAGGGGTTGCCCCCAAAAACACATAAGGGATCTCTGGATTCGGGGTTAGTTGATGTTTGCTACAATGTTGTTATAGAGATCAAAAACTTCATCATTCTCTAAATATTCGCAGAATAGGAAGAATGACACATAGAGAGAAACTAAAGAAAAATCATTTGGGTTAACATGGAAGAGACGTTAATGTCTCGACGCCTTGCATCATCCCCAAAAGAAGAAAAAAAGAAAAGATAAATGTTTATGACACATAGAAGAATGTAGATACAAATAGAGGAATGCACATGAAGAGAGAGATACATCAAACATAACAGTATGAGGGATATCACATTACACACATGTAATCACACAAAGAAACATGCAAAAGAAAACAAATACAAGACTAGTAAGGAGCATGCAATTCAACCTATAGCAGGTCGTCTGCATCCCAATCTTGCTCAGTATATATGAAAGGAAGACAACTAGAAAAAGGGACAACATCAAGTGTCAAACTAGGACAAGCACCAAGTTCAACACTCTTATTAGGAGGATCATCGTTTAAGCTCATAAAAGATGAAAACATTAAATTCAACTCATTATGCCTATCAATATTTGCAATTTCATCATCATCATCCAAGTTAATCACAATAGGAGGTCTAATTATAATATCCATAGAATTTTGTTGTTTATGCTACGACGAAGGTGCAGAGGCATCATGCATTGGTTTAGACAAGTTTGGATTTTTATTTTCTATGTTGTTCTCTTCATCTTTTGCTTGTAACAAATGAGCAATAGCACGACGTCTACGCCTACGTTCTCTAGCATTGTGGATTCTTTTCATTCGGTTTTCAAGTTGTGTTTGTGTAGGAGTGAGTTTATCAACCATAGGTTTCTTTTCTTCCCTTAAGGGAGGAACAAAAGGAACCATGGGAGGTTGTTCAACCACTTTCTCTTTAGCTTTGTAAACTTGTTTTACTTTAGGAGGCATGACAGGATTTGTTTGATTGTCTTGTGGTATCTTATATGAAATAGGGGGAGAATTTGTCATAGGCTAGTCTTGGATACTTGGAAGGGATTTTGGTTCAATCATGGTCTCGTCAAGGATAGGAGGCTCAATAATGGGTTGAGGCATATTGGTAAGGGATAATTCTTCTATGCGCTTTGCCTTAAAATTTTGATAGGATTTGAAAAAGAAGTCTTCACGGGGTCTAATAGGTTCAATAGGCTTGGGCCAAAAGAAATCCAATGAAAAGTTCCCATGGGAAGACATAGGTTAAAGCCACTATGATGCACTGTAAAGATATCATTACCAAATGGAAACTTTAAAAATTTATGCACAACTAATGAGACAACATTCGTGGAGTGAAGCCATGGATAGCCTAACTTCACACGAAATTGGTTCGACGATGGGATGATGGTGAATGAGACTTATAATTCTTTTGATCTAACCTTTAGAGGGATATTTATCGAGCCAATCGTAGGGAAAGAAAAACCATTATGCATTTTGATCCATGATTTTGATTTTTCAAATGTATCTTGATAACGCTCATGTACAAATAGGAATTCTTTAGTGATCATGTTCTCTACATAGACCGGATCAATTAATATCCCATTAGTAGGCTTGTCATTAATTCTTCCAGCTATGTAAAGAGGACCATCAGGTGCATGTTTAAGTATGTCTTGTTGTGAGAAAGCAATGTCAAGCAACATCTTAGTTAAGGCCCTTACGAGGTTTAGCATCAATGAATGCAATCACACCATCCACAAGGTTGTTCTTGTTGTCTTTCGTATTTTCATCATTTGTGTCAACATTCATCACACCATTCTTTGTTTCACTAGCTTTGACAAAGGAGATATTATGATTAGGCATAAGATTGGTAAAGATTTGCAAATTTTGATTAAGAGGAGCACAAAATTTTTCCCTTGATCATTAACACCTCCAATTAAGATATGATTAGAATCAATGAGGTCTTGCAAAAGATGTTTAAGATGCTTGCAATGTTTTGTATCATGTCTATTTTGTCGATGGAAATCGTAATAGGCATTCGGTCTATAGTTTGAAGGTAAAGGCTTAGTAGGATCAAGAACTCTAAGAGGAGGTAAGGAAATCAAATTCTTTTCTAAGAGCGGCAACATGGTATTATGAAGGGTATCAGGTAGGGGTGTAAACTATCTATTTCTATCTGCAAAGGCATATGATTTTTTCATCTTTATAGAAACCACTTGGGTGTTAACATTTTGATTGGATTGAGGTGGATTAAGTTGTAGAAAGCCCTTATTTTATTTCTTGAAAGGTTGGTAGTTGATTTGAGTTATGAATTCGAACTTTTCAAAATAGTTAGAGGGAGTTTTCACTTCACGAATACTAACCAAATTTTGGTAATCACGAAGGGATGTACACAACTGCGTGAAGGAAGGAAATCTCATCATCTCAAGCTTAGTTTGGATTTTATCTTGCAATTTGGAAATAAACATTCTTTTAAGGTCGGCATCAAGAATCTTAATGTTTATTTGTGAATAAAACATTTGATATCGTGCTATGAAATCAGTGACTTTTTCATCATCCTTTTGTTTACATGTCATCAAATCAGCTAAGGTCATCTTGGAACCCATGTGCATTTGGAAGTGGTTGTAAAAGGCATCAATAAGTTCATTGAATGAACTAATTGAATTATTTGGTAGGGAGAAAAACCACTATAAAGAAACATCTTTCAAGGATCTAGGGAATAACTTAGCCAAGATTTTATCTTAAAAAATGAAGTCACTACATAGGGTTGTGTAAGCGAAAACATGACTAACAGAATCTCCTTTCCCACCATATTTTGGAAACCTAGGAACCTCTATACCTTATGGGATTTGTGTTCTCAATATCTCCAAGGATAAGGGATTGGTTTTGATGTATTGTGAAGGCTAGCCATAGTTGTTTTGGTTTAAGGTGGTGATTTGTTGTTGTACTTGGATGACATATTTTGCAAAAGTGTGTTAAGGATTGGATCATTGTTGGTATTATGAGATAGAGGTGAATAAGGTGGAGTGGTGTATGTTTTCGAAGGGCAAGTGAATTGTAGATTTGTGAGGGGGGATGGTTGAGAAGATATGAGATTCGAATGCACAAAGGTAGAGGGATTCCCAGTGGAAATACATAAGGAAGTTTTGACATTGCTAGTAGGTTGAATGGTTGTGGTAACATGAGTATTAGTGTATGTAGGAATAGAGGTAAGGGTTGTGGAAGGAGGAATTGAATTTCCACCTTGGCTTTGAGTATACCCCAAAGCTTGAGCACAACTAGTCATGGTAGGGATGTTCTTATCAAAAATATGAACTAGACTTCGCACAATCTCTATTCTATGTTCTTTTTCAAGCATTTTCCTCACATTATCTAAAGTAGGAATGGAACTACTAGCAATGTTTTCAGAATTCACAAAGTTTTGCAATTTTTCTATTTTTTCATCCATCCTTCTTATGTTCTCTTTGCGGGACACTAGCAACCATTGTTTCAATAGCATGCACATTGTTTGTAGGTAGGGAAGCCATTGGAAATGAGGTATGAAGAATATGATCCATAGAGGGTTGATTATCAAGACTATTAGTGAAAGAGTTGGAGAACCCGATATCCATGGAAAATGGTGTATCACGGGATGACATGAGTCTCGAACTACGTCTCACAATAGTATTGCTAATAGGACGCCAAGTTGTGAAGCTCATACAAGTTTCACAAACTCAATGTAAACCCAAAATGGGGAGAGGATGAAATGCAATGCAATGACCTAGAATGTAATACAATTTTCAAATTTCAAACAAGATAATTTTATGATTACGCTATGTAAAAACCTAAAAATAATGTCATGTAAATGTAATCTTGAAATCACACAATGCACTAAATTTATCAAATAAAGCTAAATATGATCAATTCCACTTAATAGAAATTCTGCAAATTGAAACAGAAAATTGAAAACAACAAAATAGAATGTAGAAACAAATGTTTTAATGCCCAAAAAATTAGAAAATGACCCTGATCAAGGACTCATTCACCCAAGGGCGAATGGGTCCTAGGTTAGGGTTTTTAAAAATGTTTTTGCAAATTTCTGAGTTGATTCCAGTGGTTTTCATATTCTAATTAAAAATAGTGAGTTACAGTTTAAATTTTTTGTGAAATGAGGTTGAATGCAAATGCAAAATATGACAAAATGAAAAATTAGGAGACCTAATTTGATATGCAATTTTGATTCAATTTTCAAATGCAATTGAATGATGATGCAATGCTATGTAAATGATTTGCAAAATGATTGATTTTTTTATATTTCTCATATTTCAAGAATGCAAAGATGCAACTTGCAAAACCCCTAAATGAAATGCAAATTCAAAGGTAAGTTAAACAACCCTAAATGAAATGCAGTAAATTCAGCAAGTTAAACAACCCTAAAATAAATGTAATTCAATGTAAATGCAATGCAAATGAATGCAAGATCTAAATCTAGGGTGTAAAGTGGATTCCAAAATCAAAAAAATTGCAATGATCAAAAGTTGTCTATCAAAATGAAAGGAAAGAAAAAAGTTTATCAATATGAAAGGGGGAAATGGGGTTATAATGGACCTATTCTTCCTCAATTCATTAGGGAAATGAGATCCAATAATAATGAAAAAGACCATCATCCCTGAGGTGGTGAGTCAAGCTCAAAGTGTGAATCGCTTGATTTTGAAAGGATGGGGGTCTTGATTAAACAACACCCTTTGGGAGAAAGATTAAAAAATAGAAAATAAAAAAAAACCCAAAATGCAATCTACAACTTGATCTTGAAGATTAAACTCAAAACTGATGGAACTAGAAATCAAAATGTAGATTTGAGAGAGGCAATATGATGTGAACCAATCACCAAAAGTGCTATGTTGAAGTTGGCCTGGGACTCATTCACGCAGGGGCAAATGGGTCCTAATTTAGGGTATGTGTAGGATCATGATGGGCCAAAAAGTGGCGATATGATGGGTATGTGTAGGGTATGTGGCTGATGACTTTTTTTTACCCAAAATTGATGAAACAGAAAAGGTTTTTAAAGGAGATTCTCGGCTTTCCACCAATATAAATTATGCTTTACTTTGACTTTAATAAATAATTATTATTGATTTTCTATTTGAATTATGACTAAAGTCCCGATTGATAGGATGATTGAAAAACATCTATATATTTCAAATGGTATCACATTTTTTGAATCCAAAACATGCATCACATTCTATGCTACGCATACTATAGGATTAAGAAAAGAAGAAATGAATTTTATGAAGTTTTGACCCAGTTAAGATGGTCAGACAATGAAGTATTCTTTTTAACGTAATAAAAAAATTTATAATTAATTATTTACTTGAAAAAAAAATTACAAAAAAAAATGTAACGAATACACCAGATATGAGTCCCCACTCTATATCTAAAATATTATCATTTTATTGTGTGGTTAGGGTGGTTAGGACAAACACCTACTTATTTTTCCGGAATTTAAGTACTACCGCATTGAAATTTCAAATTTTCATCAAATAGATTTTAACAAATAAAATAAACCTAGTAGTTTAGAAACTACATTCAATTTTCTATAAATTCTATTCTTACATATTTTTGAAATACTATAGATAACTTATTCAAATTTTTACGTCAAGTTGCCTAACTCTGATTTTTTTGAATTTTTCGCCACTTAAGGGCATGTTTTTTCCATGATGATCTTGCACATACCCTTTATGGTTTTTCTACGGCTTTTGGGAGCCCTTGCAACATATCTGAATCCTTCAATTTTCCCAGGTTTCAAGTTTGGAGTGCCGGAAATAAATTATGTAATTGAGTTTCTGTGAGATGACAACTTTTGCAACTTTGAAAACTTCTTCAATTTTTCTCTTCAAAAGATCTTCAAGATGTCTTCCACCTAAATCTACAAACACAAATCAAGAGGGAAAAATGTTTTGTTTATGGTGAATGGGGATTTGCATTGGTCAAGCCTCGTTTTGGTAATTAAACCTTGTAATGAAACAATAAAACATGAAGGAATGATGAATGAACAACTTTATGTCACAACTCACCAAACCCTTGAATGAACTTTGGAATGTAGGTCTGCAACTTGCATGAAATGGTTTTAATGGATGTGGATCTTGATCTTGAAACTTGATTTGAAGTAATGTCTTGAATGCTTGAATGGATCATGAACTCTACATCAACATATTAGCTCCAATAACATGCATGATGCAAGAAGACTTTGACATGACAATTGGATCTTGATTGTTGCAATAATTCTTCACTAAATTTGCTCTTGAAATCTCACTTTAGCTCTTGTAATTGAACACTTGAAAACTTAGCTGAAACATAGTAAAATGACCTTATACTTATAGATATGTAACATTAGTTTTTCGAAATGAACAAATAACACAACTCAACATGTGAATATAGATTTGAAATTGTTAAAATACTGCTAAAAACATAATTTAAATTTAGGTCCCAAGTCTAAGTGAGGACCCATTTGCCCATGGGCGAATGTGTCCTAGGTCACTTACCTAGGAAACACATTACTCAATGAGAAGCGTTATGTTTAGGCATTAATGAATGTTGAGTTTCCTCTTTGGAAAATATGATTAATTAAGCTTGGGTTTGAATTAAAGGGGCCAATTAAGGAAATTTAACCTCAATCTATTAAGGGAGCCCTAGATAAGTGTGAAAGTGTAAAGAGGTACACTCTACAACACTAAAATAAAGCACAATTAAGTCCATTTTAATTAATAGGGCCCTAAACTTAATGTGAATATGTAAAATACATATTACAACACTAAATTAAGGCATAATAAGTTCATTTTAATATTAATTAATAATTAAGTGTGAAAAGGGGATACTTGTTCCTACACTACACTATCAAAGTTGCTATAGTTAGTTGATGAAGTGAGATACTATTGAAGGTAAGTTAGAAGCTATAGAACTACACAATAGTTTGACTAATTACATCTTTGATGGTCATGTCATTGGTTTATCCATGTAGACAAGATGATAGTGTGGCAAGAAGTCAAAAGGCGTAGATGATTGTTTAGTTACAACTAAAATTGTCAGTTTCCAAGAAAATTCTAGAGATAAACATGTGTGCATGGTGGGTAGAATTGGCAAAGATGAACGATTTAGATACTTATGGTAATTACATGGATGTTTAGGTAACCATCCATGTACTTGAGGTCATTCAATCTCCCATGTTGGCTAGGTATAAGAGGGATCAAGTGCTCTTTTTTTATGGTTCAATCTACTGGCATGTACAAAATATTCAAATTGCTACATTTAACATACAAACAATAGTTTGAAGAGTGTTATATATAGTGTGAGGGTTGTGGAGTATAGAGTAGTTGCACATAGGTTGATGAAGATCCAAAAGTCATAGATTTGATTATGTTTCCAAGTAATAAGCAATGAAATAGTGAATGAGGTGCATTTTTTTCACCTTCGAGTTTTACTCAAGGATGAGAAAAAAGACTATAGTGTTATCATATACTTGGGATTCTTGCATGGGTTCTATTTATGTTTTTTAAATTTTATTTATTTAATTTGTTGTTTTTAAGCATTTATTTATGTTACAAATATTAAAGCCTATATATTAGAATATTTGGAGTATAGAGTAGTGCTAATTTTAGGATCCATAGTTGATCGACCATTAAGGTTATCAATCTAGATCATCTAACTTGATGGGAAAGACATTTTTCTTATAAGCTTGTAGGAATGGATTTTTTTTTTAACTACCAATCACAAAAGAAAAGACAAGAGGCCAAGCCAAGCAAACATATTCATTTGTAACCAATCAACCATTATATTAGTAGAAGGGTTATTTCTATTGTGACAATGCCCCCATTGACATAAAGATCAAAGTATTATTAAAATATATATTGTTATAAACAAAGCCTTCCAATAAATATAATATTAATTTTTAAAATAATAATTTTACAATCATAAAAACAATTCCAAAAAACATAATTTTTAAATATCTAATTTAAAAAGAAAAATCTTTTTTTATCTTATAAAAATATTTTTTAATAACATTTTTGAGAAAAAAAGGTTGTGAAGACGATAAAGAAAAAAAAATATTGAACAAAGATTTCTCATTAGAACTTCATTTGTCAGCTAATTTCAGAACACAAAATACATATTAAAGTCTTAGCTTGTCTACCTGCCTAATCCATTAGATATCTTAGATAGCTAATCCTTTGTTGCCCCTTATCACACACTACAAGACATGAACTGAAGTCTAGTAGCCATGTCCTTGCGCCATTACATTTTGTTTGTTTCATTAATAGCATGTTAAAATTCAATGCAGTTCATTTAATCATTCACAAGCCATTTTGCCCTAACCAAATCATTTTGTCTAGATAAACTCGTCCATTTAATAAAGGTAGTGGTTCAGCCCTGTACAAACATTAAGTCAATTTCCTTAATATTATATATGGTACCACGAATTGAAAATAATGATGTTAACAATAAAAATTATCACATGGAATCAAAAAAGTAAGTAACACCAAACCATTACCAACTTCTAATGGGATACTACCGTTATTAGCGTGCATAAACACAACATTAACACTTTAGGCACCAGAAAATTTCCTAAATATCACCAAATATATTTATTTATTTTGCCAATTGAGTTCTCAATGCATATTTTAAGGTCCAATTACCTTGAACCTACATTTTCAACATGAAGAGAGGTACCCAAATCCCATATGTTCTTTAGTAAAAAATAATCACTCCTAGATGGTAACAAACAATTGGACGGAATCAAATGAATATATAGACATCAAAAAATAGACTGCGCAAATTTAACGGGAGTGCTCCATAAACCAAGAACAGTAAGTCTAATTCAAGCGGGAATTGATAGATGTAAGGAGTTGGGTATTCAACAATGACATCTGTTTAAACACCACAGCAGGATACGAACAAATTTACAAGTACAACCTCCATATGCCAAGAACAACAGAATGGGGTTTATGTGAATTCTACCATTATTAGGAAAGTGCTTAAAATCACATTTACAGCTAAAAAAAATGCATCTACTCACATGCATGGTAAAACATTTACATCCACTAAAATTTTATGGTGCTGAAATAACTTCAAAGAAATAGTGAAAATATCATTTGCCCAGATTGAAAGGGGTTAAGAAGGATAACCAATTCATAGGCAAAACAAACAATATTGCACAAACTAAGCAACTTATCCCAGAAAGCATACATGCTTTGACCACCAAGACAAGCTTGGTAGCAAACCATTCTATTTTACAGCTACTTCTGATACTAGCTATAATGGCTCTAAAAACTTACTGTTATTACTGGCCATACAAAATGAGCAGTAAATCTATGCATCATGGGGTAAAGATTGTTTTAATCAGAACTCTCCTCGAACCTCAAATGTAGACAACATATTCCTATTAGGAAAATTTAGATGTCCTATGAGTAACATCAATCTTCATCCTGTAAATCAGAGGACAAACATTTAGTAGACAATTTCAATTGTGCAAATAAGAGGGGAAAAAAAGGCAAAGACATCTATCAAAACATTAGAGATGCAATTACACCTCACTGTCTTCTTCATCATCGTCGTCATCTTCATTTAGCTCCGATTTTGACTTGTCAGATTCCTCAGGAATGTCCCCTTCATCTTCCACTTCCTGTTAAAAAGATTATGAACATGGATGAGGTAAGAATGCAGCGTGATATAGTGAACAAACATTTTAACACTAGCCAAAGACTGGTTAATTGATAATTCACCTGTTTCTTTTTGTAAGCAGTCATGGAAACATCATATTCAGTCTTCTTCTGTGCAGCTTTTGCAAGGTACGGGGCTTTCTCCTGCCAGAATAAGTTGTCAGTGAAATCTCGAATGCTATGTAATGATGAGAGATGTCCAGGATGAAGATCACATCCTATGTGTGAAGTGTGAACAACTAACATTTATACACGATCCGCTGGCCTTGCCTTTCAAACAATTTGGTAGTTACATTAAGGATGTTAAAACTATTGTACAGAGATCTTATTGCATTTCATTTCAAAACAAATTACAACAAAAATGAAGAAACTAGCGAGAGATTTCACAGGATAAGTTGACATACAGCATCACTCATTTCTTTCCATTTGTCGCCACAAGCTTTACCCACCTGGCCAAAGAAAAATTGCAAATCCTTGATTAAATCGCTTCTAAAATGTAATATAAATGAAATAAAGATCATCTAACGCAGAAAAAGGCATAAAATGTCGAGCACAAATTTACCGCTGCAACTCCTTTGACATCAGGATGCTTCTGTTTGAATGTCTTACGGAACTCTTCCCTGGGCAATCAAACCAAATTTCAGTACCTAATCTGAGATATTTAGGACACCCATATTTTATAACATAAAGGAAAAACAATCTAAAATAAAAATTCATGAAACAATTATAAAAGCTGAAAGCATTTTCATACAGGTAAACAAAAAAGGCAGTTGGTGGCCTCTTAGGTTGGTTGGGATCCTTTTTGACTTTGGGTTTAGCCTGTCGCTTCTTTGGCTTTTCTTTCACAACACGCAGCTTCTTCCTGAAAATGTTAATGGATTGAGCCTTGATAATATATATACTGTTCACATATGCATCCAACATACAAAAAAGACAGATAATTTCAAACATAATGCTGTTCACATACTTAGTTTCGGCCTTTTTTTCTTTAGCCTCCACAGCCGCAGCTCTTTTAGGCTTTGCTTCTTTCATTGTGCAACCTATAAAGAAAAATATTAGCAGCGAACCAATTTCAACAGTTTATGAAAAAAGCAGGGTTAAAAATAACAGAGCAAAAGGTAGTTGAAACAAAATACAAATGCAATTACAAGAAATATAAAATAAAAACAGTGCATTACTGTCTTTTACGATATTTTGATTTCGAGCTGGTGAAGCTCTAGGTCCAATTGCTAACCAAAATCATTGCAATACCTGAGTTCAAAGCTTAGCTGCTGGTTGCCAAAGGGGGGCAATCCCAATGACCTGGGATTACACCTTATTGCAACAGTATACTCCCCAACCCTGCCTCTGCACATTCCACAAGAAAGTTTGCACTACCAAATCGGATATAAGCTATGCACAAGAAAACTTTTGCAAAATGAACTTATACAAAGGACTGTTAAATAGGTGCTATTTGAAACGGAGGCATTGCAAAACTAGAGCAACATGGGCTGTGGTCACTTTTCCCTCATAATTGAAAGAGACGATACACACTTTAAATCACAAGAAACAAAAATGATCAATTCTTAGACAATCTCTTGACTTCTGCAAAATTTTCACTAAGATGGCATATATCACAAATTTATTTTAACTCTAGCAGAATATTTGTGCGGGCCAAAGATCTCAATCATTCAGATTATTATGAGCTTCCATTTCTTCACTAAAATTCAAATCCAATTCGCTTTTAGCTTCTAAATATTTTTTATTCAGTTGAATTTAATAAATTTTAACTAGGAGTTGGAGCATAATTGAAGCCATTCTGTCAGGGAACAACAAGTTTCATATGAAAATATGATAATTTAACAGCAGAAAGTCAGGACGGTCTTCAGCAAACGCTTTACATACTTCAAAACTTATCCTTCAAAAGCCACTAACCAAACAAGAATTCTGTAGTTTAAAGCAAAGAACGCGCACATTTTACAAAATGGCGTTCAACCAAGCAGAGTTCACCAACATAATGAAACGGACCTTCAAAAAGCAGAAAGCTAAAAAAATAACTCTGCGATTCAAAACAAATGAAACGAATTCATTTTTTAATGAATTCAACCAATCAAAGTTCCAAAATGAAACGAAACGGAATTGCAAAATGACCAGGAAATATATATGCAGACTTACATTGACATGTTCCAAAGCCACTAACAAAAATAATTATGTAATTTTAAGAAAACAAAAGCAAAAAAGACAGCGAAGTTCCAAAATTTACTGAAACAGAGCTACAAGGAGAGCAGAAAATGATTCACGTTTTTCAAAACCCAAACAAATTGTTTTGGTAATTTAAATCAAACAAAATCTACATATTACCAAACAAAGTTCAACCAAGCAAAAATCCAAAATCTATCGAAACAGACCTTCAGAAAAACAGAGGAGTTTCCAGACGTACATTTGCGTATTCCAAAGTCAGTAACAAAAATAACTCAGTAATTTAAACCCATAAAATTAAATATGTTTCAAAATCAAAGCCAGCAAGCAAAGTTCCAAAATTTAACGAAACAGACCTTGCTTTCAAAACTATATTTACATTTCCGACTTAAACTTAAATCCAGAGATATTAATTGCTTGCACAGAGAATAAACAATTAATTTCAGATTTAAACTCCAACCTACAAATATTTACGCCTTGCAAAGGGAACAAACAAACCTTGACCAATAAAATTGCAGTCATTAAACAAAGAAAGAAAGATTCAGACGAAACCAGTCACCTACAGAGCACCAAACCATCCCATCAACTCCAGCAAGCGGCTTGCTAACTACTGAACTCAAATCTCTCGACTACTTAAAAAGCTCTCTGCAATTTACAGCATTAACTGTTTCTACTGTAATTAAAATCTTAAATAACACTCTGTAACGAACCAAACAGCCAGAAATCTGACAAAACAGACCTTGCAGAAGAGCAGAATAAATATTTTCCCGGCCAAACGTAAAAAATTCAAACATTATACACAAAACAGGAACACACAACACTCAGAGATCTAAAAGGGGGCAAACGAAACCCTAGCATATCATAAAAGTCGAAAAACAGGCCAAATTTAAAGAAACTTTCATGTCCTACAACTAGAGATCGTACTCGTAACAGAGAACGAAAAAAAAAAACCAGAGCTTTTTCAAGATCAGGACTATAACATACCTGGATATTTACTAGCGACCGCCTTTGATTAATCCTCCTCCTCCTGCGCCTGCTCCTCCTCTGTTGCAGTTTTTTTTCTTTTATTTTCAAACAGGACTGTGAACTCACAATACTAATAAGAGTTGTTCTTGTGTAAGAGCAAGAACATTACTCAATACAAGGAAAAGAGGCGAAGAGAAGAGAAGAGAGGTCGCTCAATGAAGAAGAACAAGATGGATGACCGGCAACGGAATATGAAGGAGGAGAGGTTTTCAATGACAACCTCACACCAAATTTCTTCTCGGACTTACCGGTTACCGGGAAGATTCCCGGTTGCCGGTGGCCCAATTACATGTGAGTATCGTTACCTTCCCTAGGTGTTTAATAATGATGTTGATAAACCAAACCAAGGTTATATTAAGCAAGTGTTAAAAGAATGTGTTGAGATGCCTTGGTGGGGTTGCATTTGCTTTGCCTCTTTCAATTTTATTTATACAACCATGTAATTTTATTTTGTCTTCAACTTTGGAACATTGTTTTGCATATAGCAATGGTTTTTGTTTAGCAAAACTTTTATTGAAGGTTTAGATTAATTGAGATCTATTTTTTTAAAGAGATTTTATAATAATTTTTGTTTATTAATATTAGGAGTATGGATTATAGTTGTATGAGTAATCAAATTTTTAAGTTAAGATTCAAGGATTGAGGGATATTTGTTCTTGAAAAGTAGTTTAAGGTGTGATTTTATTTTTGTATTTTTAAAATGTCATACATCTTGTTGTAACAAAACTTGATCTCTAATGAACTCTTTAAGATTAATTTTTTATTTGTATCATTTTATAAATATTTTATTTTTTAAACATTTCTCGTGTAAGATTATTTATTAGTTTATGTCTAGAGTGTAACTATAGTGATTCTATGAGTTCAATTAATTTTAATAGTATTAAAATATTTTTATATGATGTTTTATTGGCTTATATTAAAAAAATGATTATTTTATTATTTTATTATGCAACTATGTTGTATTTAATTTCAATTCATTATTTTAAAAGGACAAATAATATCAATTTATTTTTCCCTTTCCTAAAGTTCAAATGGTTCTTGTGTTTTTTCTCCACCAATATTGTCTAGTGAGGTTGTTAATCGATAATATAATATTCATTTCTTGCCTTGATATGAATAGTATGACAATTGTCAAAAATAATACTCTTATCTGAGTGAGGTTGCCTAATTAGAATTTCAAATATTATAATGCTCACCTATTCCTTACCTTGAGTTATTTAATTTCATAATTGTATTTTTTCTATTTTGAGATCCATATGTTGTTCTTTTTATAACTAGATGATCATGGCATATTATTTTATTGCTATCCATATAGACATTTAGTATTTACCTTTGTAGATTTGTGCATGATATTTACCTTTATAGATTTGTACATGATTACATTTAGGGATGATATTAGCATTATGTTGGCATTCTATATGATTGTCGATGATTGTATTTTCGTGATTATATGGAGTATGTTATATTGTGTCCCATTGTGGGTTTGTGTGTTGCTTTGTCTATTATAAATTGAGTAGGTACACTTGACGTGTGCTTTGAGGATGTAAGTATAGGGTATTTCTTCACCTGGTTTTGTAGATCTAAGTTATACTCCAATAGTGACTATTTTGGAGATATCACATTGGACCTTATCCATCTATTGCTCTCTATCATACTCAAATCAAGTATGAGATGTGTCATGTGTGAACCCCATGTTAACTTGGACCCAAGTAAAGGTGATTCTAGAGTATTTTCTTGTTGTGGGTTACTCGTAATTGTTGTGGCTTACTCATAATTGTATGTTTTTAATTTAATAGTTGAATTCCTTATTTATGTATAAGTGATTTCAGAAATTAATTACTGCTTTCTAATTGGTTAAAATGGTTTTGTGAAATTAGGGAAAAGGAAAATAGTGTTAATTGAATTGCTCTAGGAATTATATTTCAAATGTTTGTAATTAATTTATTTATAATTTAAAATTATTTCATTGGATTATGAATGTATTGAATAAACTTAATCAACTTCATTTCTAAATTTGCAAAAAAGAAGTGATTTAAATATTTTAATTTCTCATAAAATATATTATTGGGAAAAAAAAAGAAAAAGGTGAATAAAAGAAATTAGAAAATAGAAAGAAATCAAAAAGAAGATAAAGAAAAAGAATTTACTCTATTTTCTTTCATTCTTACTTTTGGAAGGAAAATAACTCTCCAAAACCCTCTCCTTTGAAAATTTGAAATGTGTGGATTTTCTTACCTTAAATTGTGGGAGCTTGGGATAGGTATTGGATTGGAATCATCAAAGTTGCTTGGGATTATGCATGTGGTTATAATTCATCAAACTACGAGAAATTGAAAAGAAAACAAGAGTTATGTGTGATTGAGATTGAGGTAAATCCTTTCCATTTCTTTGTTTTTCTGAGCTCATTTCAATTTTGGATGCCATGTTTACCCTTAAGGAACTATTGAACTTCCTTTGTAAATTGAAGTTTGAGCAAATAAAATAAATTAAAGTTTGAGCAAATAAAATAAATTGAAGTTTGAGCAAATAAAATAAATTTTATTTTTTTTATTTTTTTCAAAAATGTCTAATTTGTGTCTATTGAGCATGCAGTTACAATTCCAGTCTATAGTGTCTACTTAGACAATATAACTTCCAACACAACAAGGATATGTGGAAATGAGCAAGATTTCTCCTATTCACAAGCTTTAGTTAGGAGATGTTTTCCATGCATCTGCTTGGAAAGAGATAATAGAGACGCATCTGAAGAGTGGAGAAATGATAGATGAGGCTATGAAGACTTTGTAGAAAGCCATACCCAATGCAAGCATTGACAATTCTCTATCCATTATGGAAAATTTAAAAAAATTACTTGATTATTTTAAGGAGTACACTACTAGGTTAAAGGGGAAGCTAGAGAAAGAAGTAGAGAAAAAGTTAAATGATAGGAAATTGATGGATGTCATAGAGAAGTGTGTTAGTGCACACTTTCAAGAAAAATTTAAGGGTGTGCAAGCTTGTGTAGCAAAAGAAAAGGCTTTATTTCAATTTTGTATGAATGGTCAGGATCCAAAAGGAGCATAAGAGATGATATGGACTCAATTGAGTCCCATATTAACAAAGCTTCTAGTGCCTATGATTCGGCACATGACCTGGATGGAAGCACAAGGGAAACAATTGAGAACTTGCATGAGAAATATTTCCAACTGCAATCTTAGAAAAAAAAGATCATAATGTAGTTTGGTAATCTCAAGGATCTAGTGAACTCTAAGTTCATATATGTTTCTAGTGCCTTGTTGAGTGTTGAAAGAGCTTCAAAATTAAATCTAGTACCCAACACTCCAAATGAAGGTGAAGAACTCTTGATGGAGTTGGAGACCCAAATCAGAATGCTTGGCATAGTCAAGAGGATTTGAGAAGAAGGGAAAAAAGAATGACAAGCTCACCTTGAGAAGCTACAAAGGTCAACCTCTTCTTACAATTGATAGTGTTTTTCTTTCATTTTATGCATTCAATTTATTGTTCAATATTTTGTGTTCATATGCAGATGGTACAAGGTATGTTCTAGTACAAGTTTTTGATCTCATTGTGGTAGATAGTACCCTTAGGGGGAGTCAGTTAAGTTCTTAGTTTGTATATATGCATACATCAGTTAGGGGGAATACAAAATCATGTATAGAGAGAGAAGTTATGCAAAGATTAAAGTGTATGTATGTTCCCTTTGCCCTTGATGTCAAAGGGGGGGAATATTTTTTGGGGATAGTTGAGGCATGTTGCACAATCAATGAAAAAGGGGGAGATTGTTGGAAGAATAAAGAGTTTGTAATTGATGCATTTTGTAATATTCCCCCTTAATTTTTTTGATTTTAATCAACACAACATCAACAAAAAAACCATTGATTAGCATTAGCTCCAAAGATAACTAGCCTAGAAAAGTAACCCTTCACCAAGATCCCAATGTGGGGGAGGTGATAACATATGGTGTCGGGGATCGTTAGCAACTGGAAAAAAAGATACAAAGCTATTGTAGGCGGTTGGCCGACCATGAATGAAGTAAATACAAAGTAGGAAGATAACCAACCATGAATTCTGTTCTACCACTTATTCAGTGGGGGAAAAAATATTCTGCTCTACCACTTATTTAGTGGAGGGAAACAAACAAGTGCTGAAAGTAAATTGCTTAACTCAACCACTTCTTAGTGGGAGTAATTACAAACATATAAAATTGCAACAATAATAAAATAGTTGTTAGTACTACTAAACCAACTTTACATGATAGAGTTTTTAGCTGCAAAACAATGAGATAAGCTTCCAAAACCACAATGAGTTAGAGTAAATATCTCTAACTGATACAATACAAGAATGATATGGAAATTGAGCTCTAAATAGTAGTATAACAAAATTTAAACAAGTCTGATCAAAACAATAACTACAAAAAATTAGACCAGCAAGATAGAATATCACAAAAATGGACGCAATTCCTTCAATTCAACTCTGGAAGGCCTCAAACAGCAGTCAAATAAAGCCTTTAAATAAGGCGTCCAACCTCCAATTGAGAAATTGTGCCAAAAACAGCTGAAATAGATGACAAAATTTCCAAACTAGCAGTCAAGAAGTGGTACGACCTCCAGGAAGGGTCGACCTCTTCTTAAAAATCAAAGACTTCACAATAAATCTAAAACTTTGCAAAATTGGGTGCCCTCCATAGAGAAACAACATAGGCCACTACCTAGAACCAGATAAAAAATCAGAGGCAAAGCTATGAACAAAAATTCGCTTCAGCCATAGACATCAATAGTACAAACAAATTATAAACCAACAACCTGCCTATAATTGAAAATTAGAATTTGAGCTCTATCCACACTCCTGAATGAAGCATGGTCTTCAATCACCTTCTAGGAAGCCAAAGTTTCAGGCCCAAAGAAAGGTATCAAAAGCTAGAAGGTATGCAAACCCCGTAGCAATGTTTGAACTCAGTTCAACAACATAACATTATCAATTTTCCAAAAATATCCTTAACTCTTCACAAGGCATCAATATATAAGCTCAAATGGGTGAATGAATCAACCTATAACTCCAAAAAAGAAACCTCTTCAGTTCCTCCAAAGGATGTCCACCTCAAAATGCATTTTTAAAATATTTAAAACTCTTCATATTCTTTAACAAGTCATCCCACTTTTGAGGAAATATTAAACATTAATAAAACATTTAAAGCATTAATGAGGTGTCTACTTCATGGCCCCATCTTTAAAACAACTTAAATTTGATCACCTAGGCACTGGGGTACAAACTCAAAACATAAAATTGACTAAATGTTGAAACTCAATCCAAAGGAGAGATAGAAACCAATGCCAAAGCCAACGCCCAAAAACTAATTCCACCAGACTGCCAGAAATAGCATGATGATCTGAGCTGAGCTGTTGATGATGCCACTGCCAAAAATAGACTTACTAAAAATAGTAAGTTCACTTCAAACTCAACACAAAGCCAAACTAAGCAGAAAACATGACATACTATAAATAGTAAATCTCTAGGAAGGCTGGAAGGATGACACTGCCATAAATAGAACTTACCAAAAATAGCAAACTACTATAAATAGTAAGTGTTCCCAAACTCCTTTTGAGCATAAACTGGACAGTCTTCATGACTTACTAAAAATAGTAAGTTCCTGGAAAGGTTGTCATATGAAGATGCATGTTACACCATTTTGAAGGTCTCTGAAAACCCATAAACCTTTCTTGCATGCAAGATACCAAAGAGAAATGCATGTTATCTTCCCAACATTCATGTTACCTCATCCTAAAGCTCTCCAAAAACCCAGAAAGCTCCACCATACATGCAATGAAAACTCTCACATGCAAGCCTTCAAAACCTCCTATAAAATAGGAAACCCTAATTTCCATTTCTGCTTAGCTTATGAGTTTCTAGAAATAGGAAAAATCCAACTTAAGAGCGTAGGGATAAATTGGGGACATTACACTCCACCCTTCCCAAAATTGCTTGTCCTCAAGCAATGCCACCACACTCCAAGGAAATAGTTTGATCCTTACTATGCCAAGTAGGATCCCAGGGTCCCAAATCCATCTCTGTAAAGACCCACCATGTTGATGTTTCACTACACTGATCACACAAACAAATCCAATATTCCAAGAGTTCTTTGTCCTCCTTCCAAACATGTGGCTTAAACTGATAGTCCTGAAGGAACTGAAGTCATAATCCTACAACATCCCATGTCCTGAAAACTCTAAGGAGTCAAAATCTGCAATACCAAAATCTAACATATTCCTAAGCAATAAGAAAGATAGTTTTCTCAACTCAAAAACATGCTCCTCATCATAGCTCCTCATAGCATCAAATAGAGTTACAACAACATATGTGACTCTTCCAACACTTCTTGCAAAGAGAAAAGCAACTCTTTGCCAAAGTTCCACAATCACATCCTCAAAATTCCATGAGGATATATAATGCCTTCTTTGAAACAAACTGATATAACTGAGAGGACTCCAAGAAAAACTTGCAAATTTCACTTCAAGAGTCTCCAACTGGTGAACCAAATCAGTAACAAGCTCGCTTCCCCAAACATTAGTATAGGAGAAAATGTAGAGAAGGCCACTCGTTAATGTTGGAGAACATCCTATACGTGAATTTTGGCTGCATTAAATCATTGCCTTTCTCATTTGAGGCCCAAAATCAATCCTAATAGGAGACTGGAAGGTCTGAAAATGAATACACCAACTACCTATTAGGTCTGATTTAATCATCTTGAGATTTTATTTATGGAAAATCAACATCCCAGAATGTAAGCAACAACTATTAATGTATGAAAAATATTCAATAAAATAGGCATAACTGCTCATGAACAAGGTTGGTGGCACCCTTATCAAAGGTTCCATCGCCACTATAAAACAATTTTTTTATCACATTACCTTTCCAACCTATCATTTTTTAATCATAAATTACCATCCAATTGTTGATAAAGAAGATAGCAGTACCACTAATGCTAAAACTTTTGCACTTAACACTCCAACCTACCTTCTTTTCACATATAATGATCTTCATCAAAACATGTTGAAAATCCCATAATTGGGTAATCAACCATAGAAATTCTCTAATACATCAGAACAAATTCTCTTTATGATTCCAAATGTTAGATAGAGCCAAAAATGATCTCTAGAATCTGATGTCCTCTTTAGTTCCATGGAAGCCACGTCTTGAAGGCTTCAACAACAAAAGTACATGGAACAAATAATGTCTTCAAATCCCATCCTGAGAAGAGATTGGAGTGAATTGAATTAACACTCAACTCAAAATATGGATAATTGAACATATAAACTCCTTAAATTGCAACAATTTCCTTCTTTACAAATTCTAAGGCAAAATCTCGTTTGTTAATCCAACATAGATAATCTAATTTCTTAATCTCTAAGGAGTCTTTGATGAATTGCAGATTAAAGAGAGTGGTTCCATCCCTAGCTCCTTCTAGACTCTCTTCAATCAAACTATGTGAGTGGTCAATTCTGAATAGGGATTGCACCTCATCTTCAATGGATATCAAAAATTGACTTTCCCACTCATAGATGTGCGAGCATGGTGAACTGCTGATAGGTTGCATATCAAAATAAAAAAAAAAATCTTGTCTTCACTACCCTCATATCTGCTCCAAGACTCTTTTCTTTCACCATCCATGAGCTGAAAATACTCAAGGTCGTGAAGAGGATCAAATTCTACCAATTCTTCGGGCCTTTGTTTACAATCAACTTCATGATGTGGTAAATCTGATTTGAATTTGTCAACCTCTTTTAACTTTTCATCAACAAGGGCCTTGTGGTCTTCATGCTCTATTTCCCCTTCACTGTCTCCTTGATTATATGCTAAAGAAGCCCCCAACTTGATCAATGAGTCATTATGGGGATTTTCCATGCAAGCTACTTTTTCAAAGACATCTTCTCCTCCAAAGGCCATATCATAGCTTGTAGTGAAATCTAAATTTTGTACTTTATTGGGATTAAATGTAAATTTATCCCATACATGTTCCTTGTCAACATTAAGCACCTTCACACCGGGATCCCAAATGTTGAAGGGCTGATTATTTTGATCAAAAGGAAAATGCCCTTCACTTCTCTTGGAGTGGTGACTCTTTGAATGAGACACCTTCGTACTCATCAAAACTGATATCTTCATAAATATCTTTTTTCCAAGAGATTAGTTTGATGATCAAACTCAAAACCACCTAAATCTCCATTATTATAATGAAGTAAGCAATCATCATTGTTAGCTGGTTTGAAGATGCTATCCTTCTTACCTTCAATAAGCCCATCATTTGAAGTATATTATTGATTTCTTCATTTTTTTTCACAAGCATAACAAGGAGGTCTTATGGATTACTTTTCATAGATTCTTCATGTATATCCAAAACTGGTGTTGCCTCATTGCACTCATCCTTAGCATGTGTAGGAAAATGCATATCAACAGGTATATCCTAAGAAACCGCCATAGAATCATTGAGAAACAACATTTTATTTCCGTCTTCTACATTAATGACTACCTCATTTAACAACTTTGTCTTCTTCAAGTGTGGCTTCAATTTTCCCTCACAGTGATTGAAAAAATCTTCGATCAACATACCGACAGTAGAATATTTCTTTCCTTCTTGCTCATAAATGTTTAGTAGAAATGATAGGACATATTTTGGAATGTCTTCCATCTCATTGATAGTTAAAACTAAAATGTTTCTCATTACTGCAACTTCATCCTCCTATTGTTCACTCCAAGTTGAAATGAAGAGGTAATGGATCAAATAATATATTAGATCTTGCATACCCAAATCTACCAACAATATAATTTTTTTGAGTTTTGAAAAAAATATTCAGTATAGTAGCTCTTCTGGAGTATTGATTGCTATTAGTTTCATCAAGATCTTGAAAGCTTTCCATGAACATATGAAGAACTCCCTCCATAGTTTTATCATCATAGGGCACCAAGGGTACCATGATTCTCATCACTTCACCAAGGCATGGAGTAACCAACGGATTGATCTCTTCATCTAAATGCCTCAACCAATAAGGATGTTTTAGAAAGGTCATTGCAGGCATCAATGTTGTTTTATTTAACCCTGAAAGTGGTTGCTTCACCTGGCTCAAACATGGTTCCAACGTAAGAAATATTCTCACTTCTTCATCTCTTGTCTAACATTCTTTAATGAGCCTCGATCCTGCAATGTATAAATACCTTTCCAAATCTTTCTCTTCATCTGAAGCTATAACTCAATTTGGCAACACACAGTTTCTTGAAAACCTCTAAAAAACCGTTAACCTCTGGAACTTCTGGATGCTAAAACTAAACTCTATTTTGTCCTTTGCTATAATATTTTATTTTCACTATCATTCAAATGATAACTGAAGCACTGAACTCACAGGATGGCAGGAAAATAGGCTTTGATACCATTGTAATATTCCCCCTTAATTTTTTCAATTTTAGTCAACACAACATCAACACAAAACCATTGATTAGCATTAGCTCCAAAGATAACCAGCTTGGAAAATTAGCCCTTCACCAAGAATGTTCACCAAGATCCCAATGTGGGTGAGGTGATAGCATATGGTGCTGGGAATCATTAGCAACTGGAAAAAACATACAAAGTTGTTGTAGGCGGTTGGTCAACCATGAATGAAGTAAATAAAAAGTAGGCAGATAACCGATTGTGAATTTCGCTCTGCCACTTATTTAGTGGGGGGGAAATTATTCTGCTCTGCCACTTATTTAGTGGGGGAAACAAACAAGTGTTGAAAGTAAATTATTTAACTCAACCACTTCTCAGTGGGAGTAATTACAAACATATAAAATTGCAGCAATAATAAAACAGTTGTTAGTATTACTAAACCAACTTTACAATGATAGAGCTTTCAGCTACAAAACAATGAGATAAGCTTCGAAAACCACAATGAGTTAGAGTAAATATCTCTAACTAATACAATACAAGAATGATATGGAAATTAAACTCTAAACAGTAGTATAACAGAATTTAAACAAGTCTGATAAAAAATAGTAACTATAGAAAATCATATCAACAAGATAGAATATCACCAAAATGAACGCAATTCCTTCAATTCAACTCTAGAAGGCCTCAAATAATACTCAAATGAAGCCTCTAAACAAGGTGTCCAACCTCCAGTTGAGAAATTGTGTCAAACACAGCTGAAACAAACGACACGATTTGTCAAGAAGTGGTACAGACTCCAGGAAGGGTCGAACTCTTCTTAAAAATCAAAGACTCAACAATAAAATTTGAAACTTTACAAAATTGGGCACCCTCCATAGATAAACAACATGGGTCAATACCCAGAACCAGATAAAAAATTAGAGGCAAAACTATGAATAGAAATTCGCTTCAGCCATAGACATTAGTAGTACAAACAAATTATAAACCAACAACCTACCTGTAATTGAAAATAAGAATTTGAGCTCTATCCACACTCTTGAATGAAGCATGATCTTCAGTCACCTTCTAGGAAGCCATATTTTTAGGTACGAAGAAAGGTATCAAAAGCTAGAAGGCACACAACCCCCATAGCAATGTTTGAACTCAGTTCAGCAATATAACATTATCAATTTTCCAAAAAGATCCTTAACTCTTCATAAAGCATCAATATATAAGCTCAAATGGGTGAATGAATCAACATGTAACTCCAGCCAAGAAACCTCTTCAGTTCCTCCAAAGGACGTCCACCTCAAAATGCATTTTTTAAATATTTAAAAATCTTCATATTCTTTCCCAAGTCGTCCCATTTTTGAGGAATTATTAAACATTAATAAAAAAAATTAAAGCATTAATGAGGCATCCACTTCATGGCCCCATCTTTAAAACAACTTAAATTTGATCACCTAGGCACCGGGGTACAAACTCAAAACATAAAATTAACTAAGTGTTGAAACTCGATCAAAGGAGAGATAGAAACCAACACCAAAGCCAACACCCAAAAATTGATTATGCCAGACTACCAAAAATAGCATGATGATCTGAGCTGAGTTGTTGATGATGCTACTACTAAAAATAGACTTACTAAAAATAGAAAGAGCCAAAAATAGTAAGTTCACTTCAAACTCAACAGAAAGCAAAACTAAGCAGAAAACATGACTTAATAAAAATAGTAAGTCTCTAGGAAGGTTGCAAGGATGACAATGCCATAAATATAACTTCCAAAAATAGCAAATTGTTATAAATAGTAAGTGTTCCCAAATGCCTTTTGAGCACAAACTAGGTAGTCATCATGACTTACTAAAAATAGTAATTGTCTGGAAAGGTTTTCAAATGAAGATGCATGTTACACCATTTTGAAGCTTTCTAAAAACCCAGTAAAACCCAGAAACCTTTCCTGCATGCAAGATACCAGAGAGAAATGCATGTCATCTTCTCAATATGCATGTTACCTCATCTTGAAGCTCTCCAAAAACCCAGAAAGCTCCACCAGACATGCAACAAAAACTCTCGCATGCAAGCCTTCAAAACCTCCTATAAAATAGGAAACCCGAATTTCCATTTTTGCTTAGCCTATGGGTTTTTGAAAATAGGCTAAATCCAATCAAAAAGCACAAGGCTAAATTGAGGACATTACACATTTGTTGGCAACATGAGCATGAGGGATAAGTGCACTACAATTTAGTGTTGACATTGATGTCAACATTGTAATCTGGTATGAAGACCATTGTGTAGATAGTAATCTAGTGGATATTTGCAAGAATTTTTGATCTGGTGAAGACAGGTGAAAGAGAAATTGACTAAGTGTCAATACAAGTAATTTTTGTGTACAGGTCATTCAATTTTTGGGTCCACATTGGTCTGTTGTATAAGATCTTGCTTTGGTCTTTTGTTATAATTTTGTTGGATGTTAGAGGAACCTAAATCCAAAATTTCATATTGTTTGGGCTCAAAGTGTTGAAGTTATGAGTGATAGTGTATTGACCTAGCAGTAACATGTGTTTCTCGATTCAATGCATATATTTTGGTGAATCCACACTTCTCCATAGATTGGAATCTGACTTTGTGGTTTTTGTGGGAATGATGACAAGTGTTAGTAGAGTGTGTATTCTAGATGACAGAATTTGGAGGTCTGTGTGTCTGAATGTGGGTGTACAGTTGGAAAACTTTGTTATTAGGTCACTACTAGTGTTGACTTAATGAGTTGTGTATTGCACAAAGTTTGAATAAGTGTTGATCCATTATGTATGAGCTATTTTGGGTCCATGCTAACCTATTTTGAATTATTATGAGTTTTGAATCTTGGCACAAAGTGTGTATGCATTTATATTGAGCCGACAAGTTACATTTTGTATAATACATCCAATTAGGCTAACCTAAGTGATGTTGTAGGTGTTTATGGATGAAGCGAATATATATGTAAGTTATTTTTCAATATTTTGGAGATAGTAAGATGTAATAAGATTATGTTGATGCAAATTGTGTGAGTATAAGGAAAATGCAAAGTAGAGGAGAGAGTTAATTCAGATCAATATGAAGTGTGTGAAGTCTGTATTCTGAGCTTCAAAGGAACTATAATTCATGCATGTGTTAGATGTAATAGTAATAGTTCAAATTTGGCTATGTGCCACCAATCTCTTATATCTTTTCTTTTCTCAGTGGGTATTGAGTCCACTTGGATAGTGATTCCACATGTAGTGAGCACTTATGTGATATACTATAACTAGTTATAATATATTGTAAGCCAATCCTCACCACTGTTTTTCCCATTTTGGGTTTTCCACATAAAAATCTAGCATTCATATGTCATGTGATGTTTT
Source organism: Sequoia sempervirens (assembly GCA_007258455.2). Taxonomy (NCBI): domain Eukaryota; kingdom Viridiplantae; phylum Streptophyta; class Pinopsida; order Cupressales; family Cupressaceae; genus Sequoia; species Sequoia sempervirens. The sequence continues at coordinate 204,234,435 of VDFB02058242.1, read as the reverse complement.
TGGTTGTCTTCATGCTTTCCTTCATTACTGCAAATTGAATATGCTATGAAGATTGAATTTTTAGATGCTTAAGTGGTTTAAAAGAATATTGATTCACCCCCCCTCTCATTATTCTAGGTGTTCAACAAGAAACATAGATATAGGACATTGGTAGACTCATGCTAGTGTCCCTTTAGTGTGCTAGTATCCTTCTTGGGTGCTAGTGTCCTCCAAGTGTGTTGTAGTCCTTTGACATAGTTTTTCCAACTGATGCCTAAAATTTTCTATAGAATAGTCATACCTAATAGTCAATAATCTTAGTGATGTTGTCCAATGAACAAGGATTTGAAATCCTTCTACACTTTAGGTTCTACAAGCCTAGGTAGGTGCACCTTTTATCAATATCAAGAAATAACTAAGAATTTGACGCAGGAGCATCTAGGGGTACTAGCAATCTTGCATCACCAAAAAAAATGTTATTTTAATTTGGGTTTATTTTCAATAAGGGCTTAGGGGTTAGGAGAATAAATATTTTAATTTGCAACATTATAATTTTCCCTTGTGGTGATCTAAAGAGGTAATTTTGAGGAATTATGCTTTGGTAATTGTTTTTAAACCATCTCAAAAGGGAATATGATTCTTGGGAATTCATTTATAAGAGGGGACCACTTTTCTTACATGTTATTGCATTATCATTTGCATGCCTTGCATTTATTTACATGTTTCCCACAAACTTTGCATGTCGTTGCATGTTAGGGATTGTATCTATGAGACCCAATTTCAATAAAATGGCCATAACTTTCTCATATGGTAGCAAAATTTAAAAATTTAAAAATGATCTGAAAAGCTAGAAACGAGGAGCACCAAACCCAGAAATTGTTTTAGAAAATTCTTACAAATGATAGATCATTGATAGGCAGAATGAGACGGGTTTTCCTGGTGGTTTGTGGAATTTTTTTTGAGAAACCAATAGTGGTTTCTTCTCACACAATTTCTATATATTGATGCTTGCAATTTGGTGAAGGGGGAGATTTTAAGAGTTGATGATTGTATATCCAGATGTTGTTGGAATGATGTTGGGATGTTGAGTTGTATATTTTTGTATGTGTGAAGCCCATGTTGTATGTGAGCATATGAGCTCCATGATTATGTAATTCAATTTCATATTTAAATTTAATATATGTTGCATATTTCTCGTCTATTTCTATGTGTTTAAGTTAATTTGTTGCCTTATTGCATAGAGTTGTATGTGTGTTTGTGATTATATTTGAAAGGGAGAGTCTCCCATTTCATCAGTGGTATCATAGTAAGAGTTCTTGAGTGTACAAGCAGAAGCGCCAATTGGAGGCAGTTTGCACTAGCACCTGGGGGTGGAGTGTGTGTGGCATGTAGACTGATCAGCGAATGTGAGGCAGTCTATACTTGAGAGGTTGAAGTTTGAGAGTGTGAGGCAAGTAAGGTTGTAGCAGTGACAAAAGAGTTTAGCAAAATGGAGGACATTGAAGAAAGGGAAAACCAAATTGTAGCAGTTGAGGATGTTGTAGTTAAAACAAAGTATGCAGTGATGTATGGGGATCCAATGTTTGATGAGGAACCTAATGAAACCAATATTTTCTTGAGGAAGAGATTGTAGAGATAGAGAAGTTGTTCAATACAACAACAAAGACAATAGCATTCAGCAATGAAGAAGAAGATGTTGTGACACAAGAAGTCATCAAGGTATAATATGTTTTTTATGAGTTTTATTATGTTGAATTTGTAAGGGATTTTCATTGTGAGATGAGAAAAGAGTTAGAAAAGAAAAAATATTTTGAGGATCCAAAGTTGTATATAGATGTATACTTGCAGGTAGAGGCTATGGAGGAAGCTACATGAGAGATTTGGTGGAGGAGGTCGGTTTGTAGTGGGTCAAAACCCACGAAAGAGGAGAGGAGTAGAGAGTTTATTCAAAGGAGTATAGTACATAGTGGATACAAGTCCATGAGAGGAGAGAAGAATGGAGTGTAGAGTTTTCAGAGGAGGAGTTCACTTGTTCCAACTAAGTACATTGGAAGAGAAGAAAGAAGAATCAATTAAAAGTACCAAATTTAGTGATGGAGTTTGTTGAGGGTTGTTTACAATTCAAAAGGGTGGTACTACCACTTAACTTTGTTTTGTGAATCCACATTCACAAAAAATTTCCTACCCCAGGTGTTTGAAGCAGGAGCATCTAGGGGTACTAGCAATCTTGCATCACCACAAAAATTGTTATTTTAATTTTGTTTATTTTCAATAAGGGCTTAGGTTAGGAGAATAAATATTTTAATTTTCAACATTATAATTTTCCCTTGTGGTGATTTGAAGAGGTAATTTTGAGGAATTATGTTTTGGTAAATGTTTCTAAAGCATCTCCAAAGAGAATATGATTCTTGGGAATTCATTTATAAGAGGGTACCACTTTCTTACATGTTCTTTCATTATCATTTGCATGCCTTGGATGTATTTGCATGTTGTTGCATGTATGGGGTCATATCTATGAGACCCAGTTTCAGTAAAATGGCCATAACTTTCTCATACGTAATAAAATTAAGAATTTCAAAATGACCAGAAAGCTAGAAACGAGGTGCATCAAACCTAGAATACATTTTAGAAAATTCTAACAAATAATAGAGAATTGATAGGCAGAAATTGATGGGTTTTCTTGGTGGTTTTGTGGAAGTTGTTTTGAGAAACCAATAGTGGTTTCTTCTCACACAATTTCTATATATTGATGCTTGTAATTTGGTGAAGAAGGGGGCTTTGGAGAGTTGGTGGTTGCATATCCATATGTTGTTGGAATGATGTTGGAATGTTGAGTTGTAGATTTTTGTATGTGTGAAGCCCATGTTGTATGTGAGCATATGAGCTCCATGATTATGTAATTCATTTTCAAATTTGAACTTAATATATGTTGTAAATTTCTCTTCCATTTCTGTGTTTAAGTTAATTTGCTTCCTTCTTGCATAGAGTTGTATGTGTGTTTTTTATTAGATTTGAAAAGGAGAGTCTCCCATTTCATCATAATTGTAACAAGATATTGAAACAATATACATGTTATCATAGATTATGACAAGGATTTGTAAAATTAACACAACAATTGGCTAAATCCCTTTTACATTTTTAAATCCATGCAATGAGAACAGGACATACTTAAGAATAACTTAGGAACTTCTTGAGATTTTTTATTTTAAGTTATTTTGGATGTTGGACAAGTCTAATTGCTCAGGTTGGTGCCTTGAACATGGGTTACAAAGTTAGACAACCTCACAAATTTTCCTCAATAACAAATTAACACATATTCAATGGATAATTGATGCTATTACATTACAATAAAGTATCCTACAAATGGCATTAATTGCAATTCTACTTAAGAATTGTTGAATAACACAACACTCTCAATACTTCATCAAATAAAATTTAACCCATTACTTTAACAAGGGGCATTAATAAAACATTCATTGCACAAATTTGCAAAGGTGAACTCAAAGATGCTTGATCATTTTATTCATGAGAAAATGTTGAATTTCACTGTATAGATAATTACAATTGAAGCATGTAACTCATATCCTTGTAGATTGAAATATATGTATCTATTACAAAAATATCATTTACAGAATAACTATATAACCTCTTAGACAATTTGATATGCGGTACAATAAGGGGGTGATTGGAGATCTAAAGTCTCAACTTTCATTATAATTCAATATGAGGAATATGGTGAAGTTACTATTTATATCTTAGGTATGAAAATTAAAAGAGATAGAGATAAGAAAATATTTAATTCCAGGATAAAGTAAGATATGGAGTCTTTATTGCAATGCTTTAACATAGTAGATAATATACTAGTGAATGTTCAGATTTCAAAGGTGTTAAGTTATCAATTAAATAATTTTTATCTTCACCTACAAAAATTTCCATGATATGTTTCAAGTACTGGGTAATAGTGAAGAGAGGATTCAAGTACTTATAAAACACTACAAAGTATTGTATTTTCTACTAAGGTCACTTTTAGCATGGTGGCGATCAGTTGTAGGATCATGGTAGTCATGTGTAGAATCATGGTAGTCACTTGCAACATCATGGTGATTACTTGAAATATAGTGAATGAAATTTTGAATGAAGAAACATGGGTGGAACTTGTAATATAGTTGATAAGTACTTGCAACACTTGGAGATCCAAGATTTTTTTGAATTATATTGGGTAATATATTTCATTGAAAATGATCTATTAGTAGTTATTTTTTTAACATATTTGGTGGTGTGATTAGTTAGATGAGAAAGTGATAGGTTTTGGTCACTTTATCCATAATAGAGGTAGAGTGAATGGAAACTAATCATGCTTGTAAGGAGGAGATTGATCTTCAAATATTATGTTCATATGTTGGATTAAGTTAGGAATAAATTTAGATTAGATGTAATAGTTAGAGTTTCATCATGTTGGTAAAGAACCTAACTTTCAACACATATAGAAAGGATATAGATTTTAATATCATTTTGATCAAGACATGGTAGTGGATGGAAGGGTGATGCTTTAATCCCAATGTTTCATGCATATATTAATTGGCTATGTTTATTTATTATCTTATCTTGAAATTCAAAAAGGATCGTCTCACTTTGAGGTGGCATTTTTGGCCACTTGTTAGATATCTCATGAAGTGTATAAGAGATTGTAATAGCGTATTATTTTGTAAGAATATCTTATATAATTTTAAGGTGTAAGAGATTCTTATGACATGTAAGATAATTTAAGAGAGGAATTACATATTATAATTTAATTTTGAACAACTTATGATATGTATAAATGATGCTTCATAAAGAAACTGAGAAAAAATAGAGCACCCAAATTGGTTGGTTGGTTACAATAGATAATGATAGTATAAGAGGATCTTCTAAAACTAGTGCATCAAATCAGATCACAAGAGTTAGGACTTGGAATTTTTCATAGGGATATTGGGATTTGGATGAATTTTTGGGTGTGGTATTCTCCCATGGTTTATATTTTACCATTTTTTAGTTTTTTATTTTTTACCTTCTAGGTAATAGTTCTTAGTATGGAGATGTAGTATGATATAATTTTGTAGGGGGTATACTACCAAAAAACATCTAAACTTGTGTTAGTTGTTCTATTGTGAAGGCATGATATTATTGATGTATTCTTAATATGTTGGTACTATTAACATGTTGGTTCAAGATTCAAAGGTTGCAGTTTTCTCAAAAGGGTTTTCCTAAGATAAATATTATGTCATTATGATATTAATTTTGTGTATTTTTCACATGGAATTTAACTCCTTATTGATTAGTGAAAGATATTTTATACTACCAACTTCATTTCAAAAAATTAGGTTCATATTCTACACACATGGACTACGCACATGAGAAAGTATACATTAGGCACACACTTTGTACTCAAATCCATTTACTTTTCATGCTTATTTTTTCCTCACAACTTCCACATTTTTATTTCATTTTTCTTTCCACCTTAATTTGCAAGAACAAATTCATAGCACACATAATTTAAGGGGTGAGGGGGTATTTCTACTAATTCTATTCATATTCTATGTAGAATTTTTCTTTGATGATATGACAATCCATTTTTTTAGGTTATATGTAATCATCCTTGCTCTCATTGGTGAAAATTTAGGGGTATTTTTTCATACACATTGATTTCACATGTAGGTAAGTATAAATTAAGAACACACTCTATACTTAATTTCATTTACTTATCTTGAGCTTATGTATTTCTCTAGACTTTATTTCCTTCCATCATATTCCTAGGGAGTTGAATAGAGCAATGGATTGTCTGGCCAAGTGGGCTTCAGAGCATGAGGAGGGGTGGGATGTTAGAGATTGGGGCCTTTTTCCTTTAGATTATGTATTGACTTTGGGTAAGGTTCTTTTGGGGGACAAGAATTTATAACTAGTGAATTTTTGGGGTTCCCTTGGGAACCTGTGTTGTATCTTGGATTTTCCTATATTTCTTCTTGATTTTCCAATAAAATTTTACCCCTTTTTTTTTTTAAATGAGTTTTGTTTACTTATCATTATTAGTTTTTAGTCACACCTTCTATATTGATTTATTTTCCTTTCATCCTAGACAAGTAATTTGAGGGGGCACATTATTACTAATTATATTCACTATTATGTATGATTTTTTATAGGTTGAATTTTTTCCTTCAATGATATGGTAATAATGATGGGTACCTCTTATATTTTGGGGATAAAGGAAGCACATATTTATTCCAACTAGCTCATATTACAAAAACAAAAAAGCGTATAATCCTTTTTATGCTTATTTACTTCTTTTATTTTGACTTTGGCATGATTAAGTTCATATTGATTCACACACACCAAAGTGGGTAAAATGTAAGATATAGGAGTGAATGCTTTGAATTATTATCCCTTCATTTTATTCCACTTTCTATGTATTTCATGAATGCATGGTCTTAACATTAATTTTACTCATTTGACACATTGTCTGAATCTAAACATACCACTCTAATATGCTAATTATGTTATTATAGAATAAAAACAGTCCATTTACTAGGGTTTATACCTCCTTATATAAGTCATACCCATGGTCTCTCTCTAATTTAAATTCTAAATATTTTGATTCTCATGTTGACTTTGTAGGAATATGAATATTATTCACTAGCTTGCACTTTACAAAGGTTTCAGTTTGCATGTCTAGGACTTGTATTTAAGGACATAATTATATCTTATTTTGATTATCAACTATTAGCATCATAGATATATTGGAAGAATGAGGATTTTTCCATTGATTATGTTGTTGGAAACATGAGCATGTGGGAAAAGAAAAAGGTATACGGTTATACATTGTAGTGTTGTCATTGATGTTAACATTGCATCTTGCTTTGGAGATCATGGTGCAAATCATTTTTGTTGGCTCTAACATGTTTTAGGATATTGGTACAAGTTAATTTTTGCAAGAAGGTTTGATCTGGTGAAGGCATCTATGATGAAATAAAAATTGACTAAGTGTTAATACCAGTAATTTTATATACAGATTCAGTAATTAGGTTCGCATCAGTTCATTTTTAAGTTTTACCTCTACGGTTCTAGTATATTTTTTTGGCTAGTAGAAGAATCTAATTCTAGAATTTTAGCTTGTTTTGACTTTTGGTGTGAAAGTCATGAGTAACAGAAGTTCAGCTTGACAGTTATAGGTGTTTTCCAATTTGATGCATATGAGTTGGAGAGTTTGCACTTCTCTACGGATTGTTTTTGACTTTGCAAATTTGAGATGTTGACAGATGTCAATAGAGCATGTATTCCAAGTGACATGATGTTTTGAGGTATGTGTGTTCGAATATGGGTATATAGTTGGAGAATTTTTTTATTAGGTCTCATGCGGTGTTGACCTAATAGGTTTCAAAGTATGCGTAGCTTAAATAAGTATTATGAAGTTATGTTGGATCTATTATAGGTCCATTCCGACCTATTTCAAAGTGTTTTGAGATTTTGAATCTTGGCGTGAGGCATGTATGGAAGGATTTTGTGTTGACAAGTTATTGTATATTTTGAATGGTACATCTAATTAGGCCAACCTAATTGATGTTATGGGTGAAGTGAATATATAAGCTAGATCATTTTTAGTGTTTTTATGAGTGTACTACATGAGAGTGATGTGAATGATGTGAATCAAGCAAATAGATTGTGAATGATAAGTTGTGAATGTTGAGAAATTTTTTAAGTTGATGTGAATGCAGAGGAAAGTAGAGTGTTAGATCATAATCAGATGAAGTTTGTAAATTCAGTCTATTGAGCTTCATTGGAACTGTATTTCATACATATGATAGATGCAATTGTAACAGTTCAATCTAGGTTGTGAGCCACAAAATTTCTTGTTTTTTCTTCTTTTAGTGGGCAATGAGTCCACCTGCACTGAGCACTTCTATTATATACTATAATGGGTTATAATATATATTAAGCTAATCCTCACCATGGTTTTTCCCATTTTTGGTTTTCTATGTAAAAATCTTGGTGTTCATGTGTTACAAATGATTTATGCTTTCTTTCATTACTGCAACTGAATATGCTATGTGAATTGGATGTCTAAATGTTTGAATGGTTTAAAAGACTACTAATTCACCCCCCTTCCCAGTATTTCGGGTGTTCAAAAATTGGTATCAAAGCTTGGTTCCTTGGAAGGAGCTTAACCACTTGGGGAAGATCTTGGAGGTTGAACACATGGTTGTTAGAAGATTACCTACTCCTATGGAAGAGATTCTTGTTGTTGGATCTACAGAAGAAGATTTCATATTTGACATAAATGGAGAACTCAAAGTTGCTCTTGAAGATCTTGCAAGAAATAAAGGTGAAAACATATATCTAAAAGAAAATGTCAAAGAAGCAAATGAATGTATCATAAAATTGAGGGAGCAAATCAAGAAAATCAAATAAATGCATAAGGAGGTCAGTGAATAGTTGAAGCGAGAAAATGAAACCATTACCTATTTGAAGGTGCAAGTTGAAGAAAGGAGAGTTGAAGAATGCTCGAATACAATGATAAAAATAAAATTTGAAGAATGTGCAAGGCTTGAACAAGAATTGTTGTGAATCTAAGATCAGATCTAGAGAAAGCAAGGAGTCATGAAGACAAATTCAAGATGAGTTCTATAAAGCTTGATGAAATAATTGCAAATCAGAAAGTCTCTAAAGATTAAAAAAGGTTTAGGATTTGAAAAAGGGTAAAAGCTCAAAATCAAATCAAACATCAAATACTAAAAAGAATATTGAAGACAAGAAGAAAAATGGAAAATAGATATGAAATCAAAGGAATGTAGCTATCTAAGACCACCAGTCAGACAACTAAATGCACAAAGGTACCCATCTTTCAATGGTTTATGTTATTCTTGTAATAAATTTGGACATAAGGCTATGTAATGTAGAAGTAGAATAAATCATAATGTTCCACCTTTTTTTGTTCAATGTTTTATATGCAAGAAATTTGGTCATAGAGCTAGTGAGTGTAGAAGTCAAATGTTGAATGGCTATAACAATGGTAGAATGGTTCAATATTTCAATGGCTACTGTTATACATGCTATGGATTTGGGCATAAAGCTAATAAATGTAGATCTAGAATAAATGGAAGGAATATTGGTCAAAAGAATGTCATATGCTACAATTGCAACAAACTAGCACACATTTCTAATTTTACAAAAGCAAAAATATGAAGAAGGATAATCCTGTAAAGAAGAATGAAACAATACAAAAGATTGATTCAGTAGAAATAAAGAAGGAGATGGATAATATTTGGAGAAAGAAGGAAGAGGCTGAAGTTAAGGATGAATCTATACCAGTATCCATTGTAGATGTTTGCTTTGAAAACTAAGTTGAAAGCTTTGGCTTAGGGGGAGCTTTAATGGAAATCTTTTCTATCCCCTACCAAAGAGAATGGTGTTGATGCTTCAACACAAGGATATGTGGTGTAAATAGACATGCTTGATCTTTTGGAGAAAGTTCTAGTATAAAATGTTGAAATGTAGAAGGTTGTGGAGCATTTGAAGGTAATTGTGCACTGGGCAGATCCTCTAGCTATTCCTTCGTTTCTTCCCATGTTTCTATTTTGGAAAAATAATTTGGTCCTTGGTTGTTCTTTCTAGGTTTTACTATTATTTTAAAGTCAAACTCCTAAAACAAGAGTAGCCATCTACATATCCAGCCTTGTTTAATAAGTTTGTTTAGTAGGTACTTTAGTGTTTCATGGTATTTAAAGAAAGTAAAGGGTTTGGAAAATATATAATGTTTAAATTTTTGGAGTTCATAGACCATGGCTAATGCCTCTGGCTCTGTTGTAGTGTAATTTTTCTTTTCTTTTGATAATTTTATTCTTGCAAATGTTATGGGGTGATCCTTTTTCCTTTAGGTTGAGCCAATACTACCCCTATTTCTATCCTAGATGCATCCACATGCACATGGAATGGTATGCTCCAATCCAAAAATATTAGGATAGGTGCCTGCATAATTTTATGTGTGTGTCAAATATGGATTGACTTTCTTCATTTCATTCAATATTCCTATCAGATATTTTTTTGAATAGTTCCTTCAACGGTGTAGCAATATTGGTGTAGCCTCTTATAAATTTGCGGTGATAACCAATGTAATCCAAGAAATTTTTAACTTCTATAGTAGTTTTGGGAGGTGGTAGTGTCATAATAATTGTAACTTTAATGGGGTCTACCATAAGGACTTCTTTACAAATTATGCACCCTAGTAGTATTCCATAGAGTACCACATACATACATTTCTTCAATTTTAGCACTATCTGCATACTCCAACATTTGTTCAACACCATCCTAAGTACTTGCACATGGTCTTTTACCAATCCATGTAATTGTCTAATCATCCAAGTGCACTTCCAAAAATTCATGCATGAAGTATTTGAATGCATTTATCATTATCCTACTAAATAATGCAAGTAATTTTTTTAGTCCAAATGGCATTACTATATACATGTAAGAACCCCATTCTATTGCAAATATATTTTTTGTTTGATCTTCTTCCCTTGTTTTAACTTGGTGATAGTTGGAGAACCCATCAGTAAATGAATAAATCTCCCTTCCAACAATTGATTCTAATATTTTCTTCTATAAAAGGTGTAGGAAAGGGGTCATGTATGTAAGCTTTATTCAGTTCCCTAAAATCAACATAGATTCTTACTTCCCCTATCTTTCTATTTTGCATGACCATAAGACAAATCCATTTTGCATCTTCTACTGGTTTGGTGATTCCAATATCAAGCATTTTATCTAACTCAACTTTGACTTTCTTTTTCATGTTTGGGTCAAGTCTATATGGTATCTTCCTTATTGGTTTAGTCCCTACTTTTAGTTGTATCTTCATTATGCCCACCTCTTCTTTTATCCCCTTTAAATCTATAAATGTTCTAGGGAAAATTCTTCAAAATCTGATAGGATCTTTGCAACTTGTGCCACTACCTTTTCATCCCAATAATCACCTATCTTTGTGATTTTAGGGCCCCCCTCCTTGGTAATATTTTCTTCTCTAAGCTTGATTGGTTGGTTATAATATTTTTGTTTAGATTTGGTAGGGGATTCCAATTCCCTTTCCACTTGATTTACCTCTATATCCATGTTATGTTTATCATCATTTTTTATTGTGTTAAACAATAACTTATTTCAGTGAAAGTTGATTTCTTGTCCAACCATTCAATATACTTCCATATTCCTTCTATCTACGGAGGAGGGGAAGCGGGTTGTGGTACCGCTACTTCATTATTTATGTCTACTTTAAGTATTTTTCTTTCATCTTAAGTAATATAGTATGTATATGCTTATCTTGATTGTAAAAAGAAAAGGTTTGTAGGAAATCCATTTTAAGCTTTGCCCAGGATTTAGTTTTTCCTCTTGTTTCTTGGTTTATATACCAAGTTTGGGAAACCAATGTGAGTGTCTAGTAGAAGAGTTTAATGTATAATATTTCATTATATTTGTTCCTTGCCTCCCACCTTTGAATACAAGTGTTTAAGTGATATTTTAATAGGTATCTCGCTTTAATTAGTATTTTAAATATCTTACATTTGGCAATCTTATCTTTATGTGTATTGTGTCATCTTGCAACATTATAAATGAGTGTGTGTTGTAATATGTCAAGCCTTAGCTCCTCAATGTCAAATATTTGTTTTATTAAAAAAAAAAAATTATTTATGTAATGTATGATAATAGATCTCAAATTCCTGAATACTTAGGCAGTTTAATATGAGAAATCCCACATGATATTCAATTTATTTTATGAAATCTTCCAATTATGTTATCCTCATAATCTCCTAAGTTGTTGTAGTCTTTTTACAATGCATTGTATATCTTGTGGTAGAATATAAAAGATGCACTAGTGTTCTCCTTATCATAAATACTCGTTGAAATCCAGTAATCCTTTGGGAGTGCAGTTTTAGTTCTTCTTGCATCAATGTGCCTAATACTTCTTCACTGTCCATGCTATAAGCACTACTCTCTATTTCTACTTCTATGTCTAATTTTTATTATTCATAAGTTTCATTTATGGGTAATTTTGAAATTATAAATATTTTCTTACTATCGGAGTTGTGATATTCGTTTGTATTCACTTCCTCTGTGTAAGATTCATCTAGATTTTTTTCTAGGGGAATGTGGACTATTTTGTCTTCATTGGAAAAAGATATTTCATCTTTTCTTGAGTCTACAATGATATTTATGTTGAAAACCACCTTAGTTCAAGTATTGTGCTAAACGCCGCAAACCCCAGAGAACACACATAATGCAAATAATTTATTTATTTTTTTTAAATAATAAAAGTAAACATGCAATAACATTAAAGCATAACACATAGCATTTATACACTTGGTTCTCTGGGGCACGCAAGGTTACATCGCAACAACTAAACAGAATAAAGACAAAGAATATAACATAACCATTTAATTTATGAAAACCATATACAATGATACATCCGATAAACATGATGCGAGTATAATAAACATCGCATAATTACATCCATGATAAATCTCTTAATAGAGTTACAAAAGAACCTAACTATTACATCATTGATATAATATTACATTACAATTTTCTTTGATACATGAATTACATTGAATTTCCCAACATGGGGATTGATACAAGAATAATGAAACATGAAGTACAACTGATCACTGGTACAACTCCACTGCGGAAAGCTGAGAAGACAAGACGCTGATGGGGAACCCAACGGGTGCGGAGCACGTTCCACCCAACCATGTGAATTACAAGTAACTCACCCCCCATGCTCAGAGGTGACGAGGAAATGAACCCGACCATGAATGTCAACCAACTCAACAAAAACATGATACAAAACAAGTACAACTCAAAGCTTACAATGAACAACCATCAACTTTCACAAATCACATGACAAGATAAAACTTAAGAAACTCATCACAATAACATGAAGTATCACCAATCAACAATCATGAAACAAGTTCACAAGAATTCAAAAAACATCATAAAGAGATAACATCCAGAGGAACCGAACCAACACCCAAGATACTTTTCCAAATAAATTAGAACCAATATAAAGAATGCGATTCCATAATAACTCTGAATCAACCATTCAATACACCATTCCAATAGGCAACAAGAACAAGTCAGACGGGTGTCAAGTAGGGAGGGTCATCACATAACTCTCATGGGATCCCCTGGCTCTTCCTCCAACTGAGGCGCCAGCACCCACCTATGGATTCCCTAACCCTATAATCAGAACAACAGAAAAATAACAATATCCAGAGGCAACAAGAAAACAAGAACAACAAGGAAGTCTAGTGGAGAGTGTCATCGCATAGCTCTCATGGGATCCCTTGGCACTTCCTCCTAACCGAGGCGCCGACACCCATCTATGGATCACCTGGCCCTTCCTCCTACTGAGGCGCCGGCACCATAGGGTAGCTGATGCGGAGCCGATAATCTCTCATGGAGACGAGACTACGACTTTGCCGACCACGGCCTACTCAGTCTATCACTAGTCTACGGTAGCCCTAATGCATAGACGAGGAATCCAGTTTTAACTATCTTGTATGTTTTACTACCCATCCCGCTAAATTCTATTTTTAGGTTATCACTTGTTTAACTACTCTTACGTGGGTTCCCCTGGCACTTCCTCTTACCCAAGGCGCCGACGCCCACGAAGAGCCAGTCTCCCTATGACCCCTAACATATCTTAAATTGGCAAGGGTTGAACTAAATCATAAAAACATAGTACTCGAATCCACACATGCGAGGTAATATTCCTCTCGCGACAACCCATAACAAACTATCACAGAAACACGTTCAACCCTTCCAAGCATAAATCATTAAACTTCAAACCAAAGGTATAAATAAGATGAAGCCAGCTCCAAACTAAACATGCCTATGGACTAGGGTTACAAGACAAGAGGATTCCCACATCACGAGTGAATTTTACAACCATAAAAAGAGGAAAACAATATCAAGACCTCACGATTCCATAATTAGAAGAAAACAATTCACTCAGATGTATATAAAGAATCAATAAAGAAAACACCACAAAAAATAATAATAATAATATAATCTTACAACCAAATAACAAAACACATCAGATAAACATCTAAATAATACATTAAATTTTATTATACTAAAATCAATAATATTTTATTTATAAAAGAAATCCCATTTCATTATTTTTATAAGTATATATATATATATATTTTCTTTTAAAATTAAAAGTTAAATATATATATATAAAAGAATAGAATTAAATGAATATAAAATAAAGTAAATATATATATATAAATAAATATATATATATATATAAACATATATATATATATATATTTATGCCTATATATATAAAATTTTATATATAAAAAAAAAAATGAAATTAAATAATTTACAAGGCCAAGTGGGGGCTGTCTTGTGATCCCGCAATTTATAGCGATCCGTGGAATTTCTTCAGTAACATCCATACCTGAAAGGAATTTCCGGGGTGGGAATGCGGTATTGTGCCTCCTAACCCAAACAACTTTTTATTTAAAACAAAAAATTCACGATTACCCAAACTTTACATATTTTTTTTTATATGATAATTTTTTAAAAAAAAAACAAAACAGTTTAAATAAAGAAGTGTATACAATTTGGTTCGATAAAGTGCAGTAGAATGGGTTAGGATACATTATCGACCCACAAACTAAAATTTTGATTGCAAATATATTTTTTCAAATATAATCACAGTGCAATGAGCATAAATATAATGTATATATATATATATATATAATAGATGAAATATGTGTGTATATATATTTGTATATATATTTACATACACACACACCACAGAACAAGATTCGAGGCAGTACAATATAGACACATATATTTTTTATAAAAAAAAGAAAGGTGTATTTATATATATGAGCATGTCTTCATAACTTTATTCATCAGATGGAAGATATATATATATATACACAGCAGTATATTATAACAATATAATGAAATATATATGAATATATATTTTAAAAATAATATTTTATTACAGAGAACATGTTTTTCTATAACCAGATTTTAGAATGCATTGTAAAAATAAAATAAAATATAGATACAGAACATTGCCAAAAGATAGATTACTTTATTCTAATAATCATTTATTTAATCAAGAGTTTCGTTTTCTCACACAAATCATTTATAACCAATTCTATTTTTTTCTGAAACAGAAAGATGAAGAGAAGGTACAAGGAAGAATATGAGTGGAACCTGGTGTCTAGTGCTTATTCAAAAGTTTGAAGATGCCTGCTTGATTCTGATGTCCTCGAAGAGTTCCTTTCCCGTGCCTCCAAATATCCTCTACAGGACTTCACCTTCGAACTTGAATCCTATTTTGTTTTTCAGAAGACTCTCCAGAACATTCACCAGAAATAGATTGAAAACTCCCTTTCTAAAATTTCAAAATACCCACCAATAACTTCTGTAAACCAATATTCTCTGTGTGTGTAAACTTTTCAATTTTTCCTAATTAAATAAAAATATACTGCCCATCCCTCACAAAAACTCTAAAAATCCAAAAATAAAATAAACAATTCTTTAAAAGCCAGCTTTTTCCCATATCACTATTCCTATTGGCTCACACAATTTTTTTATTCTTTTATTTGTTTTATTGCTTTAATTTATGTTTTTGCAACTTTACTTGCACATCACATTACTTATTTAATTTAAATAAATTATTCTCATAATTATCCACCACTAGATAATTGATTAAAAATAATTAAGTCACATTTAATATTTAATTATTATTTAATTGAAATACATGATTTTCAAAATTAATTAAATCATCTAAATATTTAAAAAAATATTTTAAATCAAACATTAAATAAATAATTATTTCCATCATTAAAATAAATCATAACTTATAAAATGCCACCCTGACAAAATACGACAAAACACATAACACAAAACACAAATGACGACAAATACGCAAAGTAAACAATACCAAACAAACGAGACAACCTAACATCATGGAATGGGAGGACTTCATCGTCACCTCTATTTCAACATTTAACCGTTGGGCTATAGGTGCTCGCCCTGTCCTGCCAAAGCAAGTGGAATCGAGACTTTACCTGCAAATCCTACGTACAAACGAAGTTGTGTACATGTGCATACATATATAACATTAAAGCATTAAATCAAAATACTACATTGTGAGAAGGAATCGCAACATAACAGGGCACTCGCAAACGAGTGATGCTATATTGTCCTTCATCACACCTATTCTAACAATTATAATATAACCAATACATTAACATTTCTAACTAACAATCATCTCATAACATATTAAATTAAATCACTGCATCATATCATAATTCTGAAAATCAACTAATATAACCAACCATAGTGTCATAAGAAATAATCATAAAATAACATCATCATCTAACGTCTAGCAAGCCAAATCAAACAATGATTGTATCATCATAGTATCCAAGCAAAGCACAGAAAATAATAAGTCTAAACAGTATGAGGGGTATTACATCCTTCCCCCCTAGGACATGGCTTACTCCTGGAAGCCATTAATTAATAGAATAATAAAAAAAAAATTAAGGTTCTCAAATAAGGGAGACATCCTCCCATGACGCCAAGATCACAACGTTTAGGACACCATCGAACCCTTTCGAGCTCACTCGCGAGCTCCGAATCTAGAACCTCATCCTCTACCAGAAGCCTCTACACCTGCATCCTGGTACCCAGCCTAACGATTGTCAACAACGGAAAACACTCGATGAGATCCACCCGCATCTCCCACCGTCGGCTCAGAAGTGGCAGGTCTCTGATTAAATCCAGAAGTGCTCTTTTGTGGACACAATCTAGAAATATGCCCTTGTTGTCCACATGAGTAGCAACCAGTACCTCGGCCAAATCCTCTACCCTCGGATGGAGCATTGGATTGTTGAAAGCTTGCTCGACTTGGCGCTGACTGAAAACTAGGTGCAGGCTGTGCAAAATGTTCCTGTCGAATTTGGTGCCTGATCCTGTTCTGATCCTTACGAAACTACGAATTGCTACCTTGCTGAGATTGGAAGTTTTCATGCTTCAGGTGCGATTGTTGTTCCTGATGCTGCTACTGTTGCTGCTGATGTTGCTGACCCCCTTTAGAAGGGGGATTCCTATTCCTGGAAGATCCTGCTCCCTGTGACTGCCCTCCATGAGTAACATAACCAGGTGTGGGCATGCTACCAATCTGTACTCCGATGTGACCACCCAAAGCCATGGCCAAATTCTCCTCCACTAAGCGAGCCTTCTCAACTGCCATTTCCATCATCTTCGGCTTGAAGACTCGTACGCCACCACTGATGCGGGCATTAAGGCCCCGAACAAAGTGCTGCACTAACATACTCTCATCATGGCTAATCCCTGCATACTGCTTCAACTCATAGAAGCACCTCTCATACTGCTCCACTGACATAGACAACTGCTTGAGATAGTGAAACTCGTTAGCCCTGCATTGCCTCCAGTGGTCTGAGAGAAAATGAGCCCTGAACCTATCTAGGAACAACTCCCAAGTAACCATATTGAGATCAAGATGCAGTTTTTGTTCCTCAAGGTGCCACCAAGTAGACGTGAAGCCTCGCAAGTGCAAAACCGCACACCGTGCCTTGGTATTGCTACTGTAGGGGTGCATGGCGAAGCAACGGTCTAAGTCAGTTAACCAGGTCTCAGCCTCAAGACCTCCTCCAGAACCATCAAAAGTAGGAGGGTGTGCCCTCATCAGATCTCTCATATGGCCTGCTATGACTGCATCCGGAACCACATCTGTATCCTTCCGCCTCAGAGACCTCTCTCTCTCCCTCTCAACCTGGTGTACCTCATCTGGCTTGGGTCCCAATCGGTCAAGGATTTCTCCAAGTATATGTTGTAACTGACCATATAGACCAGGTTGTGCCGAATTCTGGCCACCTGATGGAATGCTATGAAGACTCTGATGTTCCTCCTGCTCAGAACCATGGGAGCTAGGAAATGAGGGGCTTCGCCGGTTTGCTCTATGACTGGCACCACGGCCTCTTCCTTGGCCACGTCCTCTACCTCGAGGCATAGTTCTGCGCCACAAGATAAAGTACAAAATGAGCTCAAGAGTTGCACATACGGTAACCTAATGGACTACACTACCCAAAGGCCCTAGCGTTTGCAACCTTGGATCTGATACCAAGTTGTAACGCCCGCCATGCAAACCCCAGAGAACACACACAATGCAAATAACTTTTTTTTTTTTTAAATAACAAAAGTGAACATGCAATAACATTAACCATAACCACATAACATATTACATAGCATTAACACACTTGGTTCTCTGGGGCACGCGAGGTTACTTTGCAACACTAAACATAAATAAAGATAAAGAATATAACATAACCATTTAATTTATGATAACCATAAAAAATGATGCATCCGATAACCATGATGCGAGTATGATAAACATCGCATAACTACATCCATGATAATTCTCTTCACAAGATACAAAAGAGCCTAACTATTACATCATTGACATAATATTACATTACAATTTTCTTTGACAAATGAATTACATTGAATTTCCCAACATGGGGATTGATACAAGTATAATGAAATATGAAGTACAGATGATCACTGGTACAACTCCACTGCGGAAAGATGAGAAGATAGGATGCTGATGGGGAACCCAACGAGTGCGGAGCACATTCCACCCAACCATGTGAATTACAAGTAACTCACCCCCCGTGCTCAGAGGTGGCAAGGAAGTGAACCCGACCATGAATGCCAAATCAACTCAACAACAACATGATACAAAAACAAGTACAATTCAAGCATACAATGTACAACCATCATCGTTCACAAATCACATAACAAGTTAAAACTAAGAAACTCATCACAATAACACGAAGTGTCACCAATTAGCAATCACGAGACAAACTCACAAGAATCAAAAACATCATAAAGATACAATATTCAGAAGATCCGAACCAACACCCAAACTACATTTCAAAATAAATTAGAACCAATAAAAGAACATGATTCCATAATAACTCTAAATCAACCATTCAATACACCATTCCATAGGCAACAAGAAACAAGTCAAATGGGTGTCAAGTGGGGAGGGTCATCGCATAGCTCTCATGGGATCCCCTGGCTCTTCCTCCAACTGAGGTGCCGGCACCCATCTATGGATCCCCTAGCCCTAAAATCAGAAACAACATAAATATAACAATATCCAGAGGCGACAAGAAACAAGAACAAGGATGTCTAGTGGAGAGTGTCATCGCATAGCTCTCATGGGATCCCCTGGCACTTCCTCCAACTGAGGCGCTGGCACCCATCTATGGATCCACTGGCCCTTCCTCCTAACTGAGGCGCTGGCACCATAGGGTAGCTAATGCGGAGCCGATAGTCTCTCATGAAGACGAGACTACGACTTTGCCGACCACGGCCTGCTCAGTCTATCACTAGTCTACGGTAGCCCTAATGCATAGACGAGGAATCCAGTTTTAAATATCTTGTATGTTTTACTACCCATCCCGCTAAATTCTATTTTTAGGTTATCACTTGTTTAACTACTCTTATGTGGGTTCCCCTGGCACTTCCTCTTACCCGAGGCACCGGCGCCCACGAAGAGCCACTCTCCCTATGACCCCTAACATATCTTAAATCGGCAAGGGTTGAACTAAATCATAAAAACATAGTACTCGAATCCACACACGCGAGGTAATATTCCTCTCACGACAACACATAACAAACTATCACAGAAACACGTTCAACCCTTCCAAGCATAAATCATTAAACTTCAAACCAAAGGTATAAATAAGATGAAGCCAGCTCCAAACTAAACATGCCTCTGGACTAGGGTTACAAGACAAGAGGGTTCCCACATCACGAGTGAATTTTACAACCATAAAAAGAGGAAAACAATATCAAGACCTCACGATTCCATAATTAGAAGAAAACGATTCACTCGGATGTATATAAAGAATCAATAAAGAAAACACCACAAAAAATATAATTCCTACAACCAAATATTTAATTCATAATAAAACACATCAGATAAACATCTAAATAATACATTAAATTTTATTATACTAAAATCAATAATATTTTATTTATAAAAGAAATCCCATTTCATTATTTTTATAAGTATATATATATATATATTTTCTTTTTAAAACAAATTAAATATATATATATATAAAAAGAATAAATTAAATGAATATAAATAAAATAAATATATATATATAAATAAATATATATATATATATAAACATATATATATATATATATTTATATATATATATAAAATTTTATATATAAAAAAAAAATGAAATTAAATAAATTTACAAGGCCAAGTGGGGACTGTGCAGCAGTCCCCACGGGCTGCTATACGTAGCAGTCCGTAGGACTGCTGTGGCAATCCGCCACACAAAGGGGCTCGGGGTGGGTACAGCTGTCGTGCCCTCCCTAACCCCCAAACAACTTTTATTTAAAACAAAAAAATTACGATTACCCAAAACTTTACATATTTTTTTTTATATGATATTTTTTTTTAAAAAAAAACAAAACACAGTTTAAAATAAAGTGTATACAATTTCGAATTCTGTCCGTCTGGTACAGGCACGGGTTCGGACGGCCAATACAGCCACAAACTAAAATTTCGATTGCAAATATATATTTTCAAATATAATCACAGTGCAATGAGCATAAATATAATGTATATATATAATACACGAAATCTGTGTGTATATATATGTGTATATATATTTACATGCACACACACCACAGAACAAGATTCGAGGCAGTACAATATAGACACATATATATTTTTTATAAAAAAAAGAAAGGTGTATTTATATATATGAGCATGTCTTCATAACTTTATTCATCAGATGGAAGATATATATATATACACAGCAGTATATTATAACAATATAATGAAATATATATGAATATATATTTTAAAAATAATATTTTATTACAGAGAACATGTTTTTCTATAACCAGATTTTAGAATGCATTGTAAAAATAAAATAAAATATAGATACAGAACATTGCCAAAAGATAGTTTACTTTATTCTAATAATCATTTATTTAATCAAGAGTTTCGTTTTCTCACACAAATCATTTATAACTAATTCTATTTTTTTCTGAAACAGAAAGATGAAGAGAAGGTACAAGGAAGAATATGAGTGGAACCTGGTGTCCAGTGCTTATTCGAAAGTTTGAAGATGCCTGTTTGATTCTGATGTCCTTGAAGAGTTCCTTGCCCGTGCCTCCAAATCTCCTCTACAGGACTTCACCTTCGAACTTGAATCCTATTTTGTTGTTCAGAAGACTCTCCAGAACATTCACCAGAAATAGATTGAAAACTCCCTTTCTAAAATTTCAGAATACCCACCAATAACTTCTGTAAACCAATATTCTCTGTGTGTAAACTTTTCAATTTTTCCTAATTAAATAAAAATATATTGCCCATCCCTCACAAAAACTCTAAAAATCCAAAAATAAAATAAACAATTCTTTAAAAGCCAGCTTTTTCCCAGATCACTATTCCTATTGGCTCACACAATCTTTTTATTCTTTTATTTGTTTTATTGCTTTAATTTCTATTTTTGCAACTTTACTTGCACATCACATTACTTATTTAATTTAAATAAATTATTCTCATAATTATCCACCACTAGATAATTGATTAAAAATAATTAAGTCACATTTAATATTTAATTATTATTTAATTGAAATACATGATTTTCAAAAATAATTAAATCATCTAAATATTTAAAAAAAAAATTAAATCAAACATTAAATAAATAATTATTTCCATCATTAAAATAAATCATAACTTATAAAATGCCACCCTGACAAAATACGACAAAACACATAACACAAACACAAATGACGACAAATACGCAAAGTAAACAATACCAAACAAACGAGACGACTTGACATCATGGAACGGGAGGACTTCATCGTCACCTCTGTTTCAACATTTAACCGTTGGGCTATAGGTGCTCGCCCTGTCCTGCCAAAGTAGGTGGAATCGAGACTTTTACCTGCAAATCCTACGTACAAACGAAGTTGTGTACATGTGCATACATATATAACATTAAAGCATTAAATCAAAATACTACATTGTGAGAAGGAATCGCAACATAACAGGGCACTCGTGAACGAGTGATGCTATATTGTCCTTCATCACACCTATTCTAACAATTATAATATAACCAATACATTAACATTTCTAACTAACAATCATCTCATAACATATTAAATTAAATCACTGCATCATATCATAATTCTGAAAATCAGCTAATATAACCAACCATAGTGTCATAAGAAATAATCATAAAATAACATCATCATCTAACGTCTAGCAAGCCAAATCAAACAATGATTGTATCATCACAGTATCCAAGCAAAGCACAGAAAATAATAAGTCTAAACAGTATGAGGGGTATTACAGTTCCTCCAACCTATCATCATGTACCTCATCCCTTTTCCCATGTAATAGGTACATACCTTGTAGGTGTTAAATGGTTCCATCATGGTCTCCTTATTGATGCATTTCTATCCTTCCACATAAATCTATATAGTATCAAAATATAGGTAATTTTATGGTTATTGAATCTCTCTTAATTGCTAAAGAATCCATTATGATTGAGGAAATGGGTGGATTATTATCTAGGATCACATCTTAAAAATCCTATAGAGGTCATGTGGTATGTTTTTCTTAATACATATATTCTCATACAAACCTCTTTCCATGTATTATCAACTCTCCTATATAATAGACACCTTCCTAGATTTAAATTTCATATGATATATATGTACCCAAGTGTTTCCAATTGGAATTGCTATAATTATACTTTTATGGCATTCTAGATATTCAAAATAGTTTTCATAAATCTACCAAAAAGACCCATTCTAGACATTGAACCTACATAATTTTAGGTATGTCCAATGAAAGAAACTTTACCCATAGCACTCTCACTCACGCTCTCAATTTTCTTCTAATGATTTAGAAACCTAATGATCATGTCTAATTGTCATAGAGAGTGATCATCCACTCTTCATAAACTTGTAGAAACCAAAAGTTTTTATATATTATGTGTTCAAATAAGTGAAAACATTACAAAAATCTCTACTAAATGGTGACAATAGAGGGTTTTTTAAGGCAACTAAATTTCATTTTAAGGTCCTAAGACAAAATTCAAATGCTTTAGTGTTGAGGGTTTAGATTTTACAGTTTAGGGTCTAGGGTTTAGCAAACTTAGGGTGAAGTTTGGGTGGCACTTGGCATAATTTAGACTTGCAAGTTAGTGTCAATTGGAATCAATTGTACGCGCTTAGATTTACGAATTTGCTAACTAAATTTGCAAACAAACATCAAGATAAACTTTATGAATTTTAACTATTCTTTAACATATTGTTTTCTAATCTAATTATAATTTAACATTGAAAATAAATTTTAATATATATCATTTTTTCCATACAAAAGAAAATAAAATTTAAAACATTTAAGCAATGCAAATAATTTTTTGAGCTCAAAATTACCTAGTTTTCAAAATCAAAATGATTTGTTCGATTTCAATTTAGGGTTTTAACAAAAAAATTTGTTCAAATTCAATTTAGGGTTTCAATTTTAAACAATTAGGGGTTTTAATGCAATTTTTGTTTCAATTCAAACTAGGGTTTTCAAATTCAAATTTTTTTTTTGATTTGAATTGAGGGTTTCAAAAAGCTTGATTTGGATTTGTAAATGCAATGTTTTTATTTCATTTCGATTTCTAGGGTTTTGAAATGCAATTTTTTTTGTTTTGTTTCAATTAGGGTTTTCAAATTCAATTTTTTTGGTTTAATTGAACAATTTAGGTTTCAAAAGTTAAATTTTGTTTGTAAAAACACAATTCAAGGTTCATTTTTTCATTTTTATTAAAAAACCTCCAGGTTTCATTGCATTTTTTCATCTATTTTTACAATTATTCATTTCTACTATAACAATTAAAAAAATGCTTAAAACATGAAATAAATTTTTAAAAAACATGCTAAATTCACCTATTTTCTTCAAAATTTCAATTCAAAATAGAAAAATGAAAAAAAATGGCATGTAGGCGGGTACCTATAGCTGATTGTGGGGGTCGCTATCACCAGTACTCGGGGTCTCGTCTGCTGTGCAGTGAAATCTATTTTTTTTAAAAAAAATTGTAGTATAAAACAAGATCCCGATTTCTACCAAATGAGATCTCGATTTATAGAAATCGGGATCCCGTTTCGTAGTAATCAGGATCCCGTTTCATGACAATCGGGATCCCGTGCCTTTTCCTATGGGAAACGGGATCCCAATTTTTAAAAAGCGGGTTCTCATTCTATGTCAGGCTCGGGATCTCGAACCTTAACAGGATCCCGATTTTTAAAAATCGGGATCTCATTTATTAAAATCGGGATCCTGTTTCCTCAAAGCAGATTTCAATTTTTTGGTTAAGGCAAAAACTTCCATGTTTCATGGACTCAACTTTGTGCACTTACCCATTAAATCATTATCTTCTATTAATTTAATAAATCATTTTTTAAAATAATCCTAATGTCCCTCTTTTAATGGGTATGTGCAAGATCATCATGGAAAAAATAGGCCCTTAAGTGGCAAAAAATTCAGAAAAATCAGAGTTAGGCATCTTGACATAAAAATTTGAATAAGTTATCTATATTATTTCAAAAATATGTAAGAATAGAATCTGTAGAAAATTGAATGTAGTTTCTAAACTACTAGGTTTTTTTATTTAAATCTATTGGGTGAAAATTTGAAATTTCAATGCAGTAGTACTTAAATTTCAAGGAAAAATAAGAAGTAGGTGTCTGACCACCCTAACCACAATAAAATGATAATATTTTTTTATAATATTTTAGACATAAGTAGAGGACTCATGTATGGATGTGATGCATATTTTTTTGTAATTTTTTTCAAGTAAATAATTAATTATGAATTTTTTATTACAACTTTTTAAAAAATATAAAAAATCGTATGTCTGACCACCTTAACTTGGTCAAAACTTCATGAAATTCATTTTTTCTTTTTTTAATTCTATAGTATGTGAGGCATATGATGTGATGCATGTTTTGGATTCCAAAAATGTGATACTATTTGAAAGCTATGGATTTTTTTCAATCAGCCTATCAATCAGGACTTTAGTCATAATTCAAATAGAAAATGAATAATAATTATTTATTAAATTCAAAGTAAAGAATAATTTATATTGGTGGAAAGCTAAGAATCTCCTTTAAAAACCCTTTTCATTTCATCAATTTTGGGTAAAAGAAGTCATCAGCCACATACCCTACAAATACCCATCATATCGCCACTTTTTGGCCCATCATAATCTTGCACATACCCTAATTAAATAATTCATTTATTTAATTAAGTTCTAAAGTCATCTCCTTTAAATAAAATAAACTAACCTTTATTTAATTTAAATCTAACGCCATCCCCTTTTAATTAAATAAATCCAACTCTATTTAATTAAAGCTAATATTCATTATTTCTCTCATTTTGATTTATTTAAATCCAAAAATCTAAGTCAATATGTCAAATCAGCTAATCTTCATCTAAATTAATCAAATCATGATTAATCCTAACACTAATCCATCAAATCCTCTAGATTTTGCAACTTGTGGAAGTAAATCAATTTAATTAATTTATTAAATCTTCTATTTTCATTCAAAAAGGCATCAAGTTGGAATATTCTTCAAATTTGAATTCTCCCTCCCAAATGTCTTATCCTCCAACATGACATTTATTACTCTTACAAGTCCTTTTTCTTGAGCCAAGTGGCAATAACTCCTCTTCCACATCTCCCTCCAAAAGCCATCTTTCAATTTCAAAACTCCACCTAATGGCATTTATGTGCACATTCATCAAAATGTGCTCCACCTCTCTTCAATAGCATGATGACAATTGGCATTGTGTCATTGGTTTATCTTTAGTCCCACATTCATCCTTTTTTCTCATTCTTCCATCATTCTCTCCTATAAATTGAGAGCTCTTTACTAATTTGGGATCCACAACTTATGCAAAGTCATTATCCACATATTTTATGTAGGTTCATCCATTATTCATCAAGTTTTCATAGTTTTTCCATCCACCATAGCTAGGGTATTGCAAATTTTATCAAGGAACATCATTGATCATCATCAAGCTTGCAAGGAATTGGGAAAGGGCTATTTTCCACATCAACATGGCACCAATTCCCCCATGGGATTGAGAGTTTTAGTGTTTTGAGCAATATTAAATAGCTTTCATTTGGATTATTTGCTTTGTTTCTTGTTCTTCATGCTTCAAATGAATCTTATGGGGAATGATGGTTTAGATTTTTATAATTGACTTGTGTAGGTCTAGATCCACCATTCACATTTTTGTGCTAGAAGGAAGGTGAATCTTGAGAATCTAACATGTTTTTTTGTGAAAATTTCATTTTTTTTCAAATTTTTGTGTCTACATGAAACTATGACACTGCAAAGGTCAAATAGCACCGCTATTAGTGTAGCGGAACTATTTAGTGACACTATCAAACTTCAAACCATGACACTTAAGTCATTTTCCTCAACCTTGATCAATTCAAACTCCAAAGTGCATCACTGGTTGAAATAGCGACACAATTCTGGTCTTTGTTTATCCACATAGCATCACTTGTTTCACCAAAGCATCGCTAGACCTCTTCAAACTATGATGCCTTTGTGGATTGCGCCGCTAGGGTGGGGTAAAAGTCAGATTTCAAGTTATTTTAACATATTCTTTTTTCATTTTGTTTACCTTTGACTTCTAACTGGTTTTTGGCTCTATTTTCTATAGTTTTAACCAGTTTTTGTAGGTTGGAGTGATCAAAAGGGAAGGGAGGAAATGAAGACAAAGGTTCCTTATGGCATTTTCTCTCTATTGTAACAAGCGTTTTTAAACACTTTGGGAGCAATTATAATCCCATTCCTAAGGCTTTGTTTTCTTTAAGTTTTAGGACTCAAAATCATTTTCATTTAGGCTTAAAAAGAATAATCGAAGGGATTAAAAAGAACTTTAGGAACTTACTAGAGTTGGTTTCAGATTTTAAAAATTGAACAAGTAAACTTCACACTTCATCTTTGTGCTTAGAAAGAATCCACTAGTTCTTTTGAAGTTAAAATGAACATGTGTTTTTTGTGTTTTGTAATCTCTTTTACAAAGTAATATCATTTAAAAGGTGTATGCACTTCTCTCGTGCTTCACGACGATCTTGAGAATCAAAATTCTTTTGGTAATATTAAGTTGTATAAAATATTTCCTCCACACTTCAATTTGGGTTCTTAAAATTGAACAAAATCTTGCTAGCGTGAGTTAGATATATCACGTGTGTTCTCTCTTTGTTCACATAAACAAGGATTGATCAAACTATAGATGTGCTTTCTTGCTTTTGTTTACCTTTAGAGGGGTCTTCCTAAGAGATACATCTAAAAGGAGAACTCGAAGGTGACTCCAACTGGTTTTTCACTCAAGCTGGTATAAAAATGGATAAGACTAAACTATCAAGTCCTCATGGTATGTAGGCCTTAGTTGTACAGTGTCTTTCAGAATGGGGTACTACCTTAAAAATTATAAGTGCCTCTAGTAGGATCGATTAAAGCCTTTAGTGGCTTGTTGGATGCTCACAAGGTGTCTTGTCCCCAATCACCCTGACTAAGAACCAATTTGTGTAAAAGCCAAATCCTTTCTATTTTTTGGTGCAAGAGGTCAAACCTCTGAAGCCTCCCCACATTTTTGTGGTTCTTTATAGAGATGAGAAGTTTTTCATGGGAGATTCATGAGAATTGAAGCTTGGATGACCCGAGGAGTATGTGTCATGGAGGGGAGCTAGTGTGGTCAAGCTTCTAGTCATCCGCTTTGAATAAGTGTAGCTAGATTTATCCAAGTGGGGATTCAACAAATATTGTCTCTTTCTATCCTAGGGTTGTGAATTATCTTGGAATCAAATCATTTTTTTTGGATCTAAAACATTGGAAAACAAATATTCAACCATGATCATCAAATTTCAAACCCTTTAGAGGAAGCAAATACCTTTGACAAAATCCAAGTGCTAATGCTTGCCCTAGGGATTCTATCCTTAGAGGCTTCTAATCATTTGAGTTTATATCTCAATTTTCTCTTGCTAGAGTCAACATTAGGCAACTATTGCCTTGATTTCCTTGATTTTCACATAATGGACTTTGTGGGATGAGAAGAAATTGGGACATTAGACATTTAGTTTGAAAACTTAATGAAGAAAGTGTTTGTGGTAAAAAGAACCCATTAAGCAAAGATAAGAAACAATTGGACCCCACACATGCGCTCTTTCAAATGATTTCTCGAAAGATCAAAACTCAAAAACCAAATTCCAAAGGTCTTAGTCAAAAAGATCACAAGAAACGTTTGTCTATGCTTTAAAAATTTAGAGAAAGATTGACCTTCAACTTTTACAAACATGCATCAAATAAAAATCCAAATTTGTATTCATTTTACTATTGTCAAAATCCAAGACTCTTTCAAAGGTTTGAGTATCTCACATAGGGAGTATAGCATGTTCTTCAACACCTAGGTCTAGTAAACAAAAGTATCTCTAAGTCTCCTAGGATCAAAATCAAACTCTCATCCATCTCTCAAACATCACAATCAAAATCTACCTCACAAAAAAATCTTGGAAATCTTGAAAAAATCCTTCATATTAGACTTTGGGAAAATCCTCTTGAAATAAAATCAAAATAATCTTGTTTGACTAGGTGTGTGTAGATGAATCCTTCTTTACACACTTATTTAAATTATTATCTTGTGGAAAAGTTTAATCTAGGACAACATCCAACCTCTTAGAGTTTATGAGTTCATTATTCAAACCAAATCCAATCAAAATCAAATCAAACCACATCAAAATCAAAATCCAAAATCAAATCAAAAATCAATCCAAATGTCCTAAAGTTTAGTATCTCCTTCAAGGTTTCTTAAGGGTTCAATCATTCACAAATCATCCATATTTCACTATCTCATCATCATCCTTTTCGATCCTTAATATCTTAGACTTTCTTTTTTGTACCTAATGTTTAGATCAATCCAAGGAGTTAGAGGTTCACCTTCCACATTCCTAAAAATTGATCCTTATATTATGGTCCAAACTAGATATCAACACAATAAAAACATGGAAATGAACAAATAAACATCCACTTCAAGTGACTTGAGTAAAACTACACCCAAAATCAATCCCATTGGATCTAGCAACCCCATGCTCAATCTCCCTCCACTTCCACAAGATCCTCAAGAAGAAGGTGGCCAAGTAAAGGACATCACCAACAATGTTCTAAGGATGACTCAAGATGAAATTATTGAAATGGTCCAAAATTTTGAAAACCACAAAATTGTCAATGCCATGATGAGACTCAATCCTTCACAATACATGCTAAAATCCCTTCCGACTATGATGTAAGCACCATTGTGGAGAAACCTCTTGGGATTATGCCCCCCAGCCTCATTCACACCTTCATTTCAAAGCATCACTCAAACCATCCTACAAATCACATCATCCAATGCTCCAACTCAACCTATTGTCAACAAGGGAATCTCTTTGCTTCATGCTCTTCAAACAAATCCCCTTGTTAACAACCAAGATTTGGATGCAAACACCATCTTGGGTCAATCTGTCCCATTGAATCAACTACACCCATACGTTTGGCTTGTCTTTCATGACCCCACCAACCCGTTCTCTTTCAATGCAACATTGGCATATCCTCTTAACATGCAAACCTCTCTCCCTATGACTTCACAAGGAGAAGGTGGGCTATTTGGACAAGGGGGAATCTTTGACCCCTCATCATTATCATTTCCTCAAGGGAACCCACCACCCATCTTCCCACTATTTCCACATCTACCATTAACATCCACACCACTCCTTAGTTTGGGGAAACCCCCTTTACCACTTCTCAATCAAAAAAATACAAACAACCCCCCAATCATAAATCAAAACATCATACCAAATCCTTTGATCATGCCATTGATATCACAACAATACATGTGGCAATAATCCAAGCCATAGAAGCACCATCCATAAATGTGGTCTCTCAAGGACCAAGCATATCAATTGCACCATCTACCATGCAAATCCCTATCATCAGTACAATGGAACCTCTCATCACAATAATAAACACCCTTTTGAATCTACCACCACCACCACCAAGACCAAACATGGCCAACCAATATAGCATCACATTGCAAGTAGCTCAACAAGCCTATCAAAAGCCACTTCAGCAGTTCCAAGCTCAACAAGCACAAAACACACAAGCTGCACAACAAGTTGCTCAACAAGCACAAGCAACTCAAGCTGCACAACAAGCACAATAAGCACAACAGGTTGCTCAAGCTCAAGCTTTGTTGCAACAACAAAAAGCTACACAAGCTTCCCAAGCTATGCAAGCAACTCAAGCAGCTCAAGTTGCACAAGCCGCACAAGTTGCATAGGCTTCCCAGGCTACACAAGTTGCCCAACAAGCTCAAATTCAAGCACAAGCCCAATATCAAGCTCAACAAGCACAAGTGCAAGCACAATATCAAGTAGCTCATCAGCAAGCATGTCAGCAAGCCCTGCATTAGTACCAAGGGCAACAAGAAGTAGCCCAACTGTTAGCCCAACAAAAAGCATTATTGGCACATCAGCAAGACCAACAAGTGTTGTTGGCACAACAACAACAACAAGACCAACACTGAGCATTGTTGGCACAATAGAAAATTAAGGCATATTAGCAAGCCTTGATCACATAACAAAGCTTGCAAGAAACTCCCAACAACATACCCAACACTCCACCCATCACCCAAATGATCAAACCACCTCAAAACGCATTCACTCCACCTCAACTCTTTTCCTCTATCTTTGAGCCCTACCATCCTTTTCCTCTCTCCTTTGCCACTTACACACTACATACCCACCTAGGTGTGTAAACCTCAATGGCCTCTATATGGCCCACCATGCATCAAAATTAGGATTAATACCTGTATCCTCAACACCATCTTCCCAAATCTACTATACTAACATCAATTGAATAAACTCAATCATTGCTACATGTGGGCTAGCCATAGGCACCCACTCTTTGATATCCCTCTTTGAATAATCAAATAAAGTATGATAGTCATCTACATGAACATCTTGTAACTCACCAAATGATCACCTAACTCTGTTTGGTAAGTATTCCAAGATGTGGGGCATATGGATGATGATCCATCATGTATTTCTACATAATGAGAGATGGACATCATCATCATCCCAAGCCCCACACTATAACCAAGGCCTCCAATTAATCTCATCTACCTCATCAAGCACTCCCCTCTATTATTCAAGATCCTTGAGCCTCCATTGTTTCATTAAAGTGTCATATATATATATATATATACATGGTCTCCAATTGCTCGTAGAACATCTCCAATCATCTGGGTCACAAATATGTGCTCCCATGCCTAAATATGAATTAATGTCAATCTAGTTGATAAAATAGTGGTTTCCCTATATACAACCTTGTGCATGTCATGGAATAGGTGAGAAATCACACAAGTTTCACATGTATAAACCATAACATCTTGTATCATCCACTCAAGGACATAGCCCCATTTAGCAAAGAATCCCCTAGATCTCCTATCAAGGATGATCACTCTTGAGATGAGACCTCTAATCACCAAAATCACATGATCAAAAACTCCAATATAAGGTCTAAGATCAATATTTCCATCATCAATATCTAGCTCATCATTGTGAATTACTCCCTCTAAATAATCTGCACCATGGTCATTATCATAAATAACTCAAGATCACTTGATCAGAAGCCTAAGTATGCGCCACACATCCTCAAATGTTATAGTGATCTCTCTAGTAGGAATTTTGAAAGTAGATGACTTTGAGTGCCACCTCTCAACTATAACAGTCATAGATCCATAATGCACATGAATATTAGACATATATGTGATGTGATAAAGGTCAATAACACATAAGAACTCAGCATTCATCTTGCTAAGATGGGAACTCTGATCTAATACTTGAGGTCATTGCTCTCACAATAAGATAGGTTCAAGTATAGTCTATAAACATAATGTTGACAATGTTAATTTTTCAAAAAATTGATAAAGTTTTACAAACCACTAAATCAAAAGTTGTCTTTTTTCAAAATTTTCATCTTATCTTAGTCATAAGTGAGCTTTTTCAAAAAGCATCACTTTACTAAATCATAAGCGATCTATTTTTCAAAAGCATCACATGGTTACAATAATATTCAAATCATTTCTTCTAATCATCTATCCTTTGAACACGTAGGATGCAATGGATATTTTTGTTTCTATCATGATACATGGATAGAATTGTTAGTATGATGAACATGATAATGAAAGGATAGATGATTAGAATAAATGATTTATATATGTATGAATGATGTTGATCAAATATCAAGAAATCCATGATTATTTGTATGAGTTGTAATTTTATTGCAAATGAGATAGGATAGATGTTTTTTTCTTTTACTTTAGGTTATGCTAATGAATGTAGAGAAATCCTTATTTTGATATGGAAAGTAGACACTATGCACCAAGGTATGAAGAACTAGGGTGGCATTGTATCTATTGTATGGACTTTGACTCTACAAATAAATAGGAATAACCTTGTTCATACCTAACATACAGAAACCATGTTTGATCATGTGAGAGAATGAAGCTTCAAATCAACTTAGGCCTTATGCACAAAAGGTATAAAGAATCTGGTAGGCAAAGGTTGTTATATATTTCCTGAAACTATCTCTACAAACACAAGACATGTATTCTCCATGGTCATACTACAAGAAAAAAACATCCCACAAATACAATAGATGAAAACAATGACTATGCCCCATTGCGTACCTCTCTAGACACACCAACATATAGAAGATCAAGGTGGCTTTGTGAAAGTGATGGAATGAGAAAAAAGATAAATCAAAATAATTTAGACTGACAAAAAAAATATCAAAGCCATCATATCTCTTTCTAGAGAGATAATTGTTTGTTAATATGTGATATTGCCTATTTTAGAAATAATATATGCGTTAAGAAAATGATGTTGGATGTTGATGTTGATTTAAAATAGGATTTAGGCAATTGACATGAATTCTTTTATATTGTTTTGACAATGATTAAGACTTGCAACTTATCATGAATTTTTTAGGTTTTAATAATTATCATATTTTCTTTTTCTTGCTTTGTCAAAGATGAATGTGATGATGGATTTATTATGGGCAAAGATTTTACTGTGGATGGGTGAGTTTGCATAATGATTTTTTTGAACATTTTTAGAATTTTTTACTTTTTTAACTTTCTTTGGAATATTTAAGGTTGTTTTTTAATTTTTTTGAGATATTGGATTTTTTTGAATTTTTTGACATTTTTGAGGTTGTTTTTTTGGACTTATTAAAATATTTGAATAATTTTTTTAATTTTTCAAATATTTGAATTTTTTTTTGGATTTTTTGAAATATTTGAATGTTTTTGTATCTTGAGCTATTTGAAAGGTGTCCAAATATCACTAAGTTAGCTATAAGAAATATATCAATATTTATTCCAAAGATGGATGTAGGCACCTACCCCAGTGTTTAACAATGTAGAGGACAATATGAGTGGATGGATGGATTAGCGTGATAGATGAATATGGGAAGGATGACGAGGATAGGAAATATGAAAATAGATCTAAGATAAGGGATTTTACTTCCAAGGACTATCTTGTAATAGGATAACTTTTTATACTTCATATAACTATATGGATGATAGCTAGATAGTGGGTGATAATATGGAATGGTATAGGATATGATCTAAAGGAAATGACCATGTCAAGATTTTTCCAAAATTAAGTTTATAGTATATGCTCCTAGTCCATATCAAGATCAAGCTAGATAGGGATGATGGACGAGAATAGATTGGATGGATAATGTTATATTTATTGTGGATAGAATGGATAGAATGTAAGATTTATTATGGATGGAATGGATGGTGGTGTGAGGATAAAATATCCTCATGGATGGGATAAAACACTCCAACTGGATTGGTGCGCATAGATTCCCAATTTTACAAATGACACCTATTTACTAAGTTTTCATCATGGTACTTATCGAGTTTTTCACTAGAGGACAATTTTTTTCTCTTTACTATTTTTTCTTCTTTTTTCAGATTTTTGAACTTTTTGAATGATCATAGCCTTTGTGGAACTTCCTGATGGTGTTGATGTAGAGGTCATTGTCATAATATGCCAACAATGTCTGTCCTTGAGGAGTTACTTTTCCAAGTAAGGGCACTTATATATAGCCACTATATGTCCTTGTGATCTTTGTTGATACATGAGTTGACCTTATCTAAATGTGTACATCATGATAGATTTCCATTTGAGTCCTTATGATAAAGTGTTGTTTCCAAGAAATGATGAACGTGGGATTTGGAACTTTTAGATTTTAAGTGAGATGGTGGGCTTGTTGCACATATATTTGGCATTGTTTGTCACTGATGTCAACACTCACTTTGGGTTGTCATTGGTGCTTAGGTGTACACTCATTTTGGTTTTCATTGGTGTATGATGTTTCTAATGTTCATGGTTGGATGCCATGCCTTGTTTGATGTTAATTAAAGTTGTATTGAGTATGGTTGCTGACAATAGATATGATATGAGGATTAGAAGCATTAAGATGATGATTAGAAGCATTTCTTGATGAGGAATAGAAGTAATGTTGAAGTTGAAGAGATGTTTCTAATGGTATCTAGTATGGTATATGCTCTCTCCTATTGTTCCTAAGGAATTATGTGTTGCTACAATGAAATTTTGGTCTTTGTATGTTGGTGAAAGTTTCTACTACAAGAAGTTGTTTTGAAAGTTTGTTTTTGGGCCAATTGATATTGTGCTACATGTTTCTTCTTCATATTTTCATGTCAACTTGGGTTGATGTGCACCAACATGTATATTGTTTTGGATCAAATTCAAAGTTGTAATAAGTTTTTTTTTGTTCTCTTTATCTCCTAGATAGAAGAACATTATGTTTTTGTGGCTAACTTGTTGAGGTTATTGTTTATCTTTTGTTTTGGTTGACCTACTTGGTGTATTGAGGTCTTGTAGAGGATATAAATAAAAGAAAAAATAAATTGCATGTAGAGAGTGTGTGGTGGTGTGAGAGTATGAAATGATACAATGAGTTGTGGAAAAGAAATATCAAATCAGATTTAACGCCTCTATCGGAAGATTATATTGTTGAGATATAATATAATTTCTAAATCTTCATGTATCTTGCTATCAGAAATTGAGTCTCTTTAGTAGGTCCTTGTAGTTTGTATCTTGACTTGGGATTATGTACCTCAGTATTGCAAGTGCTTTATATATTTCCTTAAGGTTTTGCATCTTAGCTTGCAAGTCCATTAGGGAGCCTAAATTTGTATGTTGTTGAAGGGTTTAAGTTTTTATAGATATTGATTCACCCTCCCTCTTAGTATCTAGGTGTTATCAATAATTGGTATCAAATACATTTTAATTTAAAGAAGCTTAACTAATTGAGTAAAGATACATGACGGCACATGATGGATCTTACAAGGGTCCTAAGTTCAATGGAACAAATTGCACCCTTTGGAAAGTAAGAATGGAAGGCCATCTAAAATCTTTAGGGTTTGGTGTTTGGCAATCTATCAAGGATGGTTGCACTAATATTGATTCTCCTCCAATAGATCCAATAGAGATTAGGTTGTATGAGAACAATGCCAAGGAAAAGAATGCTATCATGTGTGGGTTAATTGATTCAAAAATTCTAAAGGTGATGAGTTGCATTTATGCTATGGATGTATGGAAAATGATGAGAAAAATTTATGGAGATAATAAAGTGAAGCAATCTAAGATGCAAATCTTCAAGAGAAGATTTGAGACCTTGAAGATGATAGAGGATGAATATATTGCTAGTTATATGCTCTATGTAGATCAAGTAGTTAGTGGCATCAAAGGTCTTGGTGGAGACATGAAAGAAGATGAGATTTTGAAGAAGGTTTTGATATCTCTCCCTAAATCTTATAGTCATAATACCTATCTACTATTGAGGAGTCTAAAGAATTGGATAAGTATTCAATACATGAATTTTTTGGTGCTCACATAGCCTTTAAAATGAGAGAGTTTGACAAAGATGCTCCACATAAGGAAGCAACTTTCAAAGCCAATAAAAATATATAGAAGATGAAACAATAGATCAAGATGATGACTTTGATGAGGTAGAAGCAATTTTTTTAGAAGATTAAATAAGGGAACAGATAAATTTACAAAGGTAAGTTACCTTTCAATTGTTTCAATTGTGGGAGGATTGGTCATTTTTCTTCTAAATTTTCATTTAAAGAATCAAAGGGTAGCAAAAAAAGAGATAAGTTCAAAAGGATTCTATATTCCAAAGAGAGTAGTTGTTCTTCAAAATATGAGGATAATGATTCAAATGATAAAACCCTATTCATGGCTTTAAATGTTGGTGATAAAAGGAATGAAATTGGAGAATGTAAGAAGTCTGATACTTTGTAGGATGGTAAAAATAATGAAAGATCTATGGCTATGTGGACTTCCTTTCATGCAAAGGAAGTATCAAATGCTTGAGTGATTGATAATGGTTTCTCTAACCACATGACTAGTGACAAGGAGAGGTTCATCAACCTTAAGAAATGGAGTGGTGGAGCTATCAGGTTTGATGGTGATAACTCAACACAGATTTGTGGAAAAAGTGTTATAACCACTAATGGAAAGAACAAGACTGAGGATGTCATCTATGTTAGATGTGCAGTAAAGGGTATAACCTTACATTTCATGCCAAAGGTTGTGAGATCAAGAATGCAGGGTTCAAAATATTGGTTGCATAAGGTACTAAGGTAAATAGAAATGTTTATCATTTAAAGGAGGAAAATGGAAGAACTTGCTTATTGGCTCAATACAGTGAGTGTTGGTTGTGGAAAAAGAGGATGGGACACATCAACCTTGACAATATGGTCAAGATCAACTCTACTCATGCAGTGAGAGATATGCCTAAGATAACTAAGCCTGAAAACAAATTATGTAAGGAATGTCAAATGGGAAAGAAAATAAAGAAAAAATTTAAGAGAAAGGAGTTTTCTTCTACAATGTCATTGGAGTTTATTCACGCTACCTATACAAACCTACAAGAAAAAAGAGTCAAAAAGGAGAAAGGTATTTCATGTTGCTTATTGATGACTACTCTAGAATGACGGGTCACATTTTTAAGAGAAAAATTAGAATCTTTTGATAAGTTTAAAATATTCAAAGAAAAGGTTGAGAATGAAATGTATGCTAAGATCAAATGCTTAAGGTTAGATAGAGGAGGTGATTAAATGCTTAAGATTAGATAGAGGAGGTGAATTTACTTTAAATGAATTTGAAATTTTTTGTGAAGATCATGGTATTTGGAGACATCTTTCTACTCCTAGAAGTTCCCCTAAATAGAACATGAGGTAGTGGAAAGGAGGAATACAAATATGCAAGAGATGGCTAGGGCTATGTTTAAAGATGTTGATTTGCTTGATATGTATTGGAAGGAAGCAGTTCACACTGCTATTTATTTTCTTAACAAAGTATAGTTGAGGGTCGATAGCACTAAAACCCCTTTATGAGCTATGGTATGGAATTCATCCTACTATTAGATACTTCAATATCTTTAGTAGCAAATGTTACATCACGAGAGATGAAGAAAATCTTGGAAATTTTGATTCAATGTTTGATGAATGGATTGTTCTTGGCTACTCAAGCAAAAGCAAGGTATATAGATGCTACAATAAGAGATTGAGAAAAATGATTGAAAGCACAAATATTAAGGTAGATAAAGAATTGTGTCAAATCTCATAAGAACCAAAGGTTTGTAGATCTGAGATACCTCCCTACATTAAAGAAGAAGAAGAAGAGAAAGAAGAGAATAAACAAGAATAAAAAAGGCCCTTAAGACTCCAACAAAGTATGTCTAGAAAAACCATTTTGTAGATCATATCATTGGAGATAAGAATGAAGGTGTGCTAGCCAAGAGAAGGCTTGTAAAAGCAAGTGATCAAGTAAATTTGTGTTTACTGTCAAAGGTAAAGCCCAAGAACTTTTCTAATGCTAGCAAAGGTGAAGATTGGGTGAAGGCAATGGAAGAAGAATTGAACTAGATAGAAAATAATTTGACATGGGATTTTATTCCTAGACCAGCTAATAAGAATGTGATAGGAACAAAGTGGGTGTTCCAAAACTAGCTAAATGAATATGGTGAATTTATGAGGAACAAAGCCAGATTGGTATGTAAGGTTTATTCACAAGTTGAAGGTACTTATTTTGAGGATAATTTTGCTCCAATAGCTAGAATGGAGGTAATAAGGATGTTTCTTTCCTTTTCTACTCACAAGAATTTCAAATTCTATCAGATGGATGTCAAGTTAGTCTTCTTGAATGGTGATTTAGAGGAAGAAGTATACATTCAACAACCAAATGGTTTCTAGCTATGAGAAGATTTAGACATGGTATGCAAACTCAAGAAAGCTTTGTATGGTCTCAACCAAGCTTCTAGAGCTTGGTATGCTCAGTTGGATAAGTACTTACTTTAGCAAGGTTCCAAGAAAGGTACTATAGATAGTAATATTTACATTAAGGAAGAGGAAGACAAGATTTTGATAGTTGTTGTATATGTTGATGACATCATCTTTGGTGGAGATGATAATATGTGTAATAGGTTTGCAAAAGAGATATATAAATAGTTTGAGATGTCTATGATTGGTGAGTTGTCTTTCTTCCTTGGGCTTCAAATTATTCAACTAGATGATGGTATATTTATTTCTTAGGCTAAGTATGTTAAAGGGATGTTGAAGAAGTTTGACATGGTGGATTCCAAACCTATAAGTACCCCTAGGATAATTGGATGTCACTTGAGAAAAAATGATGAGTCACCTAAGGTTGATCAAACTCTTTATAGGTCTGTGAATGGAGGTTTATTATGCTTGACTACTTCTAGACCTGATATTATGCATGTATTATGTTTGGTTACCAGATATCAAGATAATCCTAAGTAAACTCATTAGAAGGAAATAAAAAGAATATTCAAATATTTGAAGGGAATTCTAGATTATGGCTTGTGGTATAAGAAGGATGATAACTTTTCTTTGAGTGCTTATAGTGATGTTGATTGGGGAGGATGTGTGGATGAGTGAAGAAGCACCAGTGGAAGTGCACTTTTCTTAGGATATAGATTGGTCTCTTGGTTCAGTAAGAAGCAGGATTGAATGTCCTTATCCATAGTAGAAGCTAAGTATATTGTTACAGCATCTTGATGCACCCAAGTTCTTTGGATGAAGAAAAATATTAAGGATATAATGATGGTGTATGATGAACCCATTCCAATATTATGTGATAATACTAGTACAATAAAAATTTACAAGAATCTAGTGATGCATTCAAGCACCAAAAATGTTTCTATTTGGTATCACTTTCTAAGGGAGAAGGTTGTAAGACAAGAAGTTAGATTGGAGTATGTGCCTACTAAGTATCTAATTGAAGGCATCTTCACTAAGGCGCTTTCAAATGATACTTTTGAGTATCTTTGGTAGAAGTTATGGGTTATTTCCTCTAATTTTTCTATCTAGATGCATAAATGACACATCTATCTAGGTGGAGAAGTTCATGTCATATCCTTTTCTCTTAGATTTATGTGTGCCACCTCTCAAGGGGAGTAGGTAGTTGGTCGGTTACTGTTGATATAGGGATCTTGCATAATTATTTAAAGGAGAACTATAGTTGTTGAGAATGTGATTATTTTTTTAATGGAGACCTTGGACCTTTGTCCTTGATGTAGAAGGGGGAGAATTATGAGGTTTGAGTTTCCATCAATGCCAAAGGGGGAGAATATTGCACATACGTTTGGAATTTTTTTGTTATTGATGTCAAAACTTAGTTTGGTTTTTCATTGGTGCTTGTGTGTACACTCAGTTTGGGTTGTCATTGATGTATGATGGTGTTTATATTCATGGTTGGATGTCATGCCTTGTTTGATGTCAATTAAAGTTATTTTGAGTATGGATGCTAAAATCATAGATGATATCATGATGATTCATTAAGATGAGGATTACAAGCATTAAGATGAGGATTAGAATCATTAACATGAGGATTAGAAGCATTAAGATGAGGATTAGAAGTAATGTTGAATTTGGAGAGATGTTGTTGATGGCCTCTAGTATGTTATAATCTCTCTCTTGTTGTTCCTAAGGAAGTATGTGTTTCTACAAGGAAGTTTTGGTCTTCGCATGTTGGTGAAAATTTTGTTATAGGAAGTTGCTTTGAAGACTATTTGGGAGAATGATCTACATTCATATACCTTTGGAGACATGGTCTTGCAATTTGGGATTCAGTGTTTATATTTTGTGGATGTTGCACTCCTATCTTTTTAGGCCACTAGTGTTGTTGAGGAAGTTTCTAGTAACATATAGTGGTTTGGCAGTTTTATTTCTTATCAAGATTGGTTTAGAATTTTCTCTGTATTTATTTGTATTGATGTTTCTAGTCTTATGGCTTGGTGAATGTGCTCTTTGTGCTTGTGCAATGTCTCAGTTCAAATTTTATATGATGGTGTTTACAACAAATTGGTTTTCTAATGTTTTATCTCTTGGCATTGTCCTTTGGGCTTCTGAGTTGAAGTGTTTTGTTTTTTTTTGGTTTGTAGTGGTTGTGTGTGGCATGAATGTGTGGAAGAAGTATATGGAAGTGTTATATTTTCATGGAACATCTCTTTGTGATCCACACATGAGTGTTTGATCTCTTTGGTGTTACATTATGTTTTGAGTTTTTTTTTTGGGAAATTTATAAATGTTTGGTTGATAAGGCTTGTTCTCTTGCTTGTGTTATGTACTTGGTGGTTTGCACCTGCATTTGAGGTTTTTTCAAGATGTATTTGGTTCTTGATGTTTCCTTTTGTCAACTACATTGAGTAAATTCAATTAAAATTTTATTTTTGGGCCAACTAATATTGTTCTACATGTTTC
The DNA here is from genome assembly GCA_007258455.2 of Sequoia sempervirens. Lineage (NCBI taxonomy): Eukaryota > Viridiplantae > Streptophyta > Pinopsida > Cupressales > Cupressaceae > Sequoia > Sequoia sempervirens. The sequence goes on along the minus strand of VDFB02058242.1, from coordinate 204,193,394 downwards.
TTCTTCACATTTCCTTTTTTCCAACTTGGGTTGATGTGTGCTAGAATGTGTGTTGTTTGGGATCACATTGGAATTTTTAATAAGTTTTTTTTGGTCTTCTCTATCTCCTAGATAAGACCACATTATGCTTTTTTGGTAGACTTGTTGAGGTTATTATTTATCTTCTATTTTGGCTGACCTAATCAGTGTTTTGAGATCTTACAAAGGATATAAATGAAAGAAAAAATTAGTTGCATGTAGAGAGTATGTGGTGGTTTGCAAATATGGAATGATGCAATGATTTGTAGAAAAGAAATATCAAATGATCTTTAACACCTCAGTCAGTAGAGTGTATTGTTGACATATGTTGTAATTTATAAATCTTGATGTATCCTACTATCAGACAATGAGTTTCTTTAGCAAGTCCTTATAATTTGTATCTTTCCTTGGGGTTGTGTGCCTCATCACTACAAATCCTTTGTATTTTTCCCTAAGGTTGTGCATCTTAGCTTGCAATTCCATCAAGGAGGAGTGTGCTTCCTTAGACAATGAGCCTTAAAATAAATTCTAATTTTTGTAAGTAGTGAGCTTCATCTATTGTGAGATATTTTTTCACCGTAGTTTTTCCCTTCTTAGGTTTTCTAAGTAAATCTAGTGTTATCTTGTGCACATGTGTTTTCATTGTCCTATCTTTCATTGTTGTTGATTTGATTAAGTGTTACTAATCTATTTTTAAGTTGATCATGTTGAAAGCCTAATTTTCTTGTTGCTAAAGGGTTTAAGATCTGAAGGGTTTAAGTTTTTATAGACGATTCACCCCCCTCTTAGTATCTGGGTGTGTTCAATAGAGATTTGATGGGTGATATGAGATGTGGAGGAATTATTTTATAGTTTGGATTTTGGATCTTTTAATTTACAAACTTGAGATGGTGAATGATGGAGTGTATATATGGAATTTTTGAGTGTGGTGGGAACCAACTTTTTTATTAAAGTTTATGTGTCGGTATTGAATAATTTCCTGAAATAGGTGGAAAATTTTAATACATAGATGCCCCTTTCTTGCTTGATTCCATAGTTTATTTGACTACTAGATTTTGGCTCTTATCATATGCTTTACTCGATCCAATTTTCTTTGGGATCCATTTTGACTTTATGTGTCCACTTTGACTTTTTAATTCATTAGCTTCAACAACTTGATTTTTTTTGTAAGGATTTTTCTTTTGTTGGTCCCAATTAGTGGGTGGGAGGGTTTTGGAAAGATAGTTATTTATGGTATGGATGGTTGGAGTACTAGAAACAAACTTAGTATAAGAACTATTCATGACCCCCATGTTGATATTTGAGTTAGATAATGTTGCCTCTAGTATCCTGAAGGTATCACTAAAATCATTATATTTCTTGATTTCTAAACAATCAAGAGCTTTATATTTAGGATTGTTGACAGATTGTAAGTATAGCTCTAGAATACCCTATTCATATAAGCCTAATATTTTTCCCTTAAAAATTTGGTTGGCCCTAGGATATTGATTGTGTTGAAAGAAAGGTGTTAATTCTTCTCTGTGTTGTTTAGAATTATTAATATTATTTTTCTTCTCATTGGTAAGGAAGCTTGCTCTAACAAAAGTGATTGATCTAGTTTTATAAGATATTGATGCTTCATCATTTTGAGGGATGTTGATCAAAAAATTTGTAGCTTTTTTATTAATATTCTCAACAATATTTTTAAGACTAAGGAACCCTTTTTGGTCTTCAAAAGATTTATTTTCCTCAAAGTAGATATAAAAACCCTCTTCATGGTAATTTTCTATAAAATAAACATGAAGTCTTGTGAACTCAACTATAACTTCATCATTTGAAAATATTTCTAGAGTGGAAGATTCTTGTTCTAAATGAATAAGGAGGTGGTCACCTATGTGTCTAGTGGGATAAAATATCTCATTTGAGGATGTGGAAACTATCAAAGTTTTTATGGAATCAAAAGTTGGCTCATGAATGGGATGGAAGAGATTGATGAGATCTTTAGGAAGCTCTAGAGTTATGGGATTGTTATGAATGATAGGATGAGATTGTAGAATTTGGATAAATTGATCTAGAATTATTTCAAATATTCCCTCATTATGCTTTTGATTATGCTATTGACATATCTCTAGGTTAATGATGGAATAAAATAAGGTAAAAAATGTTGGCATGATTGCAATGGATTTTGAGTGGATATTATAGGTGATGGGAGACAAGATTGGGTTGGGATTTCTTAATTATACATTGGACTTGTACCAATATTTGGATAAGCTTTAAGTTCATGGTTATCTATCATGGATAGCCCTTGGAAAATATCTTGAAATATATCACCATTGGATGAGGTGGAGGATTCTCATGGGCAAGCTTCTTCAATAAAACCTATCATGAAGTCAAATGAGGAAGGTATGCTATTGTCAAAGATGTGATGAACACAATTATTTTTGGATAAACCATTTCTAGGCATAGGTGGATGATTTTGATCATACTTGGGAAAGGTACCTTGATATATGTCAAATTTTGTTGAGAAAATGTGTCTCAACCTTGCAATTACATAAGGCATTGTTCATCCAATGACAACAAAGTGGGGGGATCCCCCCACAAGGGGCCCTCGAAAGGAAAATTTTATTTATATTTTATTATTGTAAATCTAGACCATTCATCATTATGTCTCATATTTGATGATCAATATTTATTAGCTTAACTTGCCCTAGAAGGCAACCCTATTTTATGAGGGCATTGTATTATAGCTATGTACTATGATGTATTTTGAGAGTCTGATAGTGGTTGTGTTGTCTCTTGATCACTGAGTAGTGATACTCTTGTGAGAAGCTTGCTCTGCAAGTATATTACAATCTTTCTTATTGCTAAATGATACATTTGATGGATTTTGGAGTGTGGGGTTTTTCTCCTGCAATGGTTTTCTCCACGTAAATCATTGTGTTGTGGTATGCATGATATATGTGTTTATTTTTGTTTAATTTTTTGTAACTTTTAAAGATATGTAATTTTTTTACAATATTCTCCTCTCAAGATTAGTGTAGGAATTTATTCCACTACCTTAGCTTCCTTACATGTGACATCAGATCTTGATCACCTTTGGTTTTAATTGTAGATTGTTGGGATTTTTGAACTAATCCAGATTTGAGTGGGAGCTTGTGTAGAATACATTTTGTGATCTTGTTGTAGGGATTTTTAGATGGCAAGTTTATTAGGGAGAACAGAGGTGGATAAATTTTCTAGAAATAATTTTGAAATGTGGAAGCTGAAGATGGAGGATCTATTGATAGATCAAGATTTGTGGGATGTTATTGATGAGAATGTTTCAAGGCCTATATATCCTACTCAGGATGCTTAATACAATGTTATGGACCATAAACCCAAGGGTCTAATTAGATTGTTCTTAGAAGAATTTTTTTTAATCAATGTTCATGAAGAGACCTCTGCATAGAAACTGTGGAAGAAGATTGGTAAGATGTATCAAGCCAAATCTTTAGTGAACAATCTTTTCTTGAAGAAGAAGTTGTATTCCTTGAGAATGGAAGAGGGTGGATGAATTAAGAACCACTTGGAAGCATTCAATATGTTGGTGGCTCATTTGGCATTAGTTGGTGTCAAATTGGATGAGGAATTGAAATGTTAGATCCTAATTTTTTCTTTTCCTAATTCATGGGATTCTCTTGTTATGGCTATTGGGAGTACTTTTTTTATATTGAAGACTGAAGATGTGGTGGGTTCATTTCTTTCTAGAGAGATGAGGAGGAAGGTATCCATCAGTGCCAAGAAGGCCCTAAATATTCGTGGAAGACCTAAGGAAAAAGGAAAGAAGAATGAGAAGCATGAAAAAACCAAGTCCAAAGGGAGATCTAAGTCTCCTAGAAAGTCCAATGTTATTTTTTGGAATTGTGATAAGCCTAGACATGTTCATAAGGACTACAAAGAAGACTAGAAGAATGAAAAGAAGAAATTTGATTCTAATTATAAGTCTAAGAAGGAAGATGGAAACACATTCATTACAGCTTTGGCAACTCGTGAAGGTAATGATGCATGTTTAATTGACTCAGGTGCATCTTTCCATATGACCCTTAATAGAGATTGTCTTTCTAAATATGAAGAATTTGGAGGTAAGGTACACTTAGGCGATGATTCTCATTTAGAAATTGTTGGCCATGGTAAAGTTAAAATAAGGTTTCCTAATGGTAGAATAAAAAGGATTAATGGTGTGTTGCATATCCCTAGTTTAGCACAAAATTTGTTATCTATAAGCAAACTAATAGATGTAGATGTGTTAGTATTTTCTGATGCAGGATGAAAGATGGTCAGAGGTGCTATAGTGATTGCTAGAGGTTTCATATATGGCACATTGTATAAGCTTAATGCATGCACTATTGAGTGAAATAGTACTTATGTGAAAAGAAAGTTCATGGAAGAAGTTAGGGTTTCACCTTCAGTAGATGGTCATGGCTTTTGAGTACCCAAGGGTGCTCTTTCTTTTCAATCAAAGTTACTTGAAGAGAAAACTATGTTATGGCACCAAATACTTGGCCAAATTAGAGAAAAGAGTCTAAGGACCTTGAAAAATAAAAAAATTGTTGAAGTTTTTTCTAATTGTAATCTTTAATTTGATTTCTTTGGGCATTGCATTTATGGAAAACAAAACTATATTTATCTTTACTCGAGTTCTCAAAAATATTGTGGTGTATTGGATCTTATTCATTCTGGTGTGTTTGGTCCTATAGATGTTCCTTCAATTGGTAAATCCACATATTATGTTTCATTTATTGATGATTCTAGTATGACATGGGTATATTTTCTAAAGAGTAAATTTGAAGTTTTCAATCGATTTAAAGAATTTAAAGCAATGGTCAAGTAGTAGAATAGAATGAAAATAAAATGTTGAAGGATTGATAATGGTGGTGAAATTTTCTATAGTAATTTTGATAGATTCTATAAATATTGTGGTATTCATAGACAGAAGAAAACTTTGTATTCTCCACAGTAGAATGAAGTTGAAAAAAGAATGAACAGGACACTAATGGAGAAGGCTAGGAGTATGTTGAGTGGTTCTATTCTAGAACAAAGGTTATATGATGAAGTTGTTTGCATTGATTGTTACCTGATTAAAATGTCTCCTACATAATATCTTGTTGATAAGGCACCTATAGAGGCATGTTCAAGTCACAAGCCTTCATTAATACATTTTAGAGTTTTTGGTTGTGAGGCAAATGCACATGTGTCAAAGGAGAAGCAAACAAAGTTAGAAAACAAGGCTATGAAATCTATATCTTCATCAGATATAGTTTTGGTGTGAAAGGATACAAGCTTTGGGATCCTATTGCATAGAAGGTAATACATAGAAGAAGTGTTAGTTTTAGAGAAACTAAACCTTCTTTTGTTACATTGTATCTAGAACAAAGTAACTAGGAAGATGTGATTCAATTTCCTCTACACCTAATAAAGTTGAATTGAGGCCCATGGATAGACAAGAATTTTAGGAGAGCTCATCTGGCTTTGAATCTTTAGGAGAGGAGGAAGAACCTCCAACTTAGCTTGTTTGTAGGTCTACAAGCACAAAAAAACACCTGAAAGGTATTCACTTAACTATTGGAGATGTATTTTTTCTTTGAATACTAACATAGATGAATCAAGATCAGTAGAAGAGGCATTAGGTATGAATGATGTAGAATCTTGGAAGATTGTTATGGATGAAGAAATGATAGTTTTGAGAAAGAATGATACATGGGATCTTGTACCATTTCCTGAAGGATGAAAAATATGTTGGTTGTAAATGGGTGTTCAAGAAGAATATTGGCTCAAATGGAGGTATTGATATGTATAAAGGAAGGTTGGTTGCAAAAGGCTACTCTCAAGTTGAGGGTGTTAATTATGGTGAGTTATTTTCTCTTGCAAAAATAACATCCATTATATATTTTTTCTTTCTATTACTACCACTTATGATTTAGAGGTTGAGAAAATGGATGTGAAAACTACTTTCCTTCATGGTGATTTACAAGAGGATATTTATATGACATAGCCAGAGCACTATGTGGTGAAAGGTAAATGTAAATCGGTTTGCAAATTGAAGAAATATTTATATTCATGGATTAAAACAAAGTCCTAGGATGTGGTACCATAAATTTGATACATATGTGTTGAGTTTTGTATTTGATGTAGAGAAGGGAGGAAATCAATCAACCAACACAATTTCAACTAGTTTCAATAAAAACTTTAATCTTCCAAACCCTATCTAGGGTGATTCCTCATATAGTCACACAATTCACCTTATAGGTCTATAGACCTAATTTCTTCAACCCATCTTGCAAATCCAATCTCAAACCCACCAACCAATTGTATTTTTAGACACCATTTAACATCTTACACATCATATCTCAAAATCAACATAGGTCACTTTGGACCAACACTCTCAATTTAGGGCTTCTGCATTGTCCCAATAGGCTAATTAGGCCACTTTAACAAAGCATCATCCACTCAAATGACTTTCCAACCTTGAATCTTCATGGATAGTCATTAACCAACCTCCAAAACCTTAAAATCCACAATCTTTACTCAGACAAATGTCCTCCAAGACACCTAACCAACAAACCCTCATTTATGCTTGTTTTACGAAGGGTTTATTGAAAATCCTACTTCCTATCCTCTTGACACCTTTAAAATTCATAAAAAACCCTTCATTCTATTTTCACATGCTTAAGAAACCTTAAAAATCTGCTTCCCCAAGATATTACCTCACTTACCCACCTTTAACCATCATTTTTCACTCAAAACACTCAATTTTGGCCACTAGGGCATCATACTAAAACTCTCAAATGACCTCCCATGCTCACACAATACTTTATAACATCATATCCTACCTTATTGGGCCCATTTCACTGAGACACAATAGATACAATAGGTGGAATGAGCCTTTAATTCATTTATAAGTCTTCAAAACCTTTAATATTGGATTGTATAGACCCGCCTTCAGTAATTGGACAATAAAATTCTTAAAACATAATGAGATATCTTCACACAAAGCCAAAAAAAACCAACATATATATACCTAAAATTCAAAATATTTTAGAGCCTAATACTCATGTATGGAACCATACAGATTGAAAGAGCGCCAAGTATACCAGAAAAACATAGAAAAATGCAAGGAAAGTAGAGTATTTTTATTATGAAACCTTCAAGAATGATTTATCAACCCTACATCAAGCCTTTTCATGTCCTTTTAAACTTGTTTCCATCAAAACAAAATGACCTCCAACTGAATTTTATAATGCTAACCATTGGTATTCCCAAAAGATGTATTTTTGCACTTTCCCAACATGACAACATTTACAAAATTTGAAAATATGATAAAATAAACACTCAATTGACTAAATGACTCGAATTAAATTATGATTGGTCTATTAAGACCTTATTGAATTGACAAAACTCAAGACACACCTATAACTATCAAAGGACTTCACTTGACCACATTTGCATAAAATGAGTTTGGTGCCCCTATACCATACACCCAACTTGGTAAAAGTTCCAAGTCCCTTGGAAACTGTATTGTAGCTTGTCCACCCCTAAAAACTTCATCTCTTTGATCTTCAAAATCTCCTTTGATTGGTAAACCTTGAAAACTTGCACTGTGCTTGACATTCTTGAACTTGCTCCCAACTTGGTAATACTCCAACCTTGCAAATTGACTTGGTGAATAACCTCTAACTTTTCTCTCATCTGACATTGATACTAAACTAACCTTTGGATATGCAAACTTACCTTTTTCCACTCTGTTCTTGACTTCCCACTCTTCCACTCTTGATACATTCTCAAACTCGTTCACTTGTCCTTCCCATTCATCTTGTTTCATTCCATCGTTTGTCTTCATCACTGTCTTGAAGTTTTCTGCCCCTAAGACTCCTGTCTTGACATATTTTCCAACCTCTGTACTATCAATATATGACTAACCATCAACCTTCTTTGAAACTAGAGGACAAAAAAATTTCCCAATCATGATCCCTTCATTCCCTTTTAAGCAACTGTGCACTCTATTTAACAATTCAACCTTGACCTTCTCTTGAACTATCTTTGTCAACATTTCATCTTCTTTTCTCATCAAAATAATATAATTACTCTTTACCTCTGCCATCTCAGTGCCTTCAAGCCTTGAAGTGGTTGCCACCTTTTCATGCCTTGCTTCCTCTATGTTCACAAACTCCTTCTTTCCAAACATGTTGAATTTTGTTTCCTTCCCATTTTCTTTCTCATCCTCTTGCAATGGTGTTAGTGGGAAAGTAATACCATCCTTTTTCAATTTGATATGTGTTATTCCTTCCATCATAAAGTGAATATCTATCAAATTGCAATGGTCTTCCAAGTAGTAAATGGCAACAATCCATTGGTAAAATATCACAAAGAACCCTATCCTTATATCCACCAATTTGAAACTCAACTAATGCTTGTTCATTCACCAAGATAGACTGATTATCATTTACCCAAGATGCTTTATATGGTGTTTCATGAGGTATTTTGTCTAATTTTAGTTTATCCACCATTTCAATTAACACCATGTTATTAGTAGAACCAGAATCTATGACTACCTTACATACCTTGCCTTTGCATTTGCAAGTGATCCTAAACAATTGTCTTCTTTGAGTCATCTCCTCCTTGGATGATTGAAGTATTTGTCTTCTCACCATCAAAGTTTCCCCAACTTTTGGAGCAACAATGTGATTAGGAGAATTCACACTTTCTCAATCATCCTCATGCACCAACTAATTCCTTATTTCACCTCCACTTGAAGTAGATCCTTGTCTTTTAGGGAACTTAAATGTCGTATGCCCAAACTAATTACAATTGTAACACCTTCCTGAAAATGTACTTGAACTTCTACCTCCACCAAATCTACCTTTGAAACCTCTAAATCCACCCCTTTGATTAGAAACTTGTTCATTCCCCTTGCTTGAGTTTTCTTGACTTTCTTGTGACTGCCTTGGAGTGGTAAATGTGCCTCTTCCTCTTGATTTTCTTCCTCTACCTCTTATTTGTTTGTCTTGCCTTCTTTTGAGTTTCTCTTCAGCCATTATTGTCATTTGGTAGAATTCTTCAGTTGTCCTTGGATTGTGCAAACTCAACTCATCCTGGATGTTAAACCTTACCCCACTGAGATATTTAGTCACCTTTTCTACATCATCGTCCATGTGACCTACCCTTATGCTCAACTTATAAAACTCATTAGTATAATTCTTAACATTTGTTTCCATGTGTTTCAAATCTTGAAGCTTCTTAGACATTTGAATTGCATAATCACTTGGGAAAAATTTACCTTTTAATTTGGCCACCATTATGTCCCAAGAAAAAAAATTGGACTTACCTATCCTTCTCCTTTTAGCTTGTTCATAATCCCACCATACTAGTGCATGCCCCTTCAATTTGTTTTTTTCTATCTTCACCTTTTGTTCATCAAGTACCTCCTCACATTCAAAGTAGTTATCCAAGGATGCAATCCAATCTAGCAAATCTTTGTCATTAAGGTTACCTCCATACATAGGAAAACCAGTTTTTACCTTATGTTTATATCCTTTAACTACCCTCAGTATCCTTGCCATCGTTTTCTCTTTAGGATCCAATTCTCCATCCACATCTTCATACTCTTCATCCTCTTCCTCTTTAGAGTCACTTTCATCACTTATAACCACACCTCTTTTTCATCATGTTTCAACACTTTCTAGCCTTGCTACTAATCTATTTTGTAGTTCCTTCAACTTCTTAATCTCTCTCTTAGTATTCTCTTCCATTTCTTCCATCTTCCTAGCCATATTGTTCCCCTTAGGAGGCATCTTGTCCACTTTTCTTCACACCTTCTTTCCCTTCAAAGATCTACACCCTATGTTCTAATACCAAATGATGTAGAGAAGGGATTAAATCAATCAACCAACATAATTTCAACTGGTTTCAACAAAAGCTTTAATCTTCCAAACCCTATCTAGGGTGATTCCTTATACAGTCACACAATTCACCTTCTAGGTCTGCATACCTAATTTCTTGAAGCTATCTTGAAAATCCAATCTCAAACCCACCAAAAAATTGTATTTTTAGACACCCTTTAACATCTTACACATCATATCTCAAAATCAACATAGGTCACTTTGGACCAACACTCTCAATTCAGGTGTGTTATGTTGTCCCAATAGACCAATTAGGCCACTTTAACAAAGAATCACCCACTCAAACTCATTTATAACCCTAAATCTTCATGGAAAGTCTTTAACCAGCCTCCAAAACCTCAAAATACACAATCTTTACTCAAATAAATGGCCTCCAAGACACCTAACCAACAAACCCTCATTGATGCTTATTTTAGGAAGGGTTTATTGAAAATCCTGCTTCCCAACCTCCTGACACCTTAAAAATTCCTCAAAAACCCTTCATTTGGTCTTCACATGCTTATGAAACCTTAAAAATATATTTCCCCAATAGATTACCTCACTTACCCACCTTTAAACATCATTTTTCACTCAAAACACTCAATTTTGGCCACTAGGGCATCATACTAAAACTCTCAAATGACCTCCCCTAATCACACAATCCTTTCTAACATCCTATCCTACCTTATTGAGCCCATTCCACTGAGCCAAAATAGATACAATAGGTGGAATAAACCTTTAATTCATTTTTAAGTCTTTGAAACCCTTAATATTGGATTATACAGACCCACCTTCAATAATTGGATAGTAAAATTTTTACCAAATGAAATCTCTTCACTCCAAAGCCAAAAAAAATCTAAAACATATATCCCTCAAATTGAAAATCTTTCAGAGCCTAATACTCCTATACTAAACCATACATATTGAAAGAGTAGAAGGTAAACCAGAAAAACACAGAAAAATGCAAGGAAAGCAGAGTATTTTTATTATGAAACCTTCAAGAATGATTCACCAACCTTACATTGAGCCTTTTCATGGCCTTTAAAAAATATTTCCATCATAACACAATGACCTCCAACTGAATTTTAAACTACTAACTATTGGTATTCCCAAAAGATGCATTTTTGCACTTCCCCAACATGACAACATTTACAAAATTTGCAAATATGAAAAAATAAAATCTCAAGCGACTAAATGACCCACATTACATTATGAGTGGTCTATTAAGACCTTTTTGAATTGAAAAAACTCAATACACACCTAAAACTATCAAAGGACTTCACTTGACCACATTTGCATAAAATGAGTTTGGTGCCCTTGCACCAGAATTTGAGTGTTCTAAATTATATTATTTTGTTTATTATAAAACTAATGGTTATTGTTTCCTATTTATTGTATTATATGTCAATGATATGTTTTTTTATTGGTAAATGGAAAGGTATGATTTCACAACTAAAATATCAACTTGCTGCTAAGTTTGAAATGAAAGATCTTGGTGCAGCTAAACACATTCTTGGGATGGAAATTAGAAGAGATGGAGTAAGAAAAAAACTATGGTCTGGCCAAAGTAAGTATGTCAATTCAATTTTATAGAGGTTTGATATGTAGGGTTGTAGACCATTTTTTGTTCCTATTTCAGTTGGAACAAAGTTATCTATTTTAGATTGTCCAACATCTCCATCAAAGATGGAACAAATGAGTAGATTGCCTTATCAAAGTGTAGTTGGAAGTTTCATGTATGCTATGCTTTGTAATAGACAAGACAATTCCCAAGTAGTGAGTTCTTTCTAGATATGTCTAATCTTGGTAGAGTTCATCGAGATGCAATTAAAAGAGTCTTAAAATATTTGTGTGGTACCTCAGATTATTCCTTATGTTATCACAATAATATGACTAAAGACAAGATTCCCCTTGATAATATTCATGGTTATGTGGATTCAAAATTAGTAGGTGATGTTGATAGTAGAAGATCCACTAGTGCTTATGTGTTTACTTTATTTGGTGGTGCAATTAGTTGGATGAGTAAGCGATAGGCTATGGTTTCTTTTTCCACTATTGAAGCAGAGTAGTGGTAGCTACTCATGCTTGCAAAGAAGCCATTTGGCTTAAGATATTGTGTTTAGATATTATAATAAAACAAGGTGCAGTGACAATTTATTGTGATAGTCAGAGTGTGATATGTCTAGCCAAGAACTCGACATTTAATGCCAAGACCAATAACATTGATGTATAGTATCATTTTGTTATAGATATGGTCAAAGATAGCATGGTGAAGTTGGTTAAGGTGGAGCCTTTGATGAAATTTGATGATTCTTTAACTAATCCTTTGAGCACAGAGAATTTCAAGTGGTGTTCAGAGACTATGGGCCTTTTGACCCCTAGCAAGTAAGAGATGTTGATGACACCCTTTCGTTTTCCTTGCAAGGTGTTCAACAAGTGGGATATTTATTGAGAAAATGTGTCTCAACCTTGCAATTACATAAGGTATTATTGATACATAAGGTATTGCTCATCTGATGACAATAGGGGGGCATGGGGGGTTTCCCCCCATGAGGGATCTAGGGGGATCATCCCCCAACTAGGGTCCAAGGGCAGTGCCCCCTAGTGGGGACTCAGGGGTAGTGACTATGAAAGGAAAATTTTATTTATATTTTATTATTGTAAATCTAGATCGTTCATCATTATGAGTCATATCTGATGGTCGATATTTATTAGCCTGAATTTCCCTAGAAGGAAACCCTTTTTTATGAGGGAATTGTATTATGACTATGTATTGCAATGTATTATGATTGTGTGATAGTGATCGTGTTGTCTTTAGATCTCTGAGTGGTTATACTCCTAAAAGAAGCTGGCTTTGCAATTATATTGCAATCTTTCTGATTGTTGAATAATATATTAGGTGGCTTTTAGAGTGTGGGGTTTTTCTCCCAAAATAATTTTCCCCATGTAAATCATTTTCTTATGGTATGCATGATATTTGTGTTTTTTTTTGTTTAATTTTTTGTAACTTTTAAAGATCTATAAAAAAACTACAATATTCTCCTCTCAAGATTACTGCAGGAATTTGTTCCACTACCTTGGCTTCCTTACAACTTTCTCAAATGTGAACGATGAATATCAATGATGTGATTTTTGGATGCTTGGATGTGTCCTACTACATTATCATAGGAAAAATTAACTTTGTTAAATTTCCTTGTTTTACTCACATCATTTCCTTTTCCATGATCTAGGATTGAATCCTTTTAAATTCCTAGGTCTTTATTTTCAAAACTCCCAAGATGTTGAGCAACATTGATGTCTCCTTGGTCAATGATATCTTGTATGATGTTCTTAAGCCTCATGCAATTAGGTGTCTTGTGTCCTTTAATCCTATGGTATTCACAATAGTTTTTGACATTATACCATAAGGGTTTAACTTGTGGTTCATCATAATGTCTAAACTCTAGAAGTTTGATGAGGTTTGTTTAAGTCTTCTTCAAGACTGTTTTGATTGGTTCCCCTAAGGGAGTGTATTTTCATGTAGTATTGTTGGTAGGTCTTGGTTGTCCCCTCAGATGATTTTTTTTTTGTTTGATTTGTTTATTATTACATCAGGGTTATATATTTTGCATGAATTTTGTGACTACTACCCCATCATTGATGACATTAGAATTATATCTATGATCCCTATTGTATTTATAGATATTTGACTATAAACTTAGTTGTAAGTTACTTTTCAATAGAAATTCCCTTCTCTATAATCTCTTTCAAAGGTATTTTCACATTGCATAATTAAATGGAAACCAATTTTTGTGTGAAGATTTTGGATAAAAATGTCAACAAGTTTTTTTCCATGTATTGGTGATTTACATTTTCTAGCTTTATGTCTCCAACATTGTAAGAATGAGGAAAATTTTTCTCCTTGGTTTTTCTTGGTGCTATACAAGTTAGTCATGGTTATCTCATGTTCAATATTATATCAGAAGTGACTAAGAAAATTTCCAACTAGTTCTTTGAATGTTTAGATACCTTGGTGTAGATAATAAAACCATTCTATGGCTTGTCCTCTTAAGATTAGAGGGAAAGTAAACATTAAATATGTATCATTGTAGGAGTCTTCTAAAGAAGTTACATATAACTCTTGTATGTGTTCTAAAAGATTTGGACTCTTCCCTTATACCTATCAATTTTTTAAAGTTGTTAAGAAAAGGTGTCATAGGTATGTTTCTATCAAACGAATACAAAAAAAATGTCAAGTGTATAGTTTTTCTTTGTATTCCCTATTTGTATGTTTGTAATTTTTTTTTTCAAACAATGGATTCGAGATGTCAAGCCATTCTGTTTAGTGTTTTGTCATTGGTGGGATGGAGTGCATGTTTAATATTGTGGGATGTTTTGTGGTATGGTATATGAGTTATAGGGTAAGTTTTGGTGTTGTATATTGTTATATCTTTGGGTAGGGTTATATGGATTGCATGATGGATGTTTCTATGACATGTTTTATTTTTTTGGGGTAGGATTTGTTGTTGTGGTGGTATGATTGGTTGGTTTTGAATGTACATTTTGTTTGGTGATTTGCTTGATCTTTTTGAATGTATTGTGTTTGGGGTGTTGTTTGAGTTATTTGAACATATTGTGGTTGGGGTGTTTCTTGAGATTGTTGAATATATTATGGTTTTTGGATGTTCTTGGATTTTGATGAGTGTTAGATTGTCGATGTATGACTTGTTGGTGAGGTGTGGGTGTTGGTGTATGATGTGATACACTATAGTTTCTAGGTATGGTAGTTGTGGAATTTGTTTGTGATGGAAAATAAGGGGGGTTTTGAGTTGGAGGGTTGACTTGATTTATTATGTGTAGCATAAAAAATTGTCATCCTTGACAATTTCACACTAATTTTAGCTCCCTCCTATGTTCTTGGACCTATTTAAGTGTTAATTACCCATTTTATAACATCTTCAAGAAATCAAACATGGGAAATGAAATTATGTAATTAATATTTTTCCCCAACACTTTTCATCCCTAAAAAGCAAGAATCCAATCTAGGGTGACCTACACCCTAGACCAACACTTTTGGCTCCAAATTTGAATATGTCAGTGTCCATAATTTATTATTTGAATTTCTAATTTCAACCGTCGACTATCGACATTTGATTTTTGGAAAAATAGAATAATTCCATATAAATACAAGTCATTTTTATCATTTCAATTAGGGAAGAAGAGCTAAGGAATTTAGATGAGCAAATTGAGGATCCTAAAATAAGTTAAGGAAATTCAAGGGAAGATCTAGAAACATTATTACAACACCTTCATCAATTAAGTTCAAGTTTGCAAGACATTAGGGATAATGAAGTCATTGATGTTCAAGGAGGTATCATGATCAATCATGCAAAATGACAAAGATGTATTGATTTATTTTCTACATGCTAGTTGCAACAATCTATTATGTTTTGGAATTAAACTTTTGCAAGTCTATATAGCATTCAATTCATCCACCTATAAATATCAATCAACTTGTGTGTGGTGTCTCTTGTTAAAGGGTTTTCACAACAAGGTAAAATTATCATTTGTCATTTATCAATTTCACTCAATCATTATTTTTTGTCCTCTACTCAACCTAGGGCATGATGGAACCTACAAATTTTTTATGTTCCATCTCAAAATCTTGTCACATTTTGAATATCGGGTGGTATCTTCAGGCTTAGGTTTCTACCTGTCATCATTGTTGAAGGGTTTTTGTGTTAGCTCTAAATCCTTCCTTAAGAAACCCTTAGCTCTAATTGCTTGCAATGTTCTATTTCATTGTCGACCTCTTGTTGCCCATTGTCGGTCATATTAAAACATCTCATGTCATTGACAATCATGGAGTAACCAGTCCCTCATGCCTAGGTCTGAGTTTCTTAATTTTATAAGGTTGATTAAAGAGATTTTTTAGCCTTTACAACATTTTCATTTTATGACTTAGGAAATTTTGAGCCCCTTTTCTCATGTTGTCCTAGAGGGTCCCCTTCATTAGAAAAACTTGTGGCCATGTGCGTAAAAAGTTTTCACTTAAGTTATGTCAGCCACCTCTTTTTATCGCTCATCACAAATTGCTTCTCGAGTGTATGATTTGAATCAATGATAAGCGATGAGTGGTATTGTTTTAGCTTCGCTCATCATGGATAGCTTTGAGAGTTCTTAATATGAAATAGCGATAAGTGATGCTCTTGCCTCTTCTTATAGTGATTTATTCTTCGCTTATCTCTAATGGATTTTGAGCCTTGAATATTGTATTAGCAATTAGTGATGACCCTCGGTCCTATTGTTTTTCCTTCATCTCTCATCGTAGATGGTTATGTAATGGTAATTTTTTAAATAGGGATGAGAAATATGTGGTATCTCATGTGTTTCGCACATCGTGGATTGGTTTTCAATGTCAATTTTTGTATTAGTGATACATGATGCAAGTGTTCAATGTAATTACGGGGATCTCTCATCACTAATTGCTTGCAAACTATATGAGGAGAATTAGCGATGAGTGATGGGGTTATCTAGATTCAAGTTTCTTTCTCTAATTTGAATAGATCTTATGTACGATGTCTTTAGTATTGTTTATTCTCATGCAGGTGCATGTGTCTTCATCTTGCTTAATCACTATATCTCACGTTGCTAATGAGATCCAAATTTTGAAGTATGAATCAACAATGCGCAATGGGAAGGTGAACGAGATTGAGGATGGGCAATAGATCCAAGGGCTAATATTTCATCACACAAATGCTTGCATAGCTAATAAAACTAGTGAAGGATGAGATGTATTAGCGATAGGTAACAACTATTGAATGAAAAAGAAACGTGACAATGTCCTAAGGACATCGTACAAAGAAAAGAAGAAAGTAGCAGGATGAGTGGAGAATCGTTGATGTGGTTTTAAAGCAAGATGATCCAATGGGCTGAAGTTCATCACAAAAATACTCTCATCACTTATTGAACCTTGGAATTTGGGGTGGGTTCGCGATGAGCAATGGAGTGTATAAGGGATTGTTCTCTTTAAAACACCATTTTTGTGTACTTCATTGATATTAATGAAGGAGAACGGATTGAGTTAGTGATGCATGCTAATTGTCAGATCACATATGATTAATGAAGATTAAGGGAAAACATGGCAACATATGAGGTGGCATCGTTGTTTTTTAGGAACAAGTTACTAAAGGCCAAAAAATGATGCTCATGATCACCATGGATGAAGTTTTAAATCCTCAAAGATCTATGGCCCAGATTCAAAGCTAAGCTCCTAAGTTATCAACTTGCTCACATGAGGAGTTCTTAAATTACTAATTGCTACATGCTCCAAATTTTCTATTTAATGCAGATTTCTTGTTGTTCATTTTCACCATTTTTTGGTCTGCAGAGAATGTGAGGTGTGGGTTATTGAAGAAGTGTGCAAGTGTTAATTTTACTTGAGCTGAGAGGTGAACATTCTTATTCCAAGTGAGTTAGTTTTCAATTGGGATCTTTGTCATTCATGCAATAGTTTTCCTAGGAATTCCATTTTCTAGGATTGGTTGTGATTGTAAGGGTTTGTGGGTGTGCTTCCCTACAAATTTGATTAAGAGTCTTTTAAGTTTTCATTTTTTGCTCAATTTAGACTTGCTAGTTTTCACCCTTTGTTCTACAAGATGGGAAATTCTGGTGTACCAATTCAGCCAGCTAGGACGTCTAGCCAACTTAATGTGTTTGAGTGTTATGGGGTTATGTTTGTAGTTGAGCAAGAAGTCTCGGTGACTTTTGAGGCTTCAAAGTATAAGAGGATGGATCATGGTCATAAGAAGAAAATAATTGTTTAGAATTCTTACAACTTAAGGAACATGACCATTTCAGAAGAATTGGTCAAGTTTAAGGGTAAGGAGCTGACTAAGCCTATGAAGAAGGCCAAGAAAAGAGACAAGAGTCATAAGGCCTACCTGGGAAAACATAATTCTCCCATTCTGCTCTTTAATAGTCCTTCAGATGTTGGAGGTGATATTGACTCGAGATATGGCCAGTATCTTCACTCTCTGGTGCCATATGAAATCTCTAATGAGGATGTGGTGATGGTTCCTCCAATTTTTTTATGAACAAGGAGTGGTTGAGCATACTCTGATGCTAACAACTTGGAATATAGTCTTCTCCTTGTTTTTTTTTTTATGATACCATGGTCTTTGCATGGGAGGCACTCTTTTCAACGCATCTTTGGTTTTGTTCTTTTACTCTTCCATGCTGATGTGGAAGTCCTCTAGCTAGTATGACATAGAATCTTTTTTTAACGTGGATGTGGTGACAACAACTAATGGTACCCTATGCATGAATTTTTTCTTTTGTCTTCCCCTGCTCTCAAATGATTACATAAAACCATGTGGGGAGTTTCTCAAAATTGGTTAAAAGTAGGTTTTGAAATTAAATGAAATGTCATTGTAACTCAATTGGATGCTTGTTTCTCCCTTGTTTATAAAGGGGATTTCATGGCAAATAGAGAGTTCAAAAAAATTTGAGTCCAAGAAGGGTCTAGGTAAAGGCTATGCTCAAAGAGTAGTTGAATGTAAATAGATAAGGTGATGAATATATCAGAAGCAAGTCTAGGGTATGAGTCATAATGTATGTTGATCTTAAAATGGTTTTACAAAGTAATATCAATAATGAAAGAAAATACTAGTTCTAAAATATGTGCTCTCCTCTATATTTTCCTTGCAAATTATGAATGAAATTATTAATTATAATTTCATTTGTCTTCTATGATTTTCTTTGAATGAATGGGTTTGTTTATGCTTCAATTCAATGAATTTATTTAATGTTGAAATAAGGTCATTGGTTTGTGGGAAAAGGATATAGGATTTGGTAAGGAAGCAGTGTTTTAAAATGCAGTGAGTTGGATGTCACAAAGTAGCATGCCAATAGTCCCCATATATTACTAATTTTAAATTGTAGTTGTATTACTGATTTTGTGCAGAGTATGACTCCAATGTTCCCTTAGACTAGGCTCTGGTCTTTCCATTGGCTTATGATGTGATTGACTCAGCTAGTGTTGAACCTGGCCAAAGATTTGGAATGGGAATGAATACATGTAAAATATTTTAAATCACACCAGACCAACCTTTAGTAGTACCATATTCCCTATTATAAATAGCAATTTCATAAGAGGTATGCCAAGCCTTTGATGATATTTGTTTATTTGCACTACCTAAGGAATACACTTGTGTATGGAAATTCTTTTGATCAAGTAGGGATATTATGAGAATAAATAGGATTACACTCATGGGTTTCACATAGCTCAAAGAGAAGTGGGGTTTTTAAGGATTCACTTAGCTGTTGGCCAATCCTCACCCTTACTAATAATTGAGTTCTAGCAGATTCATAGGTAAAGGATGAGAATAAGTTCGGTTCATAAAAAATAAGCAACAGGGCATGCCCTCTTAATCATCATCAATCATTGTATGTGGAGGTGAAATATCAACATGGGGTTTGACTTAGGAAAGCCTCTATAGAAAACAAAAATTTCCCCTATTTTCATATGCGTAGGTCATATATGAAGACTTTGACAAAAGAAAACCTAGGAAAATAGAGTACAAACCTCAATCCAGATCTTGGAGCATTCAAATATAGAAAAGAAAGAGTCTAGTATAAGGTGTCCTATGCCCTAGACAAGCCAATTCAAGCTCAAAATTTTATTATAGGTTCCTCTCTATGTCTCAATTTCAGATCTAAAGTCATTTTGCAACTTTCCATTTTTGTTTGTGAAATAAATTACATTTTTAGATCTACGGTTTCATGTCAAATAGGATTTTCAAACTGCATAGAAAATTTATAATCATCCTTACAAATTAAAAAAAACATAAACATAAAATCTAGGTGCTTTGAAGATCTAGTTATTAATTTGATTTATCTCATCTTTAAACTGTAAAATCGTATTATTTGTTTATCAAAATTAAAAAGAAAAAAATGAACAATATTTTGAATTTAATTGTATTATTTTAGATCTAATTTTTCGTTGTTAAGGCTTATATCCAATTTTTTTTCATTAGGAAATTTAATTGCAATGTTATTTTATCATTTATGCATGCATATTTTAGTGGAAAATATTGAAAAAGTAACAAAATTACATAAGAGATCAAAAAGAATTACTTTTCTATTTTTTAAAAAAAAAATTAGTCAATTACAGTATTTTAAAATTAAAAAATCATCATTAAATATTATTCAATTTCAACTTACATTTTTATACATTTCCAAAACTATGTTCACTTCTATGTGTGAACCTCTACAACTTGAGACCCTTGAACATGTTGACAGTTTCCAAATCTTTAAAAAAATTCTAAAAAATACATGTTTTCCTAGGGAACATTACACCCCTTCCTAGTTAGCTTGGGCTCAAAATTTATGTGAAAATATTTGTTAGTGTTCTCAGTCTAGATTTGGTTCCTATTTTGGATCTTATTCTAAAATCTATTTGATTCTTTTGTGCATCACTAATTTGATCAATAGTACATATCATAATGTTTTCATTGCAAAAATATTATGTTGTCATAATTCATACTCTATTATCAAATCTTGTTAAACAATTTAAAGAGCTTTTGTTACAAGCATAAGAAAATAAGTTTATCTCTCCCATGTTGTTATTTTTTATTGATCCATCTCCCAATATCTCTCTTGTGACATTATTTTGGTGCATGATAATTCAATCATTGAAAATCATGATAATCATATTTGTTCTTCTCTGGATATCTCACCTACTTGTGAAGGTATCTTGGTAACATTAGATGATACAATCATTGAGAATGATACAATCATTGAGATTGATGAGAATCGTGATTATTTCTCTCCCAATATCTCTCCTACTTGGGAAGATATTGTGGTACAAGAGGATGAAATCATTGATACATTTCATTCTTCAAAAAATAGTAAGATTGATTACATAGATGAAGATTCTAAATTAACATTAGATCCCCCATCGATAGAAGATCATCAAAAATTAGTTAGCTTAGTTGACATTATGAACACACAATTCAATATTAGATCTCATTTAGTTATGGACCTCCCAAAATTCCTCTAATTATTGTACCTCCTAAAAATCCTCTAATTATTCAACCTCCTAAAACACCTCTCATTATATGACCTCCTAAACCTCATTGCCATATATTGAACTTTGCAAGACAACTCACTAGTAATCATGTGCAACAAGATGTGTTGAAGAAACAATTTATCATGTAGTTTCTCACACATATAACACAAGGAATAATAAGAAACCATTTAAACAAACAACGACATCTATTCCATTACCTCAACCATATTGTACACCCCCACCTAGCCTTCCTCAATGTAGTGGTAAAGAAAATGATCTCATTGAGCAACTTTGTAATACTCCAACCAAAATCTCACTTTGGGATTTGATTCAAAAATCACCTACGTACCATGAGAAGCTCCAAGAAGCTTTGTAGAAGATTAATATCTTTCCTTCTATCAAACCAAATGATGTAGCAACCTTTTTTTGAATGTATTTAAGTGAAAACATTTGATATTATAGTCCTTGAACATGAATTACATCCACTTGAGGTCCAAAACCAACATGAGGATCTAATGTTAATGGTTTTTATTAATAAAATTGGGGTTAGGTGTACTCTTATAAATAATGGATTAGGTCTTAATGTTTGTATCAGTGATCTTCTAGATGAAATCAGTGTGGATAAGAATCTTATATAACCTAATGATCTTTCTATTTGTGGCTTTGATAATGTTAGTAAGAAACCATTGGGGACAAACACACTACCCATTAAGGTGGGGCCCGTTTTCTAAACTCATGAGTATATTCCTAGACAGACTGCCACTTACCTTGCCTAAAGGTTTGCCAATTCATGGTTAACTGTTGCATGTAACCTAAAGGATAGAATTGTTCCCTAAGGGCAGCAACAAACTCCATCCAAGACATATTAACTTGACCATGGCGAGCAATTTCTTCCCGAGTTTTACTCTCCCACTAGGTGAGAGTTGTACCTCCCAACCGAAGAGTTGCTAATTGAATCCTAGAAGCATCTTCTACTAGGCCTTGAATCCTATAGTATACTTCTACTTGTTGGACCCAATCGTCTAACTTCTCAGTATTTAACTCCCCACAGTATTTAGGTAACTCAAATTTTACATCAAGCTTAATTACAGGCTTATATTTGCTCTTAAATGGATTTACATTAGAAGAAGGAGAAGGAGAAGGAGGAGAAGGGGGAGGAGAAGAAGAGGGAGAAGATGGAGGAGGAGTTTCTGGAGATTTTTCCTCTGTGTCTTTCTGATCTTCCTGCTTCTTGTGCTTTGAAGAACCTCCCTTTTCATGCTTCTTCTTTTCTGCATAAAGTTCGTCCACCATTGCCTTCATGTCAAGAAATAGCTTCTGGAAATCCTTGTCACTGAGCTATGAACTTTGTCCACCTTCTTTTCCTTCCATTTGTGATGGTTGATTAGCTCTTTTTCTTCCGATCTCTGGATTATACTCTTCAAGTTATCCTTCGCCTCATTGCAACCTGGATCTCGTTAGCATTCAATTTACAATACAAGCCACACACAAAGCTCTGATACCAACTTGATCTATTTAGAATCTAGGAAAAATTGCTTACTGAATGCGTAACATAAAAGATCACTTAATACAATGCTTAACGTAAATGATTACATAATAAAATGCTCAAATGAATAAATGAACATAATATAAATGCCAAGATAATGAACTGAATAGAAAAAGAGAAGATAAGAGGAGACAAACACAATTGATAACGAAGTTCGTCCCTAAGGACTACGTCTTCGGGCCCCTCTCCAATGGAGTGACCGATCCGATTATACTCCAAAATCAGTTACAATTGCGACAGCATCATTCCCTTCAAGCACATCGATATCACAGCATAACTTCGACGTACAGGAACAATTACAATCTTCTCCCGAGCATTCTCTCGTTCTCACCACCTGGACTTGGAAAAACAAGGCCTACACCCCTCTTTTTATACATAAAGTTTGCCTAATTAGGCTTAACCATCAAATTAATTGCATAACCTCCCTTTAACAATCCGGACAACAACTATTTTCTTCTTTACAAGCTTCTGGTATAAATTAGTTGGTGGGTTTTACTCTAAAATGGGGTATTTGTTAAGGCCTCGGGCCTATTAACATAACAAAAACAACATACCCCCATCGGTAGTTAAACAAATTTCGCTAGCGTGGCGGTAGACATACATTTTAGTATTGTGTTGGTCGGGAGTTCCAACCCCACCAATCATGTTTAGCACTATTCTCCGCCAAAATACTTAACAAAATCAACCGAAGTCCAGATATAGTCACACGGTTAGCAGCAGTCTAACGGTATACCCGTCGGTTGGCCTCACACAGGTCATGGGGTCGAGCCCCAATATCGGCTTTGTTTAAAAAAACTCACCGTAACAACTTAACCAAAGCAAAATGTAGACAATATATAGCAGTAACAAACGCGGCAATGTAACGGTATACCTGTGTTCTGTTGCCGGCGATGTCGTGGGGTCAAACCCCAACAATTTTTTGTTAAAACAAACAACCGAACTCGCCCAAACCTGGAGGACACGTGTTGAATTATGATTCCCTGTAGAAGCCACATGGATGCTGACGAAGCTGCCTACGAAGATTTTTGTACACTGGCTGGGTGCCAAGTTGTCTGCCATGGGGTGATGCCACATCATCGGTACGGATGCCACGTGTCAACACATGATTGTTCCGTATAGCTGAGTCACTTGCCATGTGTTGGGTCAGAATTCACCCATATGTGTCCGTCTAGTACGGACTGCCACGTCAGCATGATGACATCATCATCTGTACCCTTAAGTCAACTGAACTTTGACTGCCTGTAACTCGAGCATATGATGTCGTATTTCGATGAAACGAACACCGTCAGAATTGTCTCAAAGAGATCTTCATGATGATGCCAGTTCCGTCGATTTCTAAGATGATTATTTTTTTCACCTTCTGGACGCCCCTAAAGCCAGTTTGACTAGAAGTTTGACTGGCCGTAACTTGCACAAATGGAGTCCTTTTCGCCCCATTCAAGTTGCGTTGGAGTCAGGATGTCATTGTATTTCTGATGATGTTGAATTTTGGAGTATTGGGAACACTTCAATTTTCACTAAAAAATTGTCCCCCAGATCAGGCCTCCCCACTGGAGAGCTTTTGGACCTCTGAAAGCTTGATTAATTGGAAAGTAAGTGAGGGTAAAGTTCCCTCACTTTACCAATCTCCATCCATCTTGCTTTGCTTGGATGCATCCCCTTCAGGCCCACTCTGAGGTACTCAACATCTCCTCTTCGTGAAGTTCTGACATTCCTATCGAGAATAACATCTTCTGGCAACTCTGACATGTACTCTGGTGAAAGGTCATCAACTGATGGAACTTGAATGTCTATGACTTCATCTAGGATCAATGGAGGCTCATACAGTTTGAAATTCTCAACATTGACAACCGAGTAAATATGCATGTATGGAGGAAGATTGAGGCAGAAGGCATTAGTACCAATCTTCTCAAGGATCTCAAAAGGACCATACCTAATTGGCTTAAGCTTTTTACCTTCACCTTGCATCCTTTCCTTGCTGATATGTAACCAAACTCGATCTCCAACCTGAAAATGATGATCAGTGCGATGCTTGTCATGGCGAACCTTGTATTTTTCTTGGCTATGTTCCAACTGTGCTTCCACTGCCTGATGAATTGCTTGGACTTTCTGGATGAACTTCAAAGCCTTCTCTACGTCATGGTGTCCATCTTCAACATCATCTTTCCCAAAATCAAAATCCATCGGTGTCTTGGGCACATAACCAAAGCATGTCTCAAAAGGAGACCTCTTAGTAGAAGAGTGTGATGCATGGTTGTAGGCATCCTGCACATAATGAAGACTCTCATCCCACAACTTAGGATGCTTACTGCAGTAACCTCTGAGTAGATGCACAACTGTCCTGTTTACAACCTCTGTCTGCCCGTCGGTCTGCGGATGGAAGGTTGTACTCTTCTTCAGTCTGGTGTCCATGAGTCCCCACAAAACTGACCAAAATTCCCCCAAGAATTGATAATCTCGATCCGATACAATAGAAGTAGGTAACCCAAAATGAACCCATACAAATTGAAAGTACATATGAGCTGTCAGTTCAGCAGTGACTTGCTTTTTACATGGCATTAAAATACACATTTTGCTGAACCGATCAACTACTACATACAAATAATCATGTCCCTTCCTAGACATAGGTAACCCCCCAACAAAGTCCATTGACACACTTTCCCATGGACGAGAAGGTATAGGTAGAGGTGTGTACAAACCCAACTTCCTATTACTAGGCTTACTAGTTGCACACATAACACAACCTCTAATATACTTAGTTACAGTTTCTTGCATGCGAGGCCAATAACAATATTTCTACAGCTGAGTCAATGTTTTGTTTACCCCAAAGTGTCCTGCAATCAATGACGTATGTGCTTCTCTAATAACTTGTGCTTGTTCATCCTTTGGAACACATAATTTTCCCAAGTGATATAACAATTTATCCTACACATAATAATCTTTCTCTTCTACATGTTTATCTTTCATTAAACCAGCATAGATATCCTTAAATTTCTCATCATTAGCATATTGTTCCTGAAAACTTTCATGAACCATAGAACTATTCTGAAGGATTATCAAAGCATTCATCATAGGAGGTCTAGAGAGCATGTCTGCTACTTTGTTATGGGTTCCTTTCTTATACTTAATAACCAAATAAAACTGTTGTAGAAAACCCATCCACCGAAAGTGCCTACTTTGTTGCAGTTTAGTTTGTGAGTGCAAATATTGAAGTGGCTAGTGATCAGTGTAGATTACAGTTTATTTCCCCATTATGTAATGTTTCCATTTTTTAACACTCTGAACTAAAGCATAAAGTTCTTTATCATAAGTGGGATAGTTACTTACTGCTCCTGAAAAAGTTTCAGAGTGGTAGCAAACTGGTTTACCTCCTTGCATGAGTACTGCCCCCATGGCAAACCCGCTCGCATCTGTCTCAATCTCAAATGGTTGATGTAGATCTGGTAAGGCCAAAACTAGTGTGGTGCTCAACTTTCCCTTCAAAGTGTCGAAAGCCTTCTACTGTGGACCTCCCCACTGAAAAGTTGTTCTTGTACTGGTTAATGCATGTAATGGTGATGCTATATAAGAGAAATTTGCAATAAACTGTCTCTAGTACTGAACTGCACCTAGGAAACTTCTGACCTCTGTGACTATACTTGGCTTAGGCCATTTTACAATAGCTTTGACCTTCACAGGGTCTACTTTCAATTGACCACCCCCTACGACATAGCCTAAGTACACTAAGGATGTCTTAGCAAATTCACATTTAGACATCTTTACATATAGTTTTTCTTTTCTCAATACATCAAAGACTTTCTTTACATGACTTACATGATCTTCCCAAGTTTGACTGAATACAAGGATATCATCTAGATAGACTATGACAAAATCATCAATAAAAGGATGAAAGACATCATTCATGACTCTCATAAAAGTAGCTGGTGCATTACAAAGCCCAAAAGGCATAACCAACCACTCAAACAATCCTTGTTTTGTCTTAAATGCAGTCTTCCAAATATCATCTTCTGCAATTCTTATCTAATGATAACCACTTCACAAATCTAACTTAGTGAAATAAACTGCATGTTTTAATTGATCAAGTAAATCATCTATTCTGGGTAGAGGATACCTGTTCTTTACTGTTATCTTGTTCAAGGCGTGGTAGTCAATGCACATCCTCCAAGTTCCATCTTTCTTTGGAACCAAGACAATTGGAGAACCACAAGGAGAAGTACTAGGACAAATAACTCCTTTTTCCACCAACTCTTGAACCTACTTTTTAATTTCCTCATTTTGCATAACTAATAAACGGTACATGCCGATATTAGGAAGTGGCACATCCTGCTGTAACTGGATTTCATGCTGTATCTCTCTCTTGGGTGGCAACCCCTTCGGTTCCTGAAACATGTCATCATAAGCGGAAATAATCTTGACCATTTCAATTTTATATTTTGGGTCACATCCCTTGAAGGCCTCAGATTTATCATCTTCTTTGGATTTTACAAGCATTAATACAAAGTTTTTACTTGAGTTGACCAACCTCTTCATTTGACCAGCATTAACTAGTGTAAGATTAGTCTTCACCTTATGTGCCCATACAATGTATTCTACCCCATCTTTAAAAAGATGATACTTATTCTCCCCCCTATAAAAGATTGCTTTTCTGTCATAAAGATAAGGACTCCCTAACACAAGCCCACAAATATCCAAAGGGACCACATCTACTTCTACCTCATCTACAAAGTTTGCAGTGATAGCAAATCTCAAGTTACATTGTTTAGTTACTTGTAGTTGAGCATCATTGCAAACCCATCCAAGTGGATATGGTTTCGGATGAGGTGTTGTAGTCAAATTAAGTTTCTTTACAACTTCTTCAGATATTAAGTTGACTTCTGAACCTGTATCAAACAGAGTATCAACCTTAGTGTGTTTTGTTACAACACGAATATGAAACAATTCATTTATTTGCTTATCAACCTTAGGAGAAGATTCTTTACTTGTACTTGCACTGGCATTAGAAAAACTTGCATCAGAAGAGAGAGATATACCTTTCCTTTTACCTTGTATTCCGGTAGCAACAATATTTGTCTCATCTCCAGAGTCAGAACCAAGTTCCTGTTGAACTACTGTAGTAGTCTTTTGCTTTCCTTTATTACCTCCATATCTTTTTGGCCTCAACTCAGCATGAAGCTTCCAACATCTTGAATCATCATGCCCCTCTTTCTTGCAATGGGAGCACATGGGTTTCTCACCCTTTTTCTTAGCTGTAGCTGTCTTCTTCCCTTTGCCTTTATCTTTGTCTTTTTCTTTCCCTTTAGACTTACCCTTGAACTTAGATGGCTTCTTGGAAAAGTTATCACTAAAAGTGTTCTTACCCCTTGACTCTATATGAGTAGCTTGAACAGACACCTCGTCTAGATTGTTAGGACTTAACATCAAAATAGTATGCCTAAGGTAAGAATGTAAACCACCAATATACTTAAGTAATGTGTCTTGGGTATACAAGGGAACATTTAGAGCAATGGCCCATTTTCTAAACTCATGAGTATATTCCTGGATAGACTACCCCTTACCTTGCCTAAAGGTTTGCCAATTCATGGTTAACTATTGCATGTAACCTAAAGGATAGAATTGTTTCCTAAGGGCAACAACAAACTCCATCCAAGACATATTAACTTGACCATGGCGAGCAATTTCTTCTCGAGTTTTACTCTCCCACCAGGTGAGAGTTGTACCTCCCAACCAAAGAGTTGCTAATTGAATCCTAGAAGCATCTTCTACTAGGCCTTGAATCCTACAGTATACTTCTACTTGTTGGACCCAATCGTCTAACTTCTCAACATTTAACTCCCCACAGTATTTAGGTAACTCAAATTTTACATCAAGCTTAATTACAGGCTTAGATTTGCTCTTAAATGGATTTACATTAGAAGAAGGAGAAGGAGAAGGAGGAGAAGGGGGAGGAGAAGAAGAGGGAGAAGATGGAGGAGGAGTTTCTGGAGATTTTTCCTCTGTGTCTTTCTGATCTTCCTGCTTCTTGTGCTTTGAAGAACCTCCCTTTTCATGCTTCTTCTTTTCTGCATAAAGTTCGTCCACCATTGCCTTCATGTCAAGAAATAGCTTCTGGAAATCCTTGTCACTGAGCTATGAACTTTGTCCACCTTCTTTTCCTTCCATTTGTGATGGTTGATTAGCTCTTTGTCTTCCGATCTCTGGATTATACTCTTCAAGTTCTCCTTCGCCTCATTGCAACCTGGATCTCGTTAGCATTCAATTTGCAATACAAGCCACACACAAAGCTCTAATACCAACTTGATCTATTTAGAATCTAGGACAAATTACTTACAGAATGCGTAACGTAAAAGATCACTTAATACAATGCTTAACGTAAATGATTACATAATAAAATGCTCAAATGAATAAATGAACATAATATAAATGCCAAGATAATGAACTGAATAGAAAAAGAGAAGATAAGAGGAGACAAACACAATTGATAACGAAGTTCGTCCCTAAGGACTACGTCTTCGGGCCCCTCTCCAATGGAGTGACCAATCCGATTATACTCCAAAATCAGTTACAATTGCGACAGCATCATTCCCTTCAAGCACATCGATATCACAGCATAACTTCGACGTACAGGAACAATTACAATCTTCTCCCGAGCATTCTCTCGTTCTCACCACCTGGACTTGGAAAAACAAGGCCTACACCCCTCTTTTTATACATAAAGTTTGCCTAATTAGGCTTAACCATCAAATTAATTGCATAATCTCCCTTTAACAATCCGGACAACAACTGTTTTCTTCTTTACAAGCTTCTGGTATAAATTAGTTGGTGGGTTTTACTCTAAAATGGGGTATTTGTTAAGGCCTCGGGCCTATTAACATAACAAAAACAACATACCCCCATACATAGTTAAACAATTTTCGCTAGCGTGGCGGTGGACAAGTATTTTAGTATTGTGTTGGTCGGGAGTTCCAACCCCACCAACCATGTTTAGCACTATTCTCCGCCAAAATACTTAACAAAATCAACCGAAGTCCAAATATAGTCACGTGGTTAGCAGCAGTCTAACGGTATACCCGTCGGTTGGCCTCACACAGGTCATGGGGTCGAGCCCCAATATCGGCTTTGTTTAAACAAACTCACCGTAACAACTTAATCAAAGCAAACTGTAGACTACATATAGCAGTAACATACGCGGCAGTGTAACGGTATACCTGTGTTCTGTTGCCGGCGATGTCGCAGGGTCAAACCCCACCAATTTTTTGTTAAAACAAACAACCGAACTCACCCAAACCTAGAGGACACGTGTCGAATTATGATTCACTGTAGAAGCCACATGGATGCTGACGAAGCTGCCTACGAAGATTTCTGTACGCTGACTGGGTGCCAAGTTGTCTGCCACGGGTGATGCCACATCATCGGTACGGATGCCACGTGTCAACACATGATTGTTCCGTATAGCTGAGTCACTTGCCACGTGTTGGGTCAGAATTCGCCCATATGTGTCTGTATAGTACGGACTGCCACGTCAGCATGATGACATCATCATCTGTACCCTTAAGTCAACTGAACTTTGACTGCCTGTAACTTGAGCATATGACGTCCGATTTTGATGAAACGAACACCGTCAGAATTGTCTCAAAGAGCTCTTCGTGATGAAACTGGGTCCGTCAATTTTTGAGATGATTTTTTTCACCTTCTGGACGCCCCTAAAGCTAGTTTGACTAGAAGTTTGACTGGTCGTAACTTGCACAAACGGAGTCCTTTTCGCCCCATTCAAGTTGCGTTGGAGTCAGGATGTCGTTGTCTTTCTGATGATGTTGAATTCTGGAGTATTGGGAGCACTTCAATTTTCACTAAAAAATTGTCCCCCGGATCATTGATTCATGAATTTACATGGCCACCTAGCATAATAGACCTTGCTTTTCAATGAATCCATGCATTTTATGAGTGATTTAAAATCCTCTTGGGAGAACCATTTTATTTAAACAACACATTCAATGGATGATGTTTGGTAATTGAGATAAATTTAAGACTAAGGTATCTTTACCTTACTAAATTGAATCCTTTTTAGTACTAGCTCATGTGTTTGTGTTTTTCTTATGTCTTATTGTTTTCATTGTGTTTACATCATGTTTTCATTTTATTTATATCATGTTTCTCTTTGCATTATATTTAAGTTGTGTGTCTTCATAGTGTATTCTTCACATTTTTCATGCTTCATTGCATCTCATACATGTGTGTTCCTTTGTCCCTATGTTGTCTTTCCATAGGATCTTGAATCTTGGGGGCTAGTGCATCCCCTAAATACATTGTCATCCTATCTCTTCAATATTTGGATAATTGAACCCCTCTTGACATATTCTTAATTTAGTATGAGTCTGAGAGTAAGTTCATACTCTTACTAAAGTGGGGTTAAATGTAGCATAAAAAATTGTCACCCTTGACAATTTCACACTAGGTTTAGCTCCCTCCTATGTGCTTGGACCTATTTATACATTGATTTCCCATTTTATAAATATCTTCATAAAATAAAACATGGGAAATGAAATTATGCATTTAATATTTTTCTCTTGACAATTTTGATCCCTAAAAGAAGGAATATAGTATAGGGTACCTTTCACCCTAGACCAACATTTTTGACTCAAAATTTAAATATGTCAGTGTTGGTAATTTATTACTCAAATTTCCAATTTCAATTATTGGTCGTTGACATTTTATTTTTAGCAAATTAGAATAATTCCATATAAATACAAGATATTTTTATCATTTCAATTAGGGAAGAAGAGCTAAGGAATTTAATAGAGAAAATTAAGGATCCTAAAATTAGTCACGGCAATTCAAGCTCGTAGATCTAGCAATATTATTACAATACCTTCATCAATCAAGTTCAATTTTGCAAGACATCAAGTAGAATGAAGCTATTTATTTTCAAGGAGATATCATGATCAATCATGCCAAACCATGAAGATGTATTGGGTTATCCTCTACATGTCAGTTGTAGCAATCTATTATGTTTTTGAATTAACCTTTTGTAGTTATATCAAGAATTCAAGGCATCCATCGATCAACATCAATCAACTTGTGTTTGGCATCTCTTCTTCAATGGTTTTCAAATAAAGTTAACATTATCATTTTTCATTTATCAATTTCAATCAATTATTATTATTTTAGTCTTTGCTCAACCCAGGGCATGCCCTCTTGATCATCATTAATCAATGTATGTAGAGGTGGAAACACTAAAACATGGTTTGAATTAGGGAAGACCCTCTACAACGCAACCTTTTCCCCTATTTTCCTATGTAAAGGTCAGATTTGAATATTTCAATAGAAGATGGCATGGGAAAATAGAGTGCATACCTTAGTCCAAATCTCAGAACTTTCAAATCCAAAAAATAAAGAGTCCAATCCAGTGTGGCATATTCCCTAGACTATCCAATTCACGCTAAAAAATTTCATTATAGGTTCCTCTCTATGTCTTAATCTCATATCTAAAGTTGCTCTAAAACTTTTCCTTTTTATTTGTGCAATAAATTAATTTTTTAGATCTAGGATTGTATGCCAAATAGGCTTGGCAAATCACACAAAAAAATTATTATCCTCACAACTCAAAACAAACATAAACAATAGAGGATTGGCTCTCCATTGTGATAGCATGTCAATTATAAAACCCCAGTCAATATGTTTAATGTTGAGTCAAGTGAAAAGGAGATAATCTTAGTTATCCCAATTGAATCTAGGATCACTTTTACTACTCAACATTATAATTGTTTGTGCTCTATCATGCCCCAAATTTAACTCAACCTAAACCAAACATGGCTATAATTTTTTTTAACTTGCTAATGTTATTCAAGTTTTATAATTAATTGATAGTTGATTGCATCAATTTTACGATGTCATCTCATCACTTAAACCATCCTAGTTTATAATTTTGATCTATGTGTTTCAAATTGAACACTACCATTCCTTCCTTGGTGTACTAAGGTATAACTAAGGATCACTCCTTTAAAATTTTGAACTACTATCAATTACTAATTCCTTCTTTTCCAACTATAATTGTATCTCTAGAGAAGATATAAAGAATCACATTAATACATAATAAGGAAGTTTTAACTATTGAAAATGACAGGAAAAGTTGTGTTCAAGAAATAACCATACACTATAAACAAGCTTGAAGATTAAAGGTAAAAGAGAATAGTTCACTAGCTTTATTATTAACTTCAACAATGAAAGAACTATCATTATGCCATAACTTAAGTGATAGAATGATATAATTTTTTGAGGTATAAGTTACAATAAAATTTTACTAGTTGTTTTAATTAATGATTCTCATTTTAGATGTGCAAATTTAATTAATCCCCACTTGGTTAATCCAATCTTCCAAATCAAGGTTTTAAGGTATTGAACAAACCTTTGTTTGATAAGTTGGAAACTAAAGGTTTTATCACCCTTCAAATTTTAGGAAATTATCTAAATTCCCTTATTACAATTTTGCTTACCTACTTAACCTAACTAATGAGGTAGATTTTCATCTCAAGTTTTATTAGTTTATTATATTAAGTATTTCAAACTTTCTTCACACAATTATTCAAATCAAGGTATTCAAATCAAGGAAGAAACTAGATTACCAATTTCTAAATTTTTTTATCTAATTTTATTGGTTTTACAAGAATTAAAATGCTTAACATTAAATTTATACATTATGCTAAATTGGAAATTTTGAATATTTCTAAATGAATATTCATATCGAAGGATTTCTAGGAAATTTATTACATTTAACTACTTTCCATATAATTATGCTACATCATTTGTAGATTGACAAATTCCTAAATCTTGTTAATTCACTGAAAATTTTATACATTTAAGTGCTAACTTATTCATTTTCATTTTGTTTATCCTTTCAGATTATATTTGAACGAATGGGCTAACTTGGAAACTTACGTCTTATAAGTAATACATGAACCTTCTATGATCTATATTAAAATTATTACACCCTCATGCTTCCTCTTAAAGAAATTAAAACATAAACTATTGATAATATTATTCTTAATAATGGATTCGATTATTCTTAAACTATTAATTAATAGTTTATTTTTCCTATCATTCCTTCTTATAAATCCCTTTCAGATGCTTGATTTCTTGTGAAGGTCTAACTTTTATAGAGTTATTTGAAAAATAAATCAAAGACCCTTCACTACATATTATTGTTAGATCAAAGTGATAAGTCACAAGCATCTTCATTTAACTCTATAGACTAGAAGAGCAAGATAACTTTAGCACTCAAATTGCAAAGTCATTTATTTGTTTTTTGAGCATACTTCATGTGGTTGGTGGTTGGTCTTTATCATATGTTCAAAGTAGATATTAATAGAGTGATGGGGGTCGACACCATCCATAGGGATGGCAACTCTCAGTCGTGACCCCTTTCCTCGAAGAGACCGCGACCTATGGTGGCAGCCAAGGCCGACAACCCAAGACAATGACCTATATAATCCCTCTAATATCTCATGCATATACCTATGTGAAACACAAAAATTTAAGCCTTTTTGAACCTGTCTACTATGTCAGCTATTTGCATTGCAAAACAATGTGCAATCATCAACAAAATAGATTGCAGCATGCATACTCAAGATTGATATTAGTTTTATACTTATTTAATTTCTTCCTTTCCTAGTTTACGATTTCCTTGTATAACTTAATGTTTGATACATAACTAAAATCATGGATTTGTCATATTTTAATAAGTTCCTTCTTCGTTTATTACACTGTAAGTCAAATCTCAATGTTTTATTTAAAAATTTCATTTTGACACAACAAACTGCCCTTTCAAGAATATATAAGGATTACATTCAAACTTGATACTATTATCACATTAGTTTTTTTCATCTAGGTTTGAGATTTCCTTTTTGAATCCAAAATTAATTTTTTTTTGTAGAGAAGGGGGATTCGCTACTCATGAGTCTCTTTATTCTCAAGAGATTCCTAAGGAAAGAACTACCTTAAACTACTTTAGACTACCTTAAGAAATAGAGTAGGAGTTTCAGGATCAAAATGAGTAGGTCAAAGACATCTTCTGAACAAACTAACAAGTTTTCAGCCAACGATGGCAATGTAGCGTATGAATGACAACATGATGCGTTGGAGTCCCAGAAGTGTGTTGGAGCCTTGTACGAAATAAAAACTAAGAATATTGCAGAAAACCAAAAAGTGATTACTTCTACTCTATCTGCTAAGGACTCCCAGAATGCGAGAAAGTAACATAATATAATAGAACTAAAATAAAGTAAAATAAAATAAATGTAAATGATAAAACTAAGGAAAAGAAAGCACTCACAATAGACCAAGCAATAAAGCCTCCAACAAATGAATATCTTCAATGCCTCCACACATAAGATCATGCACATCTTTGGTCTTGTTCCTAGCCTTGTTGCAAGCCTTGGTCCAAATCCAATCATCATTGAGATGTATCCTTCTCAATCTTTGTGTTTTTTTGGGATATATTGTTCCCATATCAACAAAAATCTATCCAACGTCAATCAATCTTGGTTTTTACCTTAACTGAGGCAGCATCATGTTTTTCTTTGAATCATTTTGTGTATGCTTACTTGCTTGTCATCCCCTCATCCATTCTCTCTCCCTCTTCCCATCCCACATTCTAGCCATTATCTGCATCATCTTTCTCATTTATCTTGCATCATCTCATCCATTTTGAGGGCACACTATGTTCTCCCAAACCCACTTGTCCTCTTGAGGGGGAATCATCATCCTCATCATATTCCCATCATCTTTCTTCCTAGTCACTCTTTCAAATGATTGGGGCATCTTCCCTAATCTAACTGTTTTCTTCAAAGTGCTATGTTTTAATTTTCTTTTAAATAATGTTATTTTAACACCACTTCAAAGAGGGGGAAAATATAAACACCTAACATTGACCATTATATTTTGTCAATTTACCCTCATTTATTTTATATCCTTGACTGGGTATGTACAAGATCATGGGGGTCCAAACTAGGCCTCTAAGTGGTAATGAAAATCTAAAAAATCAGAGTTAGGCAACTTGACATAAAAAATTGAATAGGTTATTAACATAATTTGAATGTAGAAAATTAAATGTAGTTTCTAGGCTACTAGTCCTTTTTTGGGAAAAATAAATTTGTTTTGACAAAAATTTGAAATTTCAATGTAGTGGTACTAAATTTTCAGGAAAAAAATAAGAAGCAGGTGTGTGTCTGACCACCGTAAGTACAAGAAAAACATTATATTTTTTCTAATTTTTTAAATATAAGTAGAGGATACATGTCCGAATGTGCCAAATTTTTTTTGTAATTTTTTTCCACATAAATAATTAGTTACGATTTTTTTACTAGAACTTTTTAGAATTATTAAAAAATTTGTGTCTGACCACCATAACTTTCGTCAAAAAATTATGAAATTCAATTTTATTTATTTATATCCTATAGTAGGCGAACCATAAAATGTGGCGCATCTTGAAGATTCAAAAAATGTTAAGTAGTTTGAAAGTTATAGAAGTTTTTCAATCAACCTATCAATCAAGACTTTAGATGTAATGTAGGTAGAAAATCAATAATAATTATTTATTTAATTCAAAATAAGGAAAAAGTTATATTGGTGGAAAGCTGATAATTTTTTCTATAAACCCTTTTCATTAAATGATGAAAATTGGGTCAAAAAAAAGTTGTCAGCCACAAGGGCAAACTTTGGAAAAGTAAACAAATTCTAAAAACACATTTTTTAGGTTGACTTTCCAGCCCAAACCAAATCCTAAATGGATATCTTTTTTTTTTTTTTCAAAACAGATATCTGTTAATTATAAATTTTTATATTATTTATAATACATAATAATATATAATTTGTATTATATATATATGTATTATGTATTTATAATACATAAATATATAATATATATTTTTATATTATATTATTATAATATATAATATTATGTTATATATACTATATTATTATATTATACTATATAGTACATATTTTCTGTATAGTATACTATATATTATACATAGTATACATATTAATTATTATATATAGCATATAGTATATATATGAAATATGAAATATTATATTAAT
Source organism: Sequoia sempervirens (assembly GCA_007258455.2). Taxonomy (NCBI): domain Eukaryota; kingdom Viridiplantae; phylum Streptophyta; class Pinopsida; order Cupressales; family Cupressaceae; genus Sequoia; species Sequoia sempervirens. Next base: position 204,156,796 of record VDFB02058242.1, on the reverse strand, counting down.
ATTATGTAATATATATTATATATTTATTTACAGTATATTTATTGATGTGCAGATAAATATTAATAATGATAGGATTTCCCATCAATTTTCCTACCAAGGAAGATGAGTTGTAAAGAAAACTTAAAAGCAATTAAATATTAATAACACCAAGGAAAATGTACCACTGTTAACAAAATTATTGATGTGCGGCCAATTCACAAGAAATAGAGAGAGAGAGAGGGATAGAGAAAGACCTTAGAAGTGGGAGTGAAAGACCTAAGAGGGATGGGGAGAGAGAGCTAAGAGGGAGAGAGAGAGAGGAGGGGGAGAGAGGGAGGTATAGAGGGAAGGAGAGAGAGATATATAGTTTGTAGGGAGAGAGGGAGCAAGGGAGAGAGAGAGCGAGAGAGAAAGACTTGAGATGGAGAGAGAGGGAGAGTCTTGAGAAGGAGATGAGGAGAGGGAGGGAGAGAGGAAGAGAGTCTTGAGATGGAGAGAGAGAAAGAGAAAGAGACTTGAGAGAGAGAAAGGGAGGGAGAGAGTCCAAGAGAGAGACTTGAGAGAGATAGAGTGGGCCCTGAGAGTGAGAGGGAGAGAGAGAGAGAGAGAGAGTCTAGAGAGGGAGAGAGAGATAGTTGAGAGTGGGAGGCAAAGAGGGAGAGAGAGACTTGAGGAGTGAGAGAGAGAGACTTGATCTAAAGAGAGATAGAGACTTCAGAGGGAGAAAGGGAGGGAGAGAGGAAGCTCTAAGAGACTTGAGAGAAAGAGAGGGATGGGAGGAACCTGAGAGTGAGAGGGAGAGATAGACAAAGAGTTGAGGAAAAGAGAGGAATGGGGAGGCAGAGAGAGGGAGAAAAGGAGAGGGAGGGAGAGGGAGAGACCTAAGAGAGAGGGGGAGAGAAAGAGTTGAGAGGAAGAGTTTTTTCCCGTGTTGGGACGAGATCTAGAATAAGAAGTGATACAACCATCAACCAAAACCATTACAACTCAATTCAACATTCATTTCATTAAAACCTTCAAGTTTAATATGTCATTAGATCATTCATGTAAAAGACCATAAAATTATCATTAATAAGAATCACTATCGTCCAATCATGTTACATAAACAAGAACATTATGCAACTTTCAAAAACAATCCTTAGAAGACATCAAGATACATGTTAATTAGATTGTTCATGTGAAATCTATACAATGATTATGATCAACAAATAAGTCATCAGTCAACCATGATGCATGAATGAACACTATATATACACACTATATACATTAACAAACACTAAATTAATAGATTATTTAATATGTATTACTAAATTTTTGTCTGATCATTACACTATTAAATATTCATAAATTCAACACTAAAAATATCCATCCAACCAAATTCTTTATAAAATATCCATTGAAGATCAATTTTTGTATAAAAATTTAAGATCATTGTCTTAATAAAGTTTTGTGGCTCTTAGTTGTGAATCTATTCATTTCTTTGTGTTTTCCTCTTTAGATTGGGACTGTCTCTTTTCCTCTAGCCATCGTTGATGATCGTCTAAGTCCACTTCCATGGACCTACACGCATCAACAACAATTTGCATTTTTGATGCAAAAAACCTCAATAATGGGTGAGCACATTCTTCATTTTGAATAGCATTAACTTGATCCTGAATGGTTCTAACATGCACATTGACTTGTTCTCGAAAGCAAGCACCATTGTGTGCAGGTGGTGGAGGTGGGGGGTTTTGAGGTGGAGTGGTTGGAGCTAGAGGGTGTGGATCCATGATTTAGATATAAGTGAACCTGCATTAAATTTGTGATTGAAAAATGTTACAAGATACATGTTTAAAATCATCTTAAACCATTCAAAATAAATGACTTAATTGAATACAAATGAAAAAATGTTTAAAGCTCATTTATGTCTAAGGCATGTAAATGGAAAACAACTAATTGTTAAATTGATGTGGAATCTCATTTAAAAATACATTAAATTTTTACCTCTTTGCAATGTGGAAGTGTTAAGCTCCAAATTGATTGAACAAAGGTGGAAATGTTTTGCTCTAAATTTTCAATACTAAGTGAATCTATATACACAGTTAGTTAAACAAAAACTTGTCTCTGCAACCATAGGGAAAAGGGGCAAAGTTAATGGGTAATAATCGATGGCCTGTGTGGGAGGCTATCATTTGTATATGATTCAATATAATAGCCTCCTCCACAGTGCATCAATTATTACCCATTCACTTCACCCATTTTTGTATGGTTGTAGGAACAATTTTTGTTTGGTCAATACTAACAATGGATCTAGATTCACTAAGAATTGGAAATTTAGAGCACTTCCAACAAGGATTCTTTCTATTTTGAGAGATAAAGAGAGTCAAAACAATTAAAAAATTAAAACAAAAATTGTTTAGCAAATAAATTCTAATTTAAAAATAATAAACGAAGCAATAATTTAAGAAACATGAAAATAAGTGATAAAGAATAATGAAAAATAGACAAGAATGTAAAATGGTTTAAAAAAATGGAGAAAGGAGGTAATGAAAGTTCTATTTTATGTTTGTTTAGTATGCTAGGTTCAAATTTATGGCTTTTTTCTAGTAATAAAGGTTCCATTTTTTTGTTTGATGTTTTTTTTTGTTTTTCACTAACTAGGGTTTGAAATTTTGTTGTAACTTTAAATAGAAATGAAAAAATTCAAAAATTCTACAAAGAATGCAAATAAAACTTAAATTTATCACTAATTAAGAAAAAAAAAACATCCTAGAGGTCGTTGGAGGTCGCTGCTCAACTACTGCATCACCAAAATGAGGACTGGTTCGTGAAAATGAGAAAGAATTCGCGTTATAAAGTCCTCAAAGAAATGGATATCTGTTTCATGGAAGCACATTATA
>VDFB02058242.1:204068804-204153838 GCA_007258455.2 Sequoia sempervirens | reverse complement strand
AGTGTAGAATTTTGTGTGTTGTCACTTGTAATTAATCTATTTCGTTATTTTGAATTTTTTAATTTAAAACTTATCAACTTCAAAAATTTTATATTTTGTATGTAAAAATGAAAAAAAAGACAATATAAAGAATACTTTTAAATTTAAATTTTAGTCTTTGATTGTTGAATTATTTAAAAGGAACATGTACTGCTATTTAATATTTAATTCATTTATATCACATAATCATTATAATTTAATTAATTATGAATTTAATAATTAAGTAATAAATATTCTATGAATTTTAGAAAATAGAATTTAGTTTAATTTTAAAATGAAATTTAAGTTTTTAAATATTGTGTTGATTTGATTATTTATTTTCTTTATGATTGGTTATTCAAATTTAAAGAACAACACAATTCAACTCAAAAATATAAAAATGAGCATGTAAAATATTTTATGATTTTTTGAAGTTAGAATTTAATATGATTTTACAAAGTGAAATCATTTGAATGCAAAGAAATAAAAAAGGTTCTTTTATATATTTTTTTACTTCTTAATTTATTCTCAAATTATAATTATTTATTGATGAATTATTTTGAAAATAATATTTAGTTTTATTTAATTATATTAAATATAGTAGAATGATCAACTAGTATACCAATGCATTGCAAATAATCCACGCATACACCGAATTAGACCTTTATAGATGTATACATTAGATATGATGTAGTTTTATTTAATTTATTTGTATTGAATAATTAATATAATTTAACTGATTATTTTTAAAAATAGATAATAAATACTTTATAAATTTTTAAAATTAAAATTTAGTTTAATTTTAAAATTAATTGTAAGCTATAAAAATATTTTGTTGATTTAATTTTTTTATATGATTAATAACTCTTACCCTAATAATACTCCATTTCACATAGAAATAGAATTCTAAATTTAAATACTTATTTTTGTAATATATATATATACAGACACACATTGGTGATTTGATTATTAATTTACAAAATGATTGGTTATTCAAATTTAAGAACAATATATCTAATTGAACTCAAAAATACAAAAGTAGGCATGCAAAGTAGTTTTTGATTTTTTTGATGTTAGAATTTAATGTAATTTTAGAAAAATAAAATAATTTGGATGCAAAGAAAAAAATAATAGAAAATTTAGTCATATATATATATCTTAATTTATTCTAAAATTATAATTAATAATTATTGAATTATTTTAAAAAATAAAATTTAGTTTTAATTTAATTTATTTGTAGTAGATAATTACTAATTATTTTCAAAACTAGATAATAAATACTATATAAATTTTGGAAATTAAAATTTAGTTTAATTTTATAATTAATTCTAAGCTTTACAAATATTGTTGTGATTTGATTAATTATTTTTTATGATTAATAATTCTAATTCTAATAATACTTCATTTCACATACAAATTAAATTCTAGATTAAAATACTTATTTTTGTTTGTAATATTTTTCATTAATGCCAAATTTATAAACTAACATGTTAAGACATTAATAATTCTAACCCTATTAGTACTTAATTTCACATACCAATAAAAATATATACTAGCTTTTCTTTCTTTAATATATTTATCATTAATGTCAAATTTATAAACTAATATCAAGAAATAAATAACCTTAACCCCAAGATTTATACTAGAACTCTAATTGAACCCTAAACCTAACCCTAATTCAACCCTAACAATAGGATTTAATTACGGTTAGGGTTAGAGTGAGAATTTAATTATGGTTAGTGTTAGGGTTAGAATTAGAGTTTAATTAGGTTAGGGTTAGGATTCAATTATGATTATAGTTAGGGTCAAATCTATAAGCTAATATTAAGATATTCACAACTCTAACCCTAACCTAACCTTAATCTCCATCCTAGAATGCTAATTAAACCCTAATTGAACCCTAAAAATAAGGTTCAATAAGAGTTAAGGTTAGGGTTTAACAAGTAGGTTTATGGTTGGAATTAGGGTTCAATTACCTGGTTAGGGATAGAATTTAATTAGTGTTATGATTAGGGTCAAGTTTAAGTTATAGTTAGGGTTTATTTAGGCTTATTTTGGTTAATCTTACAATTGGGGTTTAACTAGAATGCTAATTAAACCCTAATTTAACCCCAACAACAAGGTTCAATTAGAGTCAGGGTTTGGGTTCAATTAGGGTTAGGGTTGGCATTCAATTAGTGTTATGATTATAATCAAGTTCAAGTTACAATTAGGGTTCAATTAGGCTTATTTTAGTTTAGTTTAAAATTAAGGTTTAATTAGAGTTAGGTTTATGGTTCAATTAGGGTTAAGGTTAGGGTTCATTTAGATTAAGGTTCAAGTAGGGTTCAATTAGGATTTAATTAGGGTTATGATTATTGTTTAAATAGGGTTAGGGTTAATGTTAAGTTAGGATTAAAATTATTAATCTAGAATAAAAAATTGGAGCTAAGGTTAGGGCTATGGTAAGTGGTAGAGTTAGGCTTAAATTAGGGTTCAATAAAGGGTAGGATACAATAAGGGTATAATAATATTGGTTAATTTTTAAGTCATGACCATGCTAGATGCCAATTTGGTTTAAAAGACCCCTTGTTGAAGCCCACAAGACATTTATTTCTATATACCTTATATATTGTTCATATTTTTTATCATTGTGTTTGACCTCATGAGAATGCTTCAGAGTAAAGTACACCTTGCAAATCCACCTACACCAGGAGAACCATTCAATCTCTCAAAATTTTACTATTATTCTGGAATGATTATCAAATTGGATATGTCCAAAGCCTTTAATAAGTTGACTTGGCAACTTCTATACTGCATATACCTCTTGTCAACTTCAACTAGGGGAGTACTAATTGCATAATGAATTGTCTTCTTTTTCAATTCTGATTAATCATCCCCCATAGGGTCTTCTTCATAAATTAGGGGATTAAGTTAAAGAGACCCATTATCATGTATTTTTTCCATCAAAATGGTAGAGGCCCTTAGTGTACAACTTATACTAGCCAGTATGTTACAAAAATTTACATGACTGCCAATTCTAGCAACACAAGCCATACATAGTGTTTGCAGATGTTACCTGCTTACAAGATAGATGAGTTTCTAGAGGAGATGCAAATAAAGACAACTTTTCAATTTGTTTCAATGTCCAGTGTGGAGTATCTAAAATTTATTGTTAATTATGAATCTGATATTGACATATATCATTGAACTAAGATTGATACTACTATTCTGATTCATTGGCGATAATTATTGGATTAGTGTGAAAAATCTAGAGATTTGTGTTTGACTGCAAAGAGTTATCTCTTGTGATTTATCAACAAATTATTATTTCTATTCATGGGATTCTTACACAAGACAATATATTTATGCATTTCTTGTAGAGTCTATTCTAATTGATCATAATAAAAAAACTTCTAATTTTGAAAAGAATATAACATAGAACCAAATAGCAGTGAAAATCCCAAACAAAGATTGTCAAGAGTGTATCTCATTTAGTTTTTATTTAATCTTTCTCTTTATGTCTACAATTTCTTGAAGTTTTTCTAATCATCCAAATAATTTAACGTTGATGGATATGTAACACATTTAGTTCACTCATGCCCTAGTTCATCATATTTGGCAGAGAGCATGCCCATCTAGAGATGACCTTAGAATTTGGTTATGACTTATCCAGAGATAGTGATGTCGACAAAAAATTAAATGAGACAAGAAGATCTGGAAGCTAAGGGTATACACATCAATGTCTAAGTTAAACAATTAATACCCTAGAAAAACATCAGTTCACACAGTGATGAGTCTGTAGTACGTAGTTGTGATTCTAGATAGTAGGTGAGCCAAATTTGGTTCATGGTGATTGGTTGAAAGTTATGACACCTTCTAACCGCCTTTTTCAAAAAAAAATTGTAAGTAAAAGATGGTTAATATATAGCAAATTAAAACTATTGCTTCCACTTTTGTAGGATCCTAGTGCTAAAAGAGAATACCAATTAGTCGGTCATGTTTCCTATGAAGAGGATTCAAGAATAACTTCATCAATTAATCCTCTACCTTGTGGTCTTGGTCCAATGACTATTGCAATGCTTTTGTCCACTACTCTACAATCAACAAAATGAGCATATGGGTTCAATTGAGATTTCTGATGTTTGATCCAGGCCTTTTGCAATACACAACAAACACAACAAATGCAAAAAAAACTTTTCTAAAACTTTATGGCAGGAACTTTGTTGCTTTAACGTTGATGGTTATGTAACACATTTAGTTCACTCATGCTCTAGTTCATCATATTTGGCAGAGAGCTTTCCCATCTAGAGATGACCTTAGAATTTGGTTATGACTTATCCAGAGATAGTGATGTCGACAAAAGTTTAAATGAGACAAGAAGATCTGGAAGCTAAGGGTATACACATCAATGTCTAAGTTAAACAATTAATACCCTAGACAAACATCGGTTCACACAGTGATGAGTCTATAGTACGTAGTTGTGATTCTAGATAGTAGGTGAGCCAAATTTGGTTCATGGTGATTGGTTGAAAGGTATGACACCTTCTAACTACCTTTTTCAAAAAAAAATTGTAAGTAAAAGATGGTTAATATATAGCAAATTAAAACTATTGCTTCCACTTTTGTACGATCCTAGCGTTTCTTTGGGTTTTCATAATTTGATTTTTATTTTTATTTTAGCCCAATTAAAAATCAAACATCCCAAATTTATACTAATAAGTTATAATCTACTTTTACAATCTTGAATAAATTTCGTCTCTTTTAACTTGTGTCTTCTACAAATTTTACCCAATTTATTTATGACTTCATCTTTCCAAATATATAAATTAAAATTAAGATAAAACAATTTAAAACAATATTGAATATTAAAGATAGTTCATACTAATGTTTACTCTTTAATTTCACAACTAATTTGTGACTATTAAAATATTCACATTCTCTTGTTTTTTCTCATTGGCTTTTGCTGGATTTTCAAGATTTTATTTCACCTTTTTAACTTCCCCTTCCATTTTTTTTTTCTAGGTTTATTTGTAGGTAAAACATTCACAATATTGTAGGATGGAGAAGAAATAACCAAAAACAATATAATATTATACATAACATACATTTATTTATTTATTTTTACAAAAAATATATTTATTTATTATTTATTATTATTTTTTACGTAATACATAATCATTTATTTTACCTGGCCATTGAATCTTTTATTAAAAAAACTTATATGCAAACTCCTTTTAAAGCCTTTCATGTGACATAATGTGGGCTTTATCAATTATAAACTTGGGCATTATTTTATGTGAATACGCTCTTTAATAATTATTTAATTTTAATATATTTAATGTGGATTAATTAACATTAATATTCATATGATATAATTTACATTTTAAATTGCTAGAATACAAAAGTATGAATGAAATAAAATTAATATATGTAATTAGGTATATGTATATAATGGTTTAAATATTTATTCGAGCATAGGGCTCCCATACACAACAAAAATATATATTTTTGTAAAACTTGAACTATTATACTATTTAATATTTTAGTTTATAAATATTATAAATCTTTATATATATATATATATATATATATATATATATATAAAAGATTCAAATGGAATACAAATGTCTTTATATATATAGTTTTCTTTTCTAACTAATCTTATATATGGAGTTACATCCAAATCATAATTTTCAGTTTTTCTTTATTTTGTGAGTACCAAGTATAGGGGTTTATTGTTCCCAAAATGAAAATGTTGTTTGCTACAAGATAGATTGAAGTCTTGTTACAAAATTATGGAAGTGAGGAAATAAACTTTGAAAATTTTTCATTTATTTAAAACATACAATAAGATACATGTTATGTACACATAGGCATAGAGTCAAACACAATCAATTTCCTTCTTTAATATATAGATAACATGATTATTTCTAACCAAACCCTATACACTATTCAAACATGGAGTTCTTTAATTTTTCCTTAAGTTGTATATGCATTTTAAACAATGAAAAAGTTAACTAAATATCTTCCTCACAACTATTTTATAATGCATAACATATTCATGTAAACTTGAAACTTTCCCCATTTCATAAATCCCCTATCTATTTTCTTTGATATGTTAGTTTGATGAACTCTCAAATGATCCCCAACTTTAGCATGTAAACTCAAAAAGAGAGTCAACAAAAAAACAATATGACCAATAGCTCTCCATCCTACCATAAGATTTAAATTCAATCCACCCCGAGCTAGGGGTCACATAACACCTTCATAAAATGGTTTACACATGGGTTTCCTAATGATTATGCAACACACCCTTCACATGACCATTCTTAACACATTACAACAAATATTATTCACATATTGTGATTTCCACACCTTACACACAAAATATTATGCCACAAACTTAAGTCATGGTGGACTTCTCATACTCAAATTCTCAAAGAAAAGCACAAGGATTCACCATGAATTCCACAACATAGAAAATACATTCGAACATTCTCTTTTACATCAAACAAAGATCCAACACAAAAAGGGTATACCTTACCAAGAGATTTAATATCCAAAGTATGGAAGCATCTCCATCCAAGCCCTCTCTTCCTTTCCTTCTTCTTCACAGTCATCCTTCATCTCCAAGAGATGGCATGAGCTCTCAAAGGAAAATGGAACTTCCTTCCCCAAAATTGGAAACATCTAAGAGGCAAGAAAAACAAAAACAAAAATCCCCTTCTCCTCACAAGGAGAAAGAATAAATAGAAGGGGAAAGAAATCCACCTTTCCATAACTTGCCAACCACCCAACCAACTCCAATCTTTGCCACTTTTCATAAATGGGTAATTAGAGTAGGTTCTCAACTCTATTGAAGACGTTTCATTGGATAAAAAGACCCCTAACCCATAAACCTACCACCTAGGAAACTTTTTAAACCATTAAGACCACATAAGAACTTCATAAAATATAAAATAAGTAATCACATTAAAAATGTGACTCAAGATACTAATAAAACAAACTCTCACATACACACAACCCATACCACACAAAGAAAGGTTAGATCTAATATAAAATAATATAAGATATTAAACATAAATATTAGTGAAGATCAATCAAAACGCAAGAGGAAGGGTCATACATGAGCTAGTAGTTGACCTCCACTTGCCACTGGAAAATAGAGTTCTCTTGTTTGACTCCACAAAAGGCTCTTAGGTGGCATTGGAGAAGAAATGTTGACCTTTAAAATCTTTATTTTCCTATAGTGTAGAAAAATGTTACCCTTTACATTTTCTCACTTGTTTGGGCCCTTCTTATTTAAAATTGGACTTAATATTTCCTCAATTTGGTGTTGTTAAATGTACCTTATTACATTTACACACTTATTTGGGACCTTCTAATTAATTGAGCTTAATTGTTCCTTAATTTTCCCTTTAATTCATTTTTCAAGCCTATTTAATTATATTTTTTGAAATAATACTTCACATTGAGAAATGTGTGTCCTAGGTTTATGGACTTGGGACCCATTCACCCTCCCTAAACCTTAGGACCTAAATTTAAATTATGTTTTTGGTGGTATTTTAACATATTAAAATCCATAATTCAATGTCAACTTGTAATATTTTAATTTCAGGAAATTAAGGATGCACACCTATAAAGACAAGGTTATTTCACTGTTTCACCTAGAATTTTTATTTGGCTTCACAAGATCTAAAGTTTATAATTAAAGGAATTCAAGAGAATAAATATCAGATTTTTATTGTAGTATTCAAGATCTAATTATCATGTTAAATTCTTGTTTCATTATGCATGTTTTTGGAGCTAACATGTGATGTAGGCTTCATGATCAAATCAAGCATTCAAGGCATCATTTCAAGCAAGATTCAAGTGTCAAGATCCAAAACCCTTTCATGCAAGTTGTAGACCTCCTAAGATCTCCATTTATCAAGGTTGCATTCAAGGGTTTGTTGAGTGGTAACATATCTTTGTTCATTCTTCATTCCCTCTTTCATGTTTCATTTCAATTCAAGGTTTGATTACCAAAGCGTGGTTTGACCAAGGAAAACCCCTATTCACCCAAAAAAAACATTTTTTATCTCTTGCATGTGTGATTGTAGATCTAAGTGGAAGAAAGCTTGAAGACCTTTTGAAGAGAAAGATTCACAAATTTTTCTAGAAGTTGTAAAACCACTTTGCAACTTTCCATTGCTTGCATTTGACACTTTTTCCATCAGCTAAAAATTGGAAACCACGAGAAAACCACTCCAAGATTTTTAAAAAAAAAATGAGAGAGGTTATTGTAGATGGCCCCAACACAATCTCATAGGTTCAGACAGAGATTTCATAAGTGCCATGGTATCTAAATAATACTTCATCAAATATTTCTACCCTTTTGCACTTTGGGATTTGATGTTTCATTGAATTGTACAGTTTCGTACAGGATGATTATGCTCTGTTTTCGATGGAATTTGGTGGGAAGTAGAGTTAAATCCATTTTAGTTTTGGTTTGGTTTGATTTCAAGTGATTTTTTGCATTTTAGAAGCCAAATATTGAGGGTCGGTTTGTATACCTTGTGTTAAGGGTAATGAGTGCATTAAAATGTCATATTAAGCCATTCACCCAATCGATGCTTCTATAGCTTGATGGAAAGGCTTAGTTATGGTTATAAAACATGTGTGCATAGTTTTGTGTGCAAGGGAGGTGAATAGAGGGTTTTTAGGTGATTCCCTAGATGTCAAATGGTGCATTTTTGAGTGGAAAATGGTGGTTTACTGCTAGGGTTTGAAGAAATATTTGGGGGCAGTGATATCTCTTGAAATTTTAAGCTTGTGCAGATTTTTTTGAACATGTTTTAGGCTTTGGTTGGCTATGGGAAGTTTTAAGTATGGGTTTTCAACAAACCCTTGGCTAACTTATAGTCTCCAAATCTCATCAAATGGGCTTATCTTTTAGAGAAGGTCATACAATTGGCTTTGTTTTTGAAAGCTGAAGTTTCTCCTAAGTCACCAATGTAGTTCTCTTTTCCTTTTCAGACTCTTTCATTGCTAAAAATCATCTCTTGGATTTAATCATCTATACAACATGGTTGATGTGCTTTGAATCCTTGCATCTAAAGGAAATTTCCTTTACATAAATACTGCTAGGGAATTTCAATGTTGCCACTATAGTTGGTATTAAAGCTAGTAACTGCAACATGAAGAGTGATTCCCATTCCTCTTCTACATTAGAGGGTTCATATCCTTGATCTGACTCTTCTGAATTATCAGAATCAAAATAACTAGCAGAGGCTTTGAAAGGAACTCCATGAAAACCAAGTTCTCTAAATGGTATATCAAACTCTAGTTCAAAATCTTTTAAATGAGGCTGCTCCCATAGCTCTCTTACTCACTTGAAAAATCCTTGAAACTCTATATTCATTTTATTTTTCCTATCCCTCTCTTGTTTTTCTTCCTCAATTTCATCAAGATCATACATTGACCTTCTTTCCCCTCCTAAAGTTTGGACCACATCCATTACCTCCACATAAAACTAGACATCCTTGGTCTTCTTGGTTTCCATGCCTTGATATGCTTATGCAAATGAAAATGAAGCAAAGTAATCATCTCCTTCTCCACTAGTTGGAAGAATGCATGCTTAATGTTTTGATGAATTAAGCCATGACTGCCCGCGACCCATGAATCTGATGAAGGCACTCATATCATATTTTATCACCCCCACCCGAAAGACCTCCCAGGCATCAGCCACAAAGTTTTCCCTATCTTCTTTCTACCACCTCTGAGCCTCCACATCGACGACATCCACCTAGTTCTCCTCAGTATCTGAATCCGATTTCTCAAAGAACATATCAAGCTGGCTTGATAGTCCCATCGAAGGAAACTCAAACACCACACTTGTAGTTGTGGCCATTTAGATCTCGGCCACGAGTCCGCCTAGCTTCTCCGCCATCCTTTCCCTTGAGCTCAGAATGTCTATTAGAGGCGTTATCACTACTTCAAGTATTTTTCCATCGCACGTATGACCTTCTCTAGGAAATACCCTATTCATGACCCCTGAGTAAAGCATCCATCATCTCAGGACTTCGGGCACAGAAGAGGCATTGGCATTGCCCCGCCCTGTCTTCATGTTTACAAACACAATCGACTCCAAAGTGTTGCACCATCCTTTGCTATTGGCCAAATGAACTCAGCCCCACAGATATAGATGAGAATGAATGTGCCCACTAGCCCATTCCTAAATAGAGCAACAAAACAAGAATCTGATGGGCAACCAAGATAGCTTCCGACACCACTCCAGTATTGCGTACCATACATATCTACTTTATGGATCCCCCGGTAGAGTCTGTGCCATTTAACATGAGTTCTATGTACATCCATTCACGAGTCACGAGACTCACCAAAAAGACCATCGTCCGAACTTGGCATATCTGCATCTAGGATAGTTTGGAGTCCTGCCCAATGGTCAGCGGAGGCATCCACCAACACATGAGTATCTTGGTATACTCCCCAATTAGCCAACAGATCTACAACCTTGTTTGCTTCTCTATACACGTGCAAAAGGGAAAAGTCAAATAGCTTGCTCATTAGTGACTTGAATATTTGAATCCACCGAATTTCCCATTCACCAACTGGGAGAGTTCCCAAAAGAGATAGCCCAAATACAGATCTGGGAATCCCCCTCAATTTCCACACCCTCAATACCTTTCTGAATGAAAATCTGAAGACCCAGAGCTAGTGCTTCAAATTCTACTATGTTGTTCGACTGGACCCCCAAGAATTTGGATGTCGCCCAAACACATTTACCATTTGCGTCTCTTAGGATACAGCTAGCTCCCACACAGCCTGGATTACCTTTGGCTTCATCATCAAAATTGAGTTTCCATTTTAACCTCACTGGGGTTAACCAATGAACCTTTAGCCTATCCACTTTTGGAGCTTGGACAACTTTAGATTTCAGAATCTTAAGTTTGGGCCACATCTTCTATGTCTCCTCACCCCACTTCATGAATTTAGCTTTGGAGCCAATATTTTTTCTATTGTTTATGGTTTCTATAATGGCTTCCTGGATTTTACCTATAACTTTTGTCTCTTCTAAGGCCTCCCCCTTGAAAATATGTATGTTCCTTTCCTTCCAAATGTTCCAAACCACCATAGAGGGGGCCACAGCCTAGATGCTATACCAATAGCCAGACCTATTAATCAACCTCCAGCTATTCAAGAAATCCCACAACCTAGGCTAATGAGGACATTGCATATGTAGTGCACCGCACAACCAATCTCATCAATTAGAGGTGAAGGGGCAAGTCAAGAACAGATGGTTCACCTCTTCTTCATTCTATTCACAAAGGACACACCTGAATAGACCTACCACCCCAATCCTTTTCATCCTATCTCTAGTGAGGCAACGTTTATGTAAGGAAACCCAAAGGAAAGCCCCTACTTTAGGCAATACCTCATGCTTCTAACATAGAGTTGCCATCCATGATTTCTCCTCTCCCTGTGCAATCTAGATTTGGTATCTAAGTTTGATCGAGTACTCCCCGGATGCTGCTCCACACCAGATAATTGAGTCCTCTCGATTACATAAATTAATCATCCTTTTGCTCAGCTCCTGATCCACTTTGTCTTTTAGCTCTTGGTCGATGGGCCAAGCATCCAATCCTTTCCACTTCATTATGCCTCCCACAAAGCTAGAGCCATTGCAAACATAGTCCGCCACCTTTGACCCAAAAACACCCTCGAGCCTATGCACAAACTATTCTAAACCAAACAACTCTGACAAACTCCTGTGCCCATCCTAAGAGTCTGTCTAGAACAATGCCATCATCCCATTTCCTATTTGCCAAGTAAGATGGTTTGTGATTAGTCCTTTGCACTTAACTATGAATTTCCACACAACCGAGCCGCCCCCCACATTGTCTATTGTTAGGATTCTTGACGCCTTTGTACTATCCAAATATTTTCTTTGGAGAATACGGCACCAAATTTTCTCAGGTTGCCGGTACATCTTCCAAATGATTTTGGCTCCCAAGGCAGTGTTCTGAAAATTGGCATTTCTCAATCCCACGCCACCATCATTTTTGGCTTTGCACGCAAGTTCCTAGCTGAGGAGAGGGATTCTCTTCTCACTCTTAGAGCCCTCCTAGAGGAATTTCCTCCAGATCTTTTCTAATTCATTTTCAACTTTAGTGGGCGCATTGCAACAAGCCATGGTGTAAATTGGGATTGTAGACAATACTAATTTGACCTTTACTATGCGACCTACAAATGTAAGCCAATTGTTTTTCCATTCCATCGCTTTGATTCTACATTTATTGATCACTTCTTCCCAGTGTTTTGTTTGGCAGGCCCCTTCAAAAATTGAGATCCCCAACACCTTTGTGGGTAGCTATCCAACTTTAAATCCCAGGATGGTAGAAATCGCACCTTGTAACGACCTTCTTGTATTGAAGAAATAGATGCAATATTTGTCCTTGTTCATTTGTTGACCCGAGTGTGGTTTGTATTCTGCCAATACGTCTTGGATACACTGAGCCTCCCTGATGCTTGCTTCACCCAACAATGTTGTGTCATCTGCAAACTATGAGTGCATTAATGGTTTGACATTTGGGGCCACATGAACACCCTTCCACTCCAACCGTTGGCAACGTAGCTTAATCATTGCGCTCAAAGACTCTATTAATAGTACAAACAGAAAGGGTGAAATAGGGTTGCCTTGTCTTAACCCATTCATTGCCTGAAAAAAACCATGTAGGGAGCCATTTACTAATATGGAGAATTGAACAGTGGAGATGCAGAAAGACATTAGATCCCGCCAATGAGCATTAAAGCCCAATTTTTCCATTACCTTTAAAAGGAAACCCCAGCAAACTTTGTCATATGCCTTATGAACATCAATTTTGACTATCATCCCTGCCTCTTTACTTGTTGAAAGTGTGTGGATGACTTCGCTGATGAGCAGAATGCAATCAAAGATATCCCTTCCTGGGATAAAACTATTTTGTTCAGGAGATATCAATCTCCCCAAGATTGGTTTTAGTCTGTTTTCCAATACCTTCATGATTATTTTGTATATTGTATTATAGAGTGATATGGATCTATAATTGTTAAAAGTATGACATTCATATTTCTTCAAGATCAATGCAATTACTGAGTTGTTTAAATCCCTGAGAAACTGTTTCATTTTCTGGAAATCCTCCACAAGTTGCAATAGCTCATCGCCAATGAAATTCCAACAAGATTGGAAGAACCTTTCCAGAAATCCATTAGGCCCCGAGGCCTTGTCCGGATGGATTTGAAAGAGTGCCCTTTTAACTTCATCTTTTGAGACAGTTTCACACAGCATTTTATTATCTGCTTCAGTAACCCGCTTCTCTAGTGCTACCAGGAAGCACTCGTTGATGACCTTTGATGTCTAGTTGCCAAGTAACATCGTAAAAAATTCAGTTGCTTCCTTTCCAACATCAATCGAGCCATGAAGCATGGAGCCATCTCTTGCTTTGATTTCTTCAAATTTTTTTGCTGCCCTCCTTGCCAAAACTGACGCATGGAAGAACTTAGATTTTGAATCCCCACCCTATAACCAGACCTCCCGGGATTTCTCACGCCAATAAATTTCTTCTTTCTTCAAGAGCTCTGTCAACTTCGCTTGTAATTCTTTTTCCTTCTAGTATTCTTCATTCCGCATCCCATCTCTAATTACCTTTTCATTTAAAGCATCCAACTCACTTTCGGTGATTTCCTTCTCCACAAAGATATTTTGGAATTTCTCCCTATTCCACTCCTTTAGTTTCTACTTGATTATTTGGAGCTTTTTAGTTATTTTGAAGCTAATCGAGCCATCCACCTTGGCTTTGATCCACCATTTTTCCAATAGTCCTAAGAGGCTTCCATCCCCCCACCACATATTCTGGAACTTGAAAGTAGTTTTTACCTGTTCCAACCCAACACTGATTGAGAGTTCAACAAGGAAATGATCAAAGATTGACATAGACAGAATATTTGTGCGAATATGAGTGTTCAAAATATTCCAAGCAGAGGAGAGCATAAATCTATCCAATCTCTTAGTGATGGCAGTGAAATCCTTATGCCTATTTTTCCATGTAAACAATCCATTCTCTGTGGGATAGTTGACAAGACCAACCGATTCAACAAACCATCTGAAGTCAGAAGTTGCTTGAGTGACTCTTCTATTCCCCCTACTTTTCTTTGATAGTTCCAAAAATGCATTGAAGTCACCCTCGAAGACCAACCTCTCCCTCAGAAGATGGCGGCTAAAGTCCAGCAAAGCTTGCCAGAATAAATCTTTTTCTTTCATTTTGGTTGGACCATAAACATTGAATAAGGTAAATTGGCAATTTAGTCCAAGGTTGAAAACTCGGGCAGCAATCCAATTTGGGGATGAATGCATCACTTCCACTGAGACCATGGCCTCCTTCCATAGCATGCCCAGACCTCCAAAGGAACCCGAGGAATCTTGAAAGTAACCTTTCCATTGCTTACAAATAGTCATGAACTTCGATACCTCTACACCTGACAATTTTGTTTCTTCTAGTAGTATGATACTACTTACACTTTCTTGCAACTAACAGCTAACTAGGCATCATTTTTTAGGGGCCTTAAGGCCCCTGACATTCCATGTGGTGATCCTCATTGTTTCCCAAGGGAGGAGCTCCCTCCCTTGGTACTCAAAAATTTAGTAATGCTAGGGTACTTTTTGGCGACTGCCTCCTCTTCCCGCAATTGTTTGTAAGATTTCCTCCCTCTAGTGTTACCTAATATGCAGAATTTTCCCATACCTAAGTATTTTGCAGCAGTTTGTGATATACACCGATCGTCTATGATATCCAGTGCATCCAGCTGGTCTACATTTGAGTCCAAGTCATTTCCCTCCAATGAAGCATTATCTTTGTCCTCAATTGCAGTTGTTTCCATGGCTTTCACTGGAGAGTGTGAAACCTCCTTCAATACCTCCGATGGCTTCACATCATTAGGAATTGTGTGCAATTTGGACCTATCCTCCGCATCAGCCACATCCACCTTGGGTTGGATATGCTTGATAGTCGTATTAGGGGATTGAGCTGTCGATGAGTTACCATCCTGACAACACTTCTTCATCCATACTCCCATCATCCCATTCTTGCAATCCGCCCCATTATGATCCGTATTATTGCATCCGGAACATAATTTTTTGTCTTCTTCTATTTTGATCTCTTGCATCCAATGGATTCCATCAACCGTGAGGCATATCTTCTAGGGGATAGTGTCTACAGCCACAATTTTTAACCTAGCATATTTGTATAGATCCCCTTCCAAAATGTCTAGGTCAATTTCCATCAGAGACCCCAAAGAGCTACTGATTTTTTCTAAATAGTCCCCCAACTAGTATTCCATTGGGAGGTTGTAAAGTCTAATCCACACCGGCAGAGCATAAGGTCTCATCTTTACTGGATCAAAATTATGGTTCCATTACTGCATGTAGAGGGGAGCCTCATTCATAAACCACATTTCCCCCATAGTCACCCAATTCCTTTCTTCCTCATTTGCAAAAACTACCAAAAAAATCCTTTTGGTAAAAATCTTATGAGTACCTATGTTTTCCAATTCTCTTGAATCCATTTCTTAATTGTAGCCCAGTCACACCTTTCACCAATGAATCTACAGATGAAGGCGAAGTCCTTTAAAATTTCCCCATCATCTTTGATTTCGGTTGTGACACTGATTTCCAACACTCCATCGTTGGGCTCTAGATTAGGGCATCTATGTTCTGTTTTTGGCGAATCATTTTGTTGCCTATGTTTATATCCTTTCACCTTCGGCTTTCACCTCCAACCACTAACATTACGGTCCGTGATCATCTTTCCGCTTTCTTCCCATTTGCCCTGCCTAGACCAAGTGTTGTGCTTCCTATCTGGTCTATCTGGATTGTCATGTCGCCTATTGCTTATTTTGAAGGTCCCCTCCCTCTGGTCTTGCGAATCTAGTGAATCGTGTCTTTGTCGAGCCTGACCGCTACCATACCCCTCAATGTATTCATGCTCCTGATAGTATGGATGACATCTATCGACCCACTTACCCCCCGAAAATACCAATTGGGGCTGGTGGATCTGCGTTTTCTCAGCCAAAGTTTCCTCTGACGCTTTATTCCCCCAGCGCACTTTCATTCCACCCTCCTTATGCTTGCAATCGCCCATCCCCTCGGAATCTCTGAACTGATCCACTGCACCACCTTTTGTTGTGTCAATGAGTAGTGGCTTTGTTTTGAACTATGCGACCATGCCCCCCAGTGACCCTATGCCACCCTGCAACCCTACGCCACCCTGCGACATTTTTTTTCAACATCCACCCTTCTTATGTGAATACGCTCTTTAATAATTATTTAATTTTAATATATTTAATGTGGATTAATTAACATTATTATTAATATGATATAATTTACATTTTAAATTGCTAGAATACAAAAGTATGTATGAAATAAAATTAATATATATAATTACGTATATGTATATAATTGTTTAAATATTTTATTCGATCATAGGGCTCCCATACACAACAAAAACATATTTTTTAAAAAACTTGAACTATTATACTATTTAATATTTTGGTTTATAAATATTATAAATATTTATATATATATATAAGATTCAAATGGAATACAAATGTCTTTATATATATAGTTTTCTTTTCTAACTAATCTTATATATGGAGTTACAACCAAATCGTAATTTTTAGTTTTTCTTTATTTTGTGAGTACCAAGTATAGGGGTTTATTGTTCCCAAAATGAAAATGTTGTTTGCCACAAGATAGATTGAAATCTTGTTACTAAATTATGGATGTGAGGAAATAAATTTCAAAAAAAAATCATTTATTTAAAACATACAATAAGATACATGTTATGTACACATAGGCATAGGAGTCAAACACAATCAATTTCCTTCTTTAATATATAGATAACATGATTATTTTTAACCAAACCCTATACACTATTCAACATGGAGTTCTTTAATTTTTCCTTAAGTTGTATATGCATTTTAAACAATGAAAAAGTTAACTAAATATCTTCCTCACAACTATTTTATAATGCATAACATATTCATGTAGACTTGAAACTTTCCCCATTTCATAAATCCCCTATCTATTTTCTTTGATATTTTAGTTTGATGAACTCCCAAATGATCCCCAACTTTAGCATGTAAACTTGAAAATAGAATCAACAAAATAACAAAATGACCAATAGATCTCCACCCTACCATAGGATTGAAATTCAATCCACCCCGAGCTAGGGGTCACATAACACTTTCATAAAATGGTTTACAAATGGGTTTCCTATGATTATGCAACACACCCTTCACATGACCATTCTTAACACATTACAACAAATATTATTCACATATTGTGATTTCTACACCTTACACACAAAATATAATGCACAAACTTAAGTCATGGTGGACTTCTCATACTCAAATTCTCAAAGAAAAGCACAAGGATTCACCATGAATTCCACAACATAGAAAATACATTCCAACATTCTCTTTTACATCAAACAAAGATCCAACACAAAAATGGTATACCTTACCAAGAGATTTAATATCCAAAATATGGAAGCATCTCCATCCAAGCCCTCTCTTCCTTTCCTTCTTCTTCATAGTCATCCTTCATATCCAAGAGATGGCATGAGCTCTCAAAGGAAAATGGAACTTCCTTCCCCAAAATTGGAAACATCCAAGAGGTAAGAAAAACAAAAACAAAAATCCCCTTCTCCTCACAAGGAGAAAGAATAAATAGAAGGGGAAAGAAAACCACCTTTCCATAACTTTCCAACCACCCAACCAACTCCAATCTTTTCCACTTTTCATAAATGGGTAATTAGAGTAGGTTCTCAACTCTATTAAAGAGGTTTTATGGGATAAAAAGACCCCTAACCCATAAACCTACCACCTAGGAAACTTTTTAAACCATTAAGACCACATAAGAACTTCATAAAATATAAAATAAGTAATTACATTAAAAATGTGACTGAAGAGACTAACCTCCCTCCCACTCTCTCCCACCCTCTCCCACTCCCTCTCTCTCCCACTCCCTCTCCCTACCTATCTCTCAAGTCTCTCCCTCTCACCCTACTGATGAGGGCACGGATCGAGACACAGAAAATAACCCACAAACAAGAGAATAATTTTATTATTCAGAAAATGGAACTTCTTACATGCAGAGGATCTCAAATTCCCAAGTTCTACAACACATGCAAGTTACAGAAAGCTACAGAATAACCCTTTCGCAATATGCGAGCTTGTCCCCCAAAAAGCTACCCAAAAAATTAGAAACCCACCCATAAATAGAGATCCTATTTAGTTTGGAGCCAAAACAACATTCAAATTTGAGTTTAGGTGGTTTGGCACCAAAAATTACAACTTGAAGTTCAAATTTCAAAAGAACATTTGCAATTGTATCTTCTAGAAAGTGCGCCAACTTCCTGAGGCCATAACTTTTGATCCAGGACTCCGATTCGCTAACCGTTTGAACCATTGGAAAGGTCTCGAAGTCAATAACGCACTCAAAATATACTACACCAATTTTGAAAAGTTTTGGTGCCATTTCAGAAACTCTAAGTGCCTCAAATCTAACTCAGAAGATTTTCAGGTACAAATCTGGGAAACTAAAATTGCAATATCTTTCAACCCAAGAGTAGAAAATAAAAACCATAAGTTGGGAATTTCATTATGACAAAAAGGGTATCCAAAAATGTAAAAACATCTAAAAACCAAGAAACTTGAAATTTAACTATTTTTGGGTGATGCAAGATTGCCTTTACACCACTGGATGCTCCTGCATCAAACACCTAGGGTAATTTGAGAAGTTACCCCATCACGTCTCAGATGGTTGAGAAAAACCCAACTGGTCAACCACTGCCTTAGATAACCAGGATGAATCTTCCACAGGCCTTCCTCTCCATTTCACCAAATATTCTTCATACTACTTGTTTTTAGTACTCCTTCCCACACGACTATCTAAGATTGCTTCAATCTCTTCCCTTTCTGAAGTAGGTGCTAGAATGCCATACTATCCTATTGCTAGTGCTTCCTCTGTTCCACCTTCATGATACTCTATCAAATCTAAAATGTTGAACATAGGGGAAATATTGATTTCATCAGGCAACTCTACCTCATATGCATTCCCTAAATCATGCTTCTTCAAAATCTTACAGGGACCAAATTTTTTCATCTTCAATTTGTTATAGGTTCCCACAGGAAACCTTTCTTTCCTCAAGTGGACCATTACTTCATCACTAATCTGAAACTCCTTATTCCTCCTTTTCTAATCCATCTTAGCCTTATATTGCATATTCATCTTATTAATGTGTTCCTATACCTTCTCATGTATATTCTTGATGTGCTCTACAAAATCTTCAGCTTCAACACTTATTTTCTTCTCTTGGTCCATCTTCCTCAATTCTGGAGTTGTTCTGGGGCTACCTCCATACACAATCTGGAATGGTGATCTACTAGTGCTTATGTTGATAGAATTGTTGTAAGAAAATTATGCCTGGGGTAAGATCAAGTCCCATCCCTTGGGTTTATCTCCTACCAAACATCTCAGTAGGTTATCTAGACTCCTGTTAACAACCTCTATCTACCCATTTGTTTGTGGATGGTGTGCAGAATTGAACTTTAGCTATGTCTTCAGCTTCTTCCACAAGGTCCTCCAAAAGTACCCCACAAATTTGGTGTCACGATCTGAAACAATAATCTTTGGCAGACCATGTAGCCTCACCACCTCTTTGAAGAACAAGTCAGCAATGTGGATCGTGATCAGCGTTTCTTAACATGGAATGAAATGTGTGCCATCTTCAAAAACCTATCAACCACCACAAAGACTAAATCATTTCTCATGTCCTTGGCAAACCAAGAACAAAGTCCATACTTATATCCTCCCATGGCCTCTCTGGTATAGGTAAGGGCTGATATAAGCCTGTATTCTGGCTCACTCCTTTAGCCATCTGACATACCCTGTAGCTTTGTACAAACTTCTTCACATCTTGTGACAACTGAGGCCAATAATAATTCTCACTAATAATGGCAATGGTCTTATCCCGACCAAAATATCCTGCCATTCCTCCAATATGCTTCTCTTTTATCAGGTTCTCCCTCATGGAACTCCTCGAGATACACAATTGACTTCCCTTAAATAACATGCCATCCTGGATTATGAAATCTAGCCACCTTGTCCTGTCCACTATAACAGGTTCCTTGCAAGCTTTCCAAGCCTTTGCAAAATTAGGATCTTCTGGATATAGTGTCTTGAGTTCATTGAACCCAACCACTTCAATCTGCACTTTGTCATCAATGTATTCTCCTAATTAATCTGCAACCCTATTTGATTCCCACTCCTTGGTATCTCCATCTAATTTCATTATTTAATTTTCACACACTATTTAGATGTATTTAGTATATAGAACAAATTCCAAGGAAAAAATATATAGCTACAACCCCTTTTATCCTTTGTGCCTATGTAGGTTAAGATCTAAGATGAAAGATAGTAGAAATCATCAGGGAGATCATCACAAAAATCACCAGATATTCAATAGGACCACATAGTACTCTCATGACCCTAGTGTGGTGCACATTTTCACAATGCACTTATGTCTTGGATAAAAATCTCTAGGTTCTGGTGATATATTCCTCACCATCTACCTTTTCTAGATTTTTCTTATTTTTTGTAAATTGTTGGGTTTTTTTGTGTATTTATTTATTTAATTAAATTAGGGATTTGTGTCACATAGGAAACTTAATCATACGTTTGTCAATTTATCCTATTTACAACAAAGGAACAAAACCTAGGAACCTTAACACTCCCTTGAGGATGTCAACCAAACATAACATCATCATTGGTTTGTGTTCCAATGTTTAGTGGAGGAAGGATTGATCTAGGCTAATTCAATAATTAGTCTAGATTCCCTTTTCACATTAAGTATTTTGGTGATCCCAATGCATCTTACACGTGCAAAGCTTCTCTATCTTTTTTGCATTTAATTAATTAATTAACTAGTTATACACTATTTACATTTGCAAAAATATTGTGTTTAGTTAGAAAACAAAACACTTAAACAAATTTTCTTTTATTTTAGATTAGAAAACCAAAACATAGATAAAAATTTCTCATATCCCTAAATCAAAATTTATTGTCTTGTCATCACTTTTATTCTAATTATCTTATCTCTACTTTTATTTTCTATCTTCATCATCTTCGAGAAATTAAGATTATTCAATCATGCAAGATCTATTTCTATAATATTTTTCATGCATTTGATGAGTCATTTAGTAGTGATGATTTGTATATGTTATATGAAGCAATTGATGACTTTATCTCAATAAAATCATCCTCTATGAATCCTAAAACAACTCATTATCAAAGAATAATTAACACAATTGAATCTAGTTGAAATGATTTAGTAAAGATAATGATCTTGTTGAGAAACTTTGTGTTAATCTTGCTAAGATCTCACTTTTGGAATTGATACAAATTTCACTTGCATACAACGAGATACTCTAATAGGCCTTACAAAATATAGTTGTACCATCTTCTATTCGATTGAAGGATGTAGCAACCTTGCTAAATTATATGCATGTGAAAAATTTATATATTGTGTAGACACATAAAATATATTGATTGATCTCATACACCTGATCCTAATTTACTAAGAAAACATCAGTTCATCCTGAATCATATCCTTTACTAACCATTTAATGAAACCTAACTATTTCCATTCAAATTCATTCATAATTCATTTCTTCATTGTAATGAACTTAAATAAATCCGAATTTTATTCATCAATTCAAAATCATCTTTCTATTTAATCTAAATCTAATTTTTCAAAATCTTTTAATTAATCCTAATGTCCTTTTTTAATTAAATGACTTAAGTTCTAAATTGGCTTAGATATGTAATAAAATAAATACTAGCACTGATCATATTCCATACATGATAAATAGTAACACCATGATTTTGTTCTAACATAAATATCAACTCTATAGATTATCCACACTCTATAATTATTTTCATTAAATTTGCTAAACTCTACAATTTTGATTTGCTCTCAAATTTCTAATATCCAATTCACTAAGTTATGTCAAAAAGTTAGCATAATTTCTTCATCTAAATTAATCAAATCATGATTAATCCTTAATCCTAATCCATCAAATCCTCTAGATTTTGCAACTTGTGCTAAGTAAATCAATTTAATTGTATTTATTAAATCTTCTATTTTCATTCAAAAAGATATCAAGTTGGAATATTCTTCAAATTTGAATTCTCCCTCCCAAATGTCTTATCCTCCAACATGAATTTTATGACTCTAATACAAGATTAATCCTAATCCTAATCCATCAAATCCTCTAGATTTTGCAACTTGTGCAAGTAAATCAATTTAATTGATTTATTAAATCTTCTATTTTCATTCAAAAAGATATCAAGTTGGAATATTCTTCAAATTTGAATTCTCCCTCCCAAATGTCTTATCCTCCAACATGAATTTTATGACTCTTACAAGTCCTTTTTCTTGAGCCAAGTGGCAATAACTCCTCTTCCACATCTCCCTCCACAAGCCATCTTTCAAATTTCAAAACTCCACCTAATGGAACTTATGTGCACATTCCTCAAAATGTGCTCCACCTCTCTTCAATATTATGATGACAAGTGGCATTGTGTCATTGGTTGATCTTTAGTCCCACATTCATCATTTTTTCTCATTCTTCCATCCTTCTCTCCTATAAATGGAGAGCTCTTTACTAATTTGGGATCCACAACTTATGCAAAGTCATTATCCACATTTTATATAGGTTCATCCATTATTCATCAATTTTTCATAGTTTTTCCATCCACCATAGCTAGGGTATTGCAAATTTTATCAAGGAACATCATTGATCATCATCAAGCTTGCAAGGAATTGGGAAAGGGCTATTTTCCACATCAAAATAGCACCAATTCCCCCATGGGATTGAGAGTTTGAGTGTTTTGAGCAAGATTAAATAGCTTTCATTTGGATTATTTGCTTTGTTTCTTGTTCTTCATGCTTCAAATGAATCTTATGGGGAATGATGGTTTAGATTTCTATAATTGACTTGTGCAAGTCTAGATTCACCGTTCACATTTTGGCGCTAGAAGGAGGATGAATCTTGAGAATCTAATAGGCTTTTTTGTGAAAATTTTGTTGTTTTTCAAATTTTTGTGTGTCTATAGGAAACTACGACATTGCAAAGGTCAAATAACACTGCTATCAATCTAGTGGCACTATTTAGTGACACTATCAAACTTCAAACCACAACACTTAAGTCATTTTCCTCAACCCGAATCAAATCAAACCTCAAAGTGTGTTACGGGTTGAAATAGTGATGCAATCATGGTCTTTGTTAATCCACAGAGCATCACTTGTTTCACCAAAGCACCATTAGACCTCTTCAAACTATGACACCTTCATGGATTGTTCCATTGGGGTGGGGTAAAAGTCAGATTTCAAGTTATTTTAACATATTCTTTTTTTGTTTTGTTTACCTTTGACTTCTAACTGGTTTTTGGTTCTATTTTCTATAGTTTTAACCAGTTTTTGTAGGTTGGAGTGATCAAAAGGGAAGGGAGGAAATGAAGACAAAGGTTCCTTATGGAATTTTATCTCTATTGTAACAAGTGTTTTTAAACACTTTTGGAGCAATTATAATCCCATTCCTAAGGCTTTGTTCTCTTTAAGTTTTAGGACTCAAAATAATTTTTATTTGGGCTTAAAAAGAACAATCAAAGGGATTAAAAAGAGCTTTAGGAACTTACTAGAGTTGGTTTCATATTTTAAAAATCAAACAAGAAAACTTCACACTTCATCTTGGTGTTTAGAAAGAATCCACTAGTGCTTTTGAAGTTAAAATGAACATGTGTTTTTTGTGTTTTGTAATCTCTTTTACAAAGTAATATCATTTAAAAGGTTTATGTACTTCTCTTGTGCTTCATGACAATTTTAGAATCAAAATTATTTTGGTAATATTAAGTTGTATAAGAGATTGCCTCCACACTTCAATTTGGGCTCTTAAAATTGAACAAAATCTTGCTAGCGTGAGTTAGATATATCACATGTGTTCTCTCTTTGTTCACATAAACAAGGATTGATCAAACTACAGATGTGCTTGCTCACTTTTGTTTACCTTTAGAGGGTCCTACCTAAGAGATGCATTCAAAAGGAGAACTCGAAGGTGACTCCAACAGGTTTTTCACTTGAGCTAGTATAAAAATAGATAAGACTAAACTGTCAAGTCCTCATGGTATGTAGGCCTTAGCCATACAGTGTATTTCAGAATGAGGTACTACCTTAAAAAGTATAAGTTCCCCTAGTAGGATCGATTAAAGCCTTTAGTGGCCTGTTGGATGCTTGCAAGGTGCCATGTCCCCAATCACCTCTCTCCAAGCATCACCTTTTACATTTTACAGCTTGTAGAAATGAGAAGTTTGTCATGGGAGATTCATAAGAATTGAAGCTTGCTGACCTAAGAAGTGTGTGTCATGGAGGGGAGCTAGTGTGGTCAAGCTTCTAGTCATCCATTTGAATAAGTGTAGCTAGATTTATCCAAGTGGGGATTCAACAAATATTGTCTCTTTCTATCCTAGGGTTGTGCATTATCTTGGAATCAAAACACTTTGTTTGGATCTAAAAATTGAAAAAAAAATTCAACCATGATCATCAAATTTCAAACCCTTTAGAGGAAGCAAATACCTTTGACAAAATCCAAGTGCTAATGCTTGCCCTAGGGATTCTATCCTTAGAGGCTTCTAATCATTTGAGTTTATATCTCAATTTTCTCTTGCTAGAGTCAACATTAGGCAACTATTGCCTTGATTTCCTTGATTTTCACATAATGGACTTTGTGGGATGAGAAGAAATTGGGACATTAGACATTTAGTTTGAAAACTTAATGAAGAAAGTGTTTGTGGTAAAAAGAACCCATTAAGCAAAGATAAGAAACAATTGGACCCCACACATGCGCTCTTTCAAATGATTTCTCGAAAGATCAAAACTCAAAAACCAAATTCCAAAGGTCTTAGTCAAAAAGATCACAAGAAACGTTTGTCTATGCTTTAAAAATTTAGAGAAAGATTGACCTTCAACTTTTACAAACATGCATCAAATAAAAATCCAAATTTGTATTCATTTTACTATTGTCAAAATCCAAGACTCTTTCAAAGGTTTGAGTATCTCACATAGGGAGTATAGCATGTTCTTCAACACCTAGGTCTAGTAAACAAAAGTATCTCTAAGTCTCCTAGGATCAAAATCAAACTCTCATCCATCTCTCAAACATCACAATCAAAATCTACCTCACAAAAAAATCTTGGAAATCTTGAAAAAATCCTTCATATTAGACTTTGGGAAAATCCTCTTGAAATAAAATCAAAATAATCTTGTTTGACTAGGTGTGTGTAGATGAATCCTTCTTTACACACTTATTTAAATTATTATCTTGTGGAAAAGTTTAATCTAGGACAACATCCAACCTCTTAGAGTTTATGAGTTCATTATTCAAACCAAATCCAATCAAAATCAAATCAAACCACATCAAAATCAAAATCCAAAATCAAATCAAAAATCAATCCAAATGTCCTAAAGTTTAGTATCTCCTTCAAGGTTTCTTAAGGGTTCAATCATTCACAAATCATCCATATTTCACTATCTCATCATCATCCTTTTCGATCCTTAATATCTTAGACTTTCTTTTTTGTACCTAATGTTTAGATCAATCCAAGGAGTTAGAGGTTCACCTTCCACATTCCTAAAAATTGATCCTTATATTATGGTCCAAACTAGATATCAACACAATAAAAACATGGAAATGAACAAATAAACATCCACTTCAAGTGACTTGAGTAAAACTACACCCAAAATCAATCCCATTGGATCTAGCAACCCCATGCTCAATCTCCCTCCACTTCCACAAGATCCTCAAGAAGAAGGTGGCCAAGTAAAGGACATCACCAACAATGTTCTAAGGATGACTCAAGATGAAATTATTGAAATGGTCCAAAATTTTGAAAACCACAAAATTGTCAATGCCATGATGAGACTCAATCCTTCACAATACATGCTAAAATCCCTTCCGACTATGATGTAAGCACCATTGTGGAGAAACCTCTTGGGATTATGCCCCCCAGCCTCATTCACACCTTCATTTCAAAGCATCACTCAAACCATCCTACAAATCACATCATCCAATGCTCCAACTCAACCTATTGTCAACAAGGGAATCTCTTTGCTTCATGCTCTTCAAACAAATCCCCTTGTTAACAACCAAGATTTGGATGCAAACACCATCTTGGGTCAATCTGTCCCATTGAATCAACTACACCCATACGTTTGGCTTGTCTTTCATGACCCCACCAACCCGTTCTCTTTCAATGCAACATTGGCATATCCTCTTAACATGCAAACCTCTCTCCCTATGACTTCACAAGGAGAAGGTGGGCTATTTGGACAAGGGGGAATCTTTGACCCCTCATCATTATCATTTCCTCAAGGGAACCCACCACCCATCTTCCCACTATTTCCACATCTACCATTAACATCCACACCACTCCTTAGTTTGGGGAAACCCCCTTTACCACTTCTCAATCAAAAAAATACAAACAACCCCCCAATCATAAATCAAAACATCATACCAAATCCTTTGATCATGCCATTGATATCACAACAATACATGTGGCAATAATCCAAGCCATAGAAGCACCATCCATAAATGTGGTCTCTCAAGGACCAAGCATATCAATTGCACCATCTACCATGCAAATCCCTATCATCAGTACAATGGAACCTCTCATCACAATAATAAACACCCTTTTGAATCTACCACCACCACCACCAAGACCAAACATGGCCAACCAATATAGCATCACATTGCAAGTAGCTCAACAAGCCTATCAAAAGCCACTTCAGCAGTTCCAAGCTCAACAAGCACAAAACACACAAGCTGCACAACAAGTTGCTCAACAAGCACAAGCAACTCAAGCTGCACAACAAGCACAATAAGCACAACAGGTTGCTCAAGCTCAAGCTTTGTTGCAACAACAAAAAGCTACACAAGCTTCCCAAGCTATGCAAGCAACTCAAGCAGCTCAAGTTGCACAAGCCGCACAAGTTGCATAGGCTTCCCAGGCTACACAAGTTGCCCAACAAGCTCAAATTCAAGCACAAGCCCAATATCAAGCTCAACAAGCACAAGTGCAAGCACAATATCAAGTAGCTCATCAGCAAGCATGTCAGCAAGCCCTGCATTAGTACCAAGGGCAACAAGAAGTAGCCCAACTGTTAGCCCAACAAAAAGCATTATTGGCACATCAGCAAGACCAACAAGTGTTGTTGGCACAACAACAACAACAAGACCAACACTGAGCATTGTTGGCACAATAGAAAATTAAGGCATATTAGCAAGCCTTGATCACATAACAAAGCTTGCAAGAAACTCCCAACAACATACCCAACACTCCACCCATCACCCAAATGATCAAACCACCTCAAAACGCATTCACTCCACCTCAACTCTTTTCCTCTATCTTTGAGCCCTACCATCCTTTTCCTCTCTCCTTTGCCACTTACACACTACATACCCACCTAGGTGTGTAAACCTCAATGGCCTCTATATGGCCCACCATGCATCAAAATTAGGATTAATACCTGTATCCTCAAAGTATCATATATATATATATATATACACACACATGGGTCTCTAATTTCTCATAGAACATCTCCAATCATCTAGGTCACAACTACATGCTCCCATGCCCAGATATGAATTAATGTCAATCTAGTTGATAAACTAGTGGTTTCCCTATATACAACCTTGTGCATGTCATGGAATAGGTGAGAAATCACACAAGTTCCACATGTATAAACCATAACATCTTGTATCATCCACTCAAAGACATAGCCCCATTCAACAAAGAATCCCCTAGATCTCCTATCAAGGATGATCACTCTTGAGATGAGACCTTTGATCACTAGAATCACATCATCAAAAACTCCAATATAAGGTCTAAGATCAATATTTCCATCATCAATATCTAGCTCATCATTGTGAAGTACCCCCCCTAAATAATCTGCACCATGGTCATTATCATAAATAGCTCAAGTTGCCTTGATCAGAAGCCTAAGTATGTGCCACACATCCTCAAATGTTATAGTGAAATCTCTAGTAGGAATTTTGAAAGTAGATGACTTTGAGTGCCACCTCTCAACTATAACAGTCATAGATCCACAATGCACATGAATATTAGACATATACGTGATGTGATAAAGGTCAATAACACATAAGAACTTGGCATCCATCTCGCTAAGATGTGCCCTCCGGTCTAATACTTGAGGTCATCACTCTCACGATAAGATAGGTTCAAGTATAGTCTACAACCATAATGTTGACAATGTCAATTTATCAAAAAATTGATAAAGTTTTACAAACCACTAAATCAAAAGTGGCCTTTTTTCAAAAGTTTCATCGTATCTTAGTCATAAGCGAGCTTTTTTAGAAAGCATCAATTTACTAAATAATAAGCGAGCTATTTTTTAAAAGCATCAAGTGGTTACAATCAAATTCAAATAATTTCTTCTAATCATCTATTCTTTGAACATGTAGGATGCAATGGATATTTTTGTTTGTCATGATACATGGATAGAATTGTTAGTATGATGAACATGATAATGAAAGGATAGTTGATTAGAAGAAATGATTTATATATGTATGAACGATGTTGATAAAATATTGAGAAAGCCATGATTATTGGCATGAGTTGTAACTTTATTGAAAATGAGATAGGATATATGTTTTGTCTTTTACTTTAGGTTATGTTAAAGAATGTAGAGAAATCCTTATATTTTGATATGGAAAGTAGACACTATACACCAAGGTATGAAGAACTAGGGTGGCATTGTATCTCTTGCATGGACTTTGACTCTACAAATAAATAGGAATAACCTTTTTCATAGCTAACATATAGAAACCATGTCTGATCATGTGAGAGAATGAAGCTTCAAATCAAGTTAGGCCTTATGCACAAAAGGTATAAAGAATCAGGTATGCAAAGGTTGTTACATATTTCCTATAACTATCACTACACACACAAGGTATGTATTCTCCATGGTCGTATTACAAGATAAAAACATCCCACAAACACTATAGACAAAAACAATTACTATGCCCCATTACGTACCTCTCTAGACACACCAAGATATAGAAGATCAAGGTGGCTTTGTGAAAGTGATAGAGTGAGAAAAAAGATAAATCAAAAGAATTGAGACTGAAAAAAAAATATCAAAGCCATCATATCTCTTTCTAGAGAGATAATTGTTTGTTAATATGTGATATTGCCTATTTTAGAAATATATGTGTTAAGAAAATGATGTTGGATGTTGATGTTGATTTAAATAGGATTTAGGCAATTGACATGAAGGTTTTGATATTGTTTTGACAATGATTAAGACTTGCAACTTATCATTATATTTTTAGGTTTTAATAATTATGATATTTTCTTTTTCTTTCTTTGTCAAATATGAATGTGATGATAGATTTATTATGGCCCAAGATTTTATTGTGAATGGGTGAGTTTGCATAATAATTTTTTTGAACATTTTTTTAATTTTTTTAATTTTTTAACTTTCTTTGGAATATTTGAGGTTGTTTTTTAATGTTTTTGAGATATTGGATGTTTTTGAATTTTTTGACATTTTTGAGTTTGTTTTGGAATTATTAAATATTTGAATAATTTTTTTAATTTTTTCAAATATTTAAATTTTTTTTGGATTTTTTGAAATATTTGATTTTTTTTGTATTTTGAGCTATTTGAAAGGTGTCCAAATATCACTAAGTTATCTATAACAAATATATCAATATTTATTCCAAAGATGGATGTAGGCACCTACCCTAGTGTCTAACAATGTATAGGACAATATGAATGGATGGATGGATTAGCATGATAGATGAATATGGGAAGGATGACGAGGATGGAACATATGAAAAGAGATCTAAGATAAGGGATTTTACTTCCAAGGACTATCTTGTAATAGGATAACTTTTTCTACTTCATATAACTATATGGACGATGGCTAGATAGTGGGTGATAATATGGAATGGTATAGGATATGATCAAAAGGAAATGACCATGTCAATATTTTTCCAAAATTAAGTTTATAGTATATGCTCCTAGTCCATATCAAGATCAAGCTAGATAAGGACGATGGATGAAAATAGATTGGATGTATAATGTTATATTTATTGTGGATGGAATGGATAGAATGCAAGATTTATTATGGATGGAATGGATGGTGGTGTGAGGATAAAATATCCTCATGGATGGGATAAAACGCTCGAACTAGATTGGTGCACATAGATTCCTAATTTTACAAATGATGCCTATTTGCTAGGTTTTCATCATGGTACTTAATGAGGTTTTCACTAGAGGACAATTTTTTTCTCTTTACTATTTTTTCTTCTTCTTTTTCAATTTTTTGAACTTTTTGAATGATCATAGCCTTTGTGGAACTTCTTGATGGTGTTGATGTAGAGGTCATTGCCATAATATGCCAATGATGTCCTGCCTTGAGGAGTTACTTTTCCAAGATAAGGGAACTTATATGTAGCCACTAGATGTCCTTCTGATCTTTGTTGATACATGACTTGGCCTTATCTAAATGTGTGCATCATGATATATTTCCATTTGATTCCTTATGATAAAGTGTTGTTTCCAAGAAACGATGAGCGAGGGATTTGGAACTTTTAGATTTTAAGTGAGATGATGGGCTTGTTGGACATATATTTGGCATTGTCTATCATTGATTTCAACACTCACTTTGGGTTTTCATTGCTGCTTAGTTGTACACTCATTTTGGTTTTCACATATATATGATGTTTCTAATGTTCATGGTTGGATTTCATGCCTTGTTTGATGTTAATTAAAGTTGTATTGAGTATGGTTGCTAATAGCAAAGATGATATGAGGATTAGAAGAATTTCTTGATGAGGAATAGAAGTAATGTTGAAGTTGAAGAGATGTTTCTAATGGTATCTAGTATGTTATATGCTCTCTCCTATTGTTCCTAAGAAATTGTGTGTTGCTACAAGGAAATTTTGGTCTTTGTATGTTGGTGAAAGTTTCTACTACAAGTTGTTTTGAAAGTTTGTTTTTGGGGTGATTGATATTGTGCTACATGTTATTCTTTGTATTTTCTTGTCAACTTGGGTTGATGTGCACCAACATGTATATTGTTTTGGATCACATTCAAAGTTGTAATAAATTTTTTTTGGTTCTCTCTATCTTCTAGATAGAAGAACATTATGTTTTCTGTGGATGACTTGTTGAGGTTATTGTTTATCTTTTGTTTTGGTTGACCTACTTGGTGTATTGAGATCTTGTAGAGGATATAAATAAAAGAAAAAATCAATTGCATGTAGAGAGTGTGTGGCGGTGTGTGAGTATGAAATGATACAATGAGTTGTGGAAAAGAAATATCAAATCAGATTTAACGCCTCAGTCGAAAGATTATATTGTTGAAATATAATATAATTTCTAAATCTTCATGTATCTTGCTATCAGACATTGAGTCTCTTTAGTAGGTCCTTGTAATTTGTATCTTGACTTGGGATTGTGTATCTTAGTATCGCAAGTCCTTTATATATTTCCCTAAGGTTGTGCACCTTAGCTTACAAGTCCATTAGGGAGTAACGTGCTTCTATAGGAAGTGAGCCTTAAAGGAAATTATAATTTTGTAAGTAGTGAGCTTCCTATATTGTGATATTTCTCATAGTATTTTTTCCCTTCTTTGGTTTTCCACATAAAGTTGGTGTTATTTTGTTCATGTGTGTTCATTTTACTACATTTCATTACTGTTGATTTGATTAGGTGTTGCTAATCTATTTATAAGTTGTTGATCAAGTGTTAAAATCCTAAATTTGTATGTTGTTGAAGGGTTTAATATCTTAAGGGTTTAAGTTTTTATAGATATTGATTCACCCTCCCTCTTAGTATCTAGGTGTTATCAATAATTGGTATCAAATCCAAGTTCATCTAAAGAAGCTTAACTACATGAATAAAGATACATGACATGATGGATTTTACAAGGGTCCTAAGTTTGATGGAACAAATTACACCTTTTGGAAAGTAAGAATGGAAGGCCATATAAACTCTTTAGGGTTTGGTGTTTGGAAATCTATCAAGAGTGGTTACACTAATATTGATTCTCCTCCAATATATCTAGTAGAGATTAGGTTGTATGAGAATAATTCCAAGGAAAAGAATGCTATCATGTGTAGGTTAACTGATTTAGAAATTTTGAAGGTGATGAGTTGCATTTCTACTATGGATGTATGGAAAATGATGAGAAAAATTTATGAATGAGATAATAAAGTGAAGCAAGCCAAGATGTAAATCTTCAAGAGACAATTTGAGACCTTGAGAATGATAGAGGATGAATATATTTCTAGTTATATGCTCTATGTAGATCAAGTAGTTAGTGGCATCAGAGGTCTTGGTGGAGACATGAAAGAATATGTGATTGTGAAGAAGGTTTTGATATCAATCCCTAAATCTTATAGTCATAATACCTATATACTATTGAGGAGTCTAAGGAATTGGATAAATATTTAGTAAATGAAATTTTTGGTGCTCTCATAGCCTTTAAAATGAGAGAGTTTGACAAAGATGCTCCAAATAAGGAAGCAACTTTAAAAGCCAGTAAAAATATATAGAAGATGAAACAACAGATCAACATGATGAAATTGATGAGGTAGAAGCAATTTTTTTGAGAAGGTTAAATAAGGGAATAGATAAATTTACAAAGGTAAGCTACCTTTCAATTGTTTCAATTGTGAGAGGATTGGTCATTTTTCTTCTAAATGTCCATTTAAAGAATCAGAGGGTAGTAACAAAAGAGAGAAGTTCAAAAGGAGTCTCTATTCCAAAGAGAGTATTTGTTCTTCAAAATATGAGGATACAAATGATGAAACCCTATTTATGGCTTTAAATGTTGGTGATAAAAGGAATGATATTGGATAATGTAAGAAGTTTGATACTTTGTAGGATGACAAAAATAATGAAATATATATGGCTATGTGGGCTTCCTTTCATGCAAAGGAAGTATCAAATGCTTGAGTGATTGATAATGGTTTCTCTAACCACATGACTAGTGACAAGGAGAGGTTCATCAGCCTTAAGAAATGGATTGGTGGAGTTTTCAGGTTTGGTGGTGATAACTCAACACAAAATTGTGGAAAAGGTGTTATAACCATTGATGGAAAGAACAAGACTGAGGATTCCATCTATGTTAGATGTGTAGTAAAGGATACAACCTTACATTTCACGCCAAAGGTTTTGAGATCAAGAATGCAGGATTCAAAATATTGGTTGTATAAGGTACTAAGGTAAATAGAAATGTCTATCATATAAAGGAGGCAAATGGAAGAAATTTCTTATTGGCTCAATCGAGTGAGTGTTGGTTGTGGAACAAGAGGATGGGACACATCAACCTTGACAATATGGTAAAGATCAACTCTACTCATGCAGTGAGAGATATGCCTAAGATAACTAAGCCTAAAAACACATTATGTAAGGAATGCCAAATGGGAAAGAAAACAAAGAAAGATTTTAAGAGAAAGGAGTTTTCTTCTAAAATGTCACTAGAGTTGATTCACTCTACCAATACAAACCTACAAGAAAAAAGAGTCAAAAAGGAGAAAGGTATTTCATGTTGCTTATTGATGACTACTCTAGAATGACGGGTCACATTTTTAAGAGAAAAATCAGAAGCTTTTGATAAGTTTAAAATATTCAAAGAAAAGGTTGAGAATGAAATGTATGCTAAGATCAAATGCTTAAGGTCAAATAGAGGAGGTGATTAAATTCTTAAGATCAAATAGATAAGGTGAATTTACTTTAAATGAATTTGAAAATTTTTGTGAAGATCATGGCATTTGGAGACACCTTTTTGCTCCTAGAAGTTCCCCTAAATAGAACATGAGGTAGTGGAAAGGAAGAATACAAATATGTAAGAGATGGCTAGGGCTATGTTGAAATATGTTGATTTGCTTGATATGTATTGGAAGGAAGTAGTTCACAATGCTATTTATTTTCTTAACAAAGTACAGTTGAGGGGTGATAGCACTAAGACCCCTTATGAGCTATGGTATGGAAGTCATCCTACTATTAGATACTTCAATATCTTTAGTAGCAAATGTTACATCATGGGAGATGAAAATATTGGAAAGTTTGATTCAAGGTGTGATGAATGGATCATTCTTGGCTACTCAAGCAGAAGCAAGGTATATAGATGCTACAACAAGAGATTGAGAAAAATGATTGAAAGCAAAAGTATTAAGGTAGATAAATAATTGTGTCAAATCTCACAAGAACCATATATTTGTAGATTTGAGATACCTCTTTGCATTAAAGAAGAAGAAGAAGAGAAAGAAGAGAATAAACAAGAATAAAAAAGGCCCTTAAGACTCCAATAAAGTATGTTTAGAAAAACCATTTTTTATATCATGTCATTGGAGATAAGAATAAAGGTGTGCTAGCCAAGAGAAGGCTTGTAAAAGCAAGTGATCATGTAAATTTGTGTTTACTGTCAAAGGTAAAGCCCAAGAACTTTGCTGATGCTAGCAAAGGTGAAGATTGGGTGAAGGCAATGGAAGAAGAATTGAACTAGATAGAAACTAATTTGACATGGGATTTTGTTCCTAGACCAGTTAATAAGAATGTGACAGGAACAAAGTGGGTGTTCTAGAACTAGCTAAATGAAGATGGTGAATTTATGAGGAACAAAGCCATATTGGTATGTAAGATTTATTCACAAGTTGAAGGTATTGATTTTGAGGAGAATTTTGCTCCAATAGCTAGAATGGAGGAAATAAGGATGTTTCTTTCCTTTTCTACTCACAAGAATTTCAAATTCTATCAGATGGATGTCAAGTTAGTCTTCTTCAATGGTGATTTAGAGGAAGAAGTATATATTCAACAACCATATGGTTTCTATCTATGAGAAGATTTAGACATGGTATGAAAACTCAAGAAAGCTTTGTATGGTCTCAACCAAGCTTCTAGAGCTTGGTATGCTCAGTTGGATAAGTACTTACTTTAGCAAGGTTTCAAGAAAGGTACTATAGATAGTAATATTTACATTAAGGAAGAGGAAGACAAGATTTTCATAGTTGTCGTAAATGTTGATGACATCATATTTGGTGGAGATGATAATGCATAATAGGTTTTCAAAAGAGATATATAAATATTTTGAGATGTCTATGATTGGTGAGTTGTCTTTCTTCCTTGGGCTTCAAATTTTTCAACTAGATGACAGTATCTTTATTTCTTAGGCTAAGTATGTTAAAGAGATGTTGAAGAAGTTTGACATGGTGGATTCCAAACGTATAAGTACCCCTATGATAATTGGATGTCACTTGAGAAAAAATGATGAGTCACCTAAGGTTGATCAAACTCTTTATAGGTCTATGAATGGAGGTTTATTATGCTTGACTACTTATAGACCTGATATTATGCATGTATTATGTTTGGTTGCCAAATATCAAGATAATCCTAAGTAAACTCATTAGAAGGAAATAAAAAAGAATATTCAAATATTTGAAGGGAATTCTAGATTATGGCTTGTGGTATAAGAAGGATGATAAATTTTCTTTGAGTGCTTATAGTGATGTTGATTGGGCAGGATGTGTGGAAGTGCATTTTTCTTAGGAGATAGATTGAACGTCCTTATCCACAATAGAAGCTAAGTATATTGTTGCAGCATCATGATGCCCCCAAGTTCTTTGGATGAAGAAAAATATTAAGGATATAAAGATGGTGTCTGATGAACCCATTCCAATATTATGTGATAATACTAGTACAATAAACATTTACAAGAATCCAGTATGCATTCAAGCACCAAAAATGTTTCTATTTGGTATCAATTTATAAGGGAAAAGGTTGTAGGACAAGAAGTCAGATTGGAGTATGTTCCTACTAAGTATCTAATTGAAGGCATCTTCACTAAGGTGCTTTCAAATGATAATTTTGAGTATCTTAGGTAGAAGTTATGGGTTATTACCTCTCCTTTTTCTAACTAGATGCATAGATGACACATCTATTTAGGGGTATAAGTTCATGTCATATCCTTTTCTCTTGGATTTATCTGTGCCACCTCTCAGGGAGAGTAGGTAGTTGGTTGGTTATTGTTGATACGAGGGGCTTGCATAATTATTTAAAGAACTTTAGTTGTTGATAATGTTCTTATTTTTTTAATGGAGACCTTGGACCTTTGTCCTTGATGTAGAAGGGGGAGAATTAGGAGGTTTATGTTTCCATCAATGCCAAAGGGGGAGAATGTTGCACATTCATTTGGAATTTTTTGTCATTGATGTCAAAATTTAGTTTGGTTTGTCATTGGTGGTTGTGTGTACACTTAGTTTGGGTTTTCATTGATGTATGATGGTGTTGATATTCATGGTTGGATGTCATGCCTTGTTTGATGTCAATTAAATTTATTTTGAGTAGGGATGTTAATATCATAGATGATATCATGTTGATTCATTAAGATGAGGATTACAAGCATTAAGATGAAGATTAGAATCATTAACATGAGTATTATAAGAATTAATATGAGGATTAGAAGTAATGTTGAAGTTGGAGAGATGTTGTTGATGGAATTTAATATGTTATATTCTCTCTCTTGTTGTTCCTAAGGAAGTATGTGTTGCTACAAGGAAGTTTTAGTCTTCGCATGTTGGTGAAAGTTTTGCTACAGGAAGTTGCTTTGAAGACTATTTGGGAGAATGATCTACATTCATATACCTTTGGAGACATGGTCTTGCAATTTGGGATTTAGTGTTTATATTTTGTGGATGTTGCACTCCTATCTTTTTAGGCCACTAGTGTTGTTGAGGAAGTTTCTAGTAACATATAGTGGTTTGGTAGTTTTGTTTCTTATCAAGATTGGTTTAGAATTTTCTCTGTATTTATTTGTATTGATGTTTCTACTCTTATGGCTTGGTGAATGTGCTATTTATGCTTGTGCAGTGTCTCAATTCAAATTTTATATGATGGTGTTTACAACAAATTGGTTTTCTAATGTTTTATCTCTTGGCATTGTCCTTTGGGCTTCTAAGTTGAAGTGTTTTGTTTTTGTTTGGTTTACAATGGTTTTTTGTGGCATGAATGTGTGGAAGAAGTATATGGAAGTGTTGTTAGATTTTCATGGAACATCTCTTTGTGATCCGTACATCAGTGTTTGATCTCTTTGGTGTTGCATTATGTTTAGTTATTTTTTTGGGAAATTTATGAATGTTTGGTTGATAAGGCTTGTTCTCTTGCTTGTGTTATGTGCTTGGTGGTTTGCGTCCACATTTGAGGTTTTTTCAAGATGTATTTGGTTCTTGACGTATCCTTTTGTGAACTACATTGAGTAAATTCAATTAAAATTTTATTTTTGGGCCAACTAATATTGTTCTACATGTTTCTTCTTCGTGTTTCCTTTTTTCCAACTTGGGTTGATGTGTGCTAGAATGTGTGTTTTTTGGGATCACATTAGAAGTTTTAATAAGTTGTTTTTGGTCTTCTCTATCTCCTAGATAGGACCACATTATGCTTTTTTGGTAGACTTGTTGAGGTTATTATTTATCTTCTATTTTGGTTGACCTAATCAGTGTTTTGAGATCTTACAAAGGATATAAATGAAAGAAAAAATCAATTGCATGTAGAGAGTATGTGGTGGTGTGAAAATATGGAATGATGTAGTGATTTGTAGAAAATAAAGATCAGATGAGCTTTA
This sequence comes from Sequoia sempervirens, assembly GCA_007258455.2. Taxonomy (NCBI): domain Eukaryota; kingdom Viridiplantae; phylum Streptophyta; class Pinopsida; order Cupressales; family Cupressaceae; genus Sequoia; species Sequoia sempervirens. Next base: position 204,116,033 of record VDFB02058242.1, on the reverse strand, counting down.
CACCTCAATCGATAGAGTGTATTGTTGACATATGTTGTAATTTATAAATCTTAATAAATCCTACTATCATACAATGAGTGTCTTTGGAAAGTCCTTATAATTTATATATTTCCTTGGGGTTGTGTGCCTCACCACTGCAAGTCCTTTGTATTTTTCCCTAAGGTTGTGCATCTTAGCTTGCAATTCCATCAGGGAGGACTGTGCTTCCTTAGATAATGAGCCTTAAAATAAATTGTATTTTTTGTAAGTAGTGAGCTTCCTATATTGTGAGATAATTTTTCACTGTGGTTTTTCCCTTCTTGGGTTTTCTAAGTAAATCTAGTGTTATCTTGTGCACATGTGTGTTCATTGTCCTATCTTTCATTGTTTTTTATTTTATTAAGTGCTACTAATCTATTTTTAATTTGATCATGTTGAAAGCCTAATTTCCTTGTTGCTAAAGGGTCTAAGATCTGAAGGGTTTAAGTTTTCATAGATATTGATTCACCCCCTCTCAGTATTTGGGTGTGTTCAATAGGGCTTTGATGGGTGATATGAGATGTGGAGGAATTATTTTATAGTTTGGATTTTGGATCTTTTAATTTACAAACTTGAGATGATGAACGATGGAGTGTAGATATGGAATTTTTGAGTGTGGTGGGAACCAACTTTTTTATAAAAGTTTATGTGTCGATATTGAATAATTTCTTGAAATAGGTGGAAAATTTTAATACATAGATGCCCCTTTCTTGCATGACTCCATAGTTTATTTGACTACTATATTTTGGCTCTTATTGTATGCTTTACTCAATCCAATTTCTTTGGGATCCATTTTGACTTTATGTGTCCACTTTGACTTTTTAATTCATTAGCTTCAACAACTTGATTTTTTTTGTAAGGATTTTTCTTTTTTTGGTCCCAATTAGTGGGTGGAAGGGTTTTGGAAAGATATTTATTTATGGTATGGATGGTTGGAGTACTAGAAACAAACTTAGTATAAGAACTATTCATGACCCCCATGTTGATATTTGAGTTAGATAATGTTGCCTCTAGTATCTTGAAGGTATCACTAAATTCATTATATTTCTTGAATTCTAAATAATCAAGACCTTGATATTTAGGATTGTTGACATATTGTAAGTATAGCTCTAGAATACCCTATTCATATAAGCCTAATCTTTTTCCCTGATATTGCATCTATTGAAAATTTTGGTTGGCCCTAGGATATTGATTGTGTTGAAAGAAAGGTGCTAATTCTTCTTTGTGTTGTTTAGAATTACTAATAGTAGTTTTCTTCTCATTGGTAAGGAAGGTTGCTCTAACAAAAGTGATTGATCTAGTTTTATAAGATATTGGTGCTTCATCATTTTGAGGGATATTGATCAAAAAAATTGTAGCTTTTTTATTAATATTCTCAACAATAGTTTTAAGACTAAGGAACCCTTTTTGGTCTTCAAAAGATTTATTTTCCTCAAAGTAGATATAAAAACCCTCTTTATGGTAATTTTCTAGAAAATAATCATGAAGTCTTGTGAACTCAACTATAACTTCATCATTTGAAAATATTTCTAGAGAGGGAGATTCTTGTTCTAAATGAATAAGGAGGAGGTCACCTATGTGTCTAGTGGGATAAAATATCTCATTTGAGGATGTTGAAGCTATTAGATTTTTTATGGAATCAAAATTTGGCTCATGAATGGGATGGAAGAGAATGATGAGATCTTTAGGAAGCTCTAGAGTTATGGGATTGTTATGAATGATAGGATGAGATTGTAGAATTTGGATAAGTTGATCTAGAATTATTTCAAATATTTCCTCATTATGCTTTGGATTATGTTCTTGAAATATTTATAGGTTAATGATATAATACAATAAGGTAAAAAATGTTGGCATGATTGCAATGGATTTTGAGTGGATATTATAGGTGATGGGAGACAAGATTGGGCTGGGATTTCTTAATTATACATTGGACTTGTACCAATATTTGGATTAGCTTCAAGTTCATGGTTATCTATCATGGATATCCCTTGGAAAATATCTTGAAAGATATCACCATTGGATGAGGTGGAGGCTTCTCATGGACAAGCTTCTTCAATACAACCTATCATGAAGTCAAATGAGGAAGGTATGTTATCGTCAAAGATGTGATGAACACAATTATTTTTGGATAAACCATTTCTAGACATAGGTGGGTGGTTTTGATCATACTTGGGAAAAGTACCTTGATATATGTCAACTTTTGTTGAGAAAATGTGTCTCAACCTTGCAATTGCATAAGGTATTGTTCATCTAATGACAATGAAGTGGGGGGATCCCCCCCACATGAGGGGCCCTTGAAAGGAAAATTTTATTTATATTTTATTATTGTAAATCTAGACCATTCATCATTATGTCCCATATTTGATGATCAATATTTATTAGCTTAACTTTCCCTAGAAGGAAACCCTATTTTATGAGGACATTGTATTATATAGCTATGTACTATGATGTGTTTTAAGAGTCTGATAGTGGTTGTGTTATCTCTAGATCTCTGAGTAGTGATACTCTTGTGAGAAGCTTTCTCCTCAAGTATATTGTAATCTTTCTTATTGCTAAATAATACATTTGACAAATTTTGGAGTGTGGTATTTTTCTCCCAAAAGGGTTTTCCCCACGCAAATCATTGTGTTGTGGTATGCATGATATTTGTGTTTAATTTTGTTTAATTTTTTGTAACTTTTAAAGATATGTAATTTTGTTGCAATATTATCCTCTCAAGATTAGTGTAGGAAGTTGTTCCACTACCTTAGCTTCCTTACACATGATATCAGATCCTGATCAAATTTCATTTCAATTGTAGGTTGTTGGGATTTTTGAACTAATCCATATTTGAGTGGGAGCTTGTGTAGAATACATTTTGTGATCTTGTTGCAAGTATTTTCTAATGGCAAATTCATCAAGGAGAATAGAGGTGGATAAATTTTCTAGAAATAATTTTGAAATGTGGAAGTTGAATATGGAGGATCTATTGATAGATCAAGATTTGTGGGATGCTATTGATGAGAATGTTTCAAGGCCTATAGATCCTACTCAAGATGCTTAATATAATGTTATGGACCATAAACCCAATGGTCTAATTATATTGTGTTTAGAAGAAATTTTTTTAATCAATGTTCATGAAGAGACCTCTACATAGAAACTATGGAAGAATCTTGGTAAGATGTATCAAGCCAAATCTTTAGTGAACAATATTTTCTTGAGGAAGAAGTTGTATTCCTTGAGAATGGAAGAGGGTGGGTGAATTACAAACCACTTGGAAGAATTCAATATGTTGGTGGCTCAGTTGGCATCAGTTGGTGTCAAATTGGATGAGGAATTGAAATGTCAAATCCCAATTTTTTATTTTCCTAATTCATGGGATTCTCTTGTTATGGCTATTGGGAGTACTTTTTTTATATTGAAGACTGAAGTTGTGGTGGGTTCATTGCTTTCTAGAGAGATGAGGAGGAAGGTGTCCATCAGTGCCAAGAAGGCCCTGAATATTAATGGAAGACCTAAGGGAAAAGGAAAGAAGAATGAGAAGCATGAAAAAACCAAGTCCAAAGGGAGATCTAAGTCTCCTAGAAAGTCCAATGTTATTTGTTGGAATTATGATAAGCGTATACATGTTCATAAGGACTACAAAGAAGACTAGAAGAAGAAAAGACTACAAAGAAGACTAGAAGAAGAAAAAGAAGAAATTTGATTTTGATTATAAGTCTAAGAAGGAAGATGGCAACACATTCATTGCAACTTTGGAAACTCATGAAGGTAATGATGCATGCTTAATTGACTTGGGTGCATCTTTCCATATGACCCTTAATAGAGATTAGTTTTCTAAATATGAAGAATTTGGAGGTAAGGTGCACTTTGGTGATGATTCTCATTTAGACATTGTTGGTCATGGTAAAGTTAAAATAAAGTTTCCTAATGGTAGAATAAAAAGGATTAATGGTGTGTTGCATATCCCTAGTTTAGCACAAAATTTGTTATCTATAAGCAAACTAATAGATGTAGGTGTGTTAGTATTTTTTGACGTAGGATGCAAGATAGTAAGAGGTGCTATGGTGATTGCTAGAGGTGTCATATATGGCACATTGTATAAGCTTAATGCATGCACTATTGAGTGAAATAGTACTTATGTGAAAATAAAGTTCTTGGAAGAAGTTAGGGTTTCACCTTCAGTAGATGGTCATGGCTTTTGAGTACCCAAGGGTGCTCTTTCTTTTGAATCAAAGTTACCTGAAGAAAAAACTATGTTATGGCACCAAAGACTTGGACAAATTAGAGAAAAGGGTCTAAGGACCTTGAAAAATAAAAAACTTGTTGAAGTTTTTTCTGATTGTAATCTTGAATTTGATTTCCTTGGGCATTTCATTTATGGAAAACAAAAGTGTATTTATCTTTATTCGAGTTCTCATAAATATTGTGGTGTATAGGATCTTATTCATTCTGGTGTGTTTGGTCCTATAGATGTTCCTTCAATTGGTAAATCCACATATTATGTTTCATTTATTGATGATTATAGTATGACATGGGTATATTTTCTAAAGAGTAAATCTGAAGTTTTCAATTGATTTAAAGAATTTAAACCAATGGTCAAGTAGTAGAATAGAACAAAAATAAAATTTTGAAGGATTGATAATGGTGGTGAAATTTTCTCTAGTTATTTTGATAGATTCTATAAATATTGTGGTATTCATAAACAAAAGAAAAATTTATATTCTCCACAGTAGAATGGAGTTGAAAAAAGAATGAACAAAACACTAATGGAGAAGGCTAGGAGTATGTTGAGTGGTGCTATTCTAGAACAAAGGTTGTATGATGAAGTTGTTTCCATTGATGATTGAAAGGTATCCTACATAAGCTCTTGTTGATAAGGCACCTATAGAGGCATGGTCAGGTCGCAACCCTTCATTAATACATCGTAGAGTTTTTGGTTATGAGGCATATGCACATGTGTCAAGGAGAAGCAAAAAAAGTTAGAAAACAAGGCTATGAAATCTATATCTTCATTAGATATATTTTTGGTGTGAAAGGATACAAGCTTTGGGATCCTATTGCATAGAAGGTAATACATAGAAGAAGTGTTAGTTTTAAAGAAACTAAACCTTCTTCTATTACATTGTATCTAGAAAAAAGTAACTAGGAAGATGTGATTCAATTTCCTCTACACCTAATAAAGTTGAATCGAGGCCCATGGATAGACAAGAAGTTTAGGAGAGCTCATCTAGCTTTTAATCTTTAGGAGAGGAGGGAGAACCTTCAAATCAACTTGTTTGTAGGTCTACAAGCATAGAAAACCACCTGAAAGGTATTCACTTGACGATTGGAGATATATTTTTTCTTTGAATACTAACATGGATGAACCCAAATCAATAGAAGACGCATAAGGTATGAATGATCCAGAATCTTGGAAGGTTGTTATGGATGAATAAATGATAGTTTTGAGAAATAATGATACATGGGATCTTGTACCATTTCCTGAAGGATGAAAAACCTGTTGGTTGTAAATGGGTGTTCAAGAAGAAGATTGGCTCAAATGGAGGTATTGAGATGTATAAAGCAAGGTTGGTTGCAAATGGTTACTCTCAAGTTGAGGGTGTTAATTATGGTGAGATATTTTCTCTTGTTGCAAAAATGGCATCCATTATATATTTTTTCTTTCTATTACTACCACTTATGATTTAGAGGTTGAGAAAATGGATGTGAAAACTGATTTCCTTCATGGAAATTTATAGGAGGATATTTATATGACACAACCAGAGCACTATGTGGTGAAAGGTAAAAGTAAATCAATTTGAAAATTGAAGAAATATTTCTATCCATGGATTAAAACAAAGTCCTAGGATGTGGTACTAGAAATTTGATACATATGTGTTGAGTTTGGTATTTGATGCAGAGAAGGGAGGAAATCAATCAACCAACACAATTTCAACTAGTTTCAATAAAAACTTTAATCTTCCAAACCCTATCTAGGGTGATTCCTCATACAATCACGCAATTCACCTTCTAGGTTTGCAGACCTAATTTTTTGAACCTATCTTGAAAATCCAATCTCAAACCCACCAACTAATTGTATTTTTAGACACCATTTAACATCTTACACATCATATCTCAAAATAAACATAGGTCACTTTGGACCAACACTCTCAATTGAGAGCTTCTATGTTGTCCCAATTGGCTAATTAGGCCACTTTAAAAAAGCATCACCCACTCAAACGACTTTCCAACCCTAAATCTTCATGTATAGTCATTAACCAGCCTCTAAAACCTTAAAATCCACAATATTTATTAATATAAATGGCCTCTAAAGCACCTAACTAGCAAACCCTCATTTATGCTTGTTTTAGGAAGGGTTTATTGAAAATCCTCCTTCCAATCCTCTTGACATCTTAAAAATGCATAAAAAACCTTCATTATATTTTCACATGCTTAAGAAACCTTAAAAATATTCTTCCCCAAGAGATTACCTCACTTACCCACCTTTAACCATCAATTTTCACTCAAAACACTCAATTTTGGCCACTAGGGCATCATATTAAAACTCTCAAATGACCTCCCATGCTCACACAATACTTTATATCCTATCCTACCTTATTGGTCCCATTCCACTGAGCCACAATAGATACAATAGGTGTAATGAGCCTTTAATTCATTTTTAAGTCTTCAAAACCCTTAATATTGGATTGTACAGACCCGCCTTCAGCAATTGGACAATGAAATTCTTAAAACACAATGAAATCTCTTCACACAAAGCCAAAAAAAATTAACATATATATCCCTCAAATTCAAAAGCTTCCAGAGCCTAATACTCATGTATGGAACTATACATATTGAAAGAGCACCAAGTATACCAAAAAAAACACAAAAAAAATGCAAGGAAAGTAGAGTATTTTTATTATGAAACCTTCAAGAATGATTCATCAACCCTACATTGAGCCTTTTCATGGCATTTCAAACTTGTTTCCATCAAAACACAATGACCTCCAACTGAATTTTAAAATGCTAACCATTCGTATTCCCAAAAGATGCCTTTTTGCACTTTCCCAACATGACAACATTTACAAAATTTACAAAATTGACAAAATAAACACTCAACTGACTAAATGATCCACATTAGATTATGAGTGGTCTATTAAGACCTTATTGAATTGAAAAAACTCAAGACACACCTAAAACTATCAAAGGACTTCACTTGACCACATTTGCATAAAATGAGTTTGGTGCCCCTACACCATACACCCAACCTGGAAAAAGTTCCAAGTCCCTTGGAAACTATATTGTAGCTTGTCCAACCCTGAAAAATTCATCTCTTTGATCTTCAAAAGCTCCTTTGATTGGTAAACCATAAAAACTTGCATTGTGCTTGACATTATTGAACTTGTTGCCAACTTGGTAATACTCCAACCTTGCAAATTGACTTGGTGAATAACCTCTAAATTTTCTCTCATCTAACAGTGATACTAAACTAAACTTTGGATATGCAAACTTACCTTTTCCCACTCTATTCTTGACTTCCCACTCTTCCACTATTGATACATTCTCAAACTCATTCACTTGTCCTTCTCATTCGTCTTGTTTCATTCCATCATTTGTCTTCATCACTATCTTGAATTTTTCTGCCCCTAAGACCCCTGTCTTGACAGATTTTCCAATGTCTATACTATGAATATATGACTGACCATCAACCTTCTTTGAAACTAGAGGATAGAACATTGTCCCAATCATGAACCCTTCATGCCCTTTTAAGCAACTATGTACTCCATTTAACAATTCATCCTTGGCCTTCTCTTGAACTATCTTTGTCAACATTTCATCTTCTTTTCTCATCAAAATCATATTACTCTTTACCTCCACCATCTCAGTACCTTCAAGCCTTGAAGTGGCTGCCACCTTTTCATGACTTGCTCCCTCTATGCTCACAAACTATTTCTTGCCAAACATGATGAATTTTTTTGCCTTACCCTTTGCTTTCTCATCCTCTTGCAATGGTGTTAGTGGGAAAGTAATACCATCCTTTTCAATTTGATATGTATTATTCCTTCCATCATAAAGTGAATATCTATCAAATTTCCATGGCCTTCCAATTAGTAAATGGCAACAATCCATTGGTAAAATATCACAAAGAACCCTATCCTTATATCCACCAATTTGAAACTCAACTAATGCTTGTTCATTCACCAAGGTAAACTAACTATCATTTACCCAAGATGCTTTATATGGTGTTCCATGAGGTATTTTGTCTAATTTCAATTTTTCCATCATTTTAATTGACACCATGTTATTAGTAGAACTAGAATCTATGACTACCTTACATACCTTGCCTTTGCATTTGTAGGCGATCCTAAACAATTTTCTTCTTTGAGTCATCTCCTTCTCCTTGGATGCTTGAAGTAATTTTCTTCTCACCATCAAAGTTTCCCCAACTTTTGGAGCAACAATGTGATTAGGAGAATTCACACTTTCTCAATCATCCTCATGCACCAACTAATTCCTTCTTTGACCTCCACTTGAAGTAGAGCCTTGTCTTTTAGGGAACTTAAATATTATATGCCCAAACTGATTACAATTGTAACACCTTCCTAAAAATGTACTTGAACTTCTACCTCCACCAAATCTAGCTTTGAAACCTCTAAATCCACCCCTTTGATTAGCAACTTGTTCATACACTTTGCTTGAGTTTTCTTGACTTTCTTGTGATTTCCTTGGAGTGGTAAATGTGCCTTTTCCTCTTGAGTTGCTTCCTCTACCTCTTATTTGTTTGTCTTGCCTTCTTTCGAGTTTCTCTTCAGCCATTATTGTCATTTGGTAGCATTCTTCAATTGTCCTTGGATTGTGCAAACTCAACTCATCCTGGATGTTAAACCTTACCCTATTGAGATATTTAGCCACCTTTTCTACATCATCATCCATGTGACCTACCCTTATTCTCAACTTATAAAACTCATTAGTATAAGCCTTAACATCCATTTCCCTATGTTTCAAATCTTGAAGCTTCTTAGACATTTGAATTGCATAATCACTTGGAAAAAAATTACCTTTTAATTTTGCCACCATTATGTCCGAAGAAACAACTTTGGACTTACCTATCCTTCTCCTTTCAGCTTGTTCATAATCCCACCATACTAGTGCATGCCCCTTCAATTTGGTTTTTTCTATCTTCACCTTTCGTTCATTAGGTACCTCCTCGCATTCAAAGTAGTTATCCAAGGTTGCAATCCAATCTAGAAAATATTCATCATTAAGGTTACCTCCATACATAGGAAAATCAATTTTTACCTTATGTTTATCTCCTTTAACTACCCTCAATAGCCTTGCCATCTTTTTCTCTTCAGGATCCAATTCTTCATCCACATCTTCATACTCTTCATCATCTTCCTCTTTAGAGTCACTTTCATCACTTACAACCACACCTCTTTTTTGTCATGTTTCAACACTTTCTAGCCTTGCTACTAATCTATTTTGTAGTTCCTTCAACTTCCTAATCTCTCTCTTATTCTTCTCTTCCATTTCTTCCATCTTCCTAGCCATATTATTCCCCTTAGGAGGCATCTTGTCCACTTTTCTTCGCACCTTCTTTCTCTTCAAAGATCTACACCCTGTGCTCTGATACCAAATGATGCAGAGTAGGGAGGAAATCAATCAACCAACATAATTTCAACTGGTTTCAACAAAAACTTTAATCTTCCAAACCCTATCTAGGGTGATTCCTCATACAGTCACACAATTCACCTTCTAGGTTTGCATACCTAATTTCTTGAACCTATCTTGAAAATACAATTGCAAACCCACCAACCAATTGTTATTTCAAACACCCTTTAACATCTTACACATAATATCTCAAAATCAACATAGGTCACTTTGGACCAACACTCTCAATTCAGGGCTTTTATGTTATCCCAATAGACCAATTAGGCCACTTTAACAAAGCATCACCCACTCAAACTCCTTTCTAACCCAAAATATTCATGGAAAGTCACTAACCAACCTCCAAAACCTCAAAATACACAATCTTTACTCAAAGAATGGCCTCTAAGACACCTAACCAACAAACCCTCATTGATGCTTGTTTTAGGAAGGGTTTATTGAAAATATTACTTCCCAATGTCTTGACACCTTAACAATGATTCAAAAACCCTTCATTTGGTCTGCACATGCTTAAGAAACCTTAAAAATCTATTTCCCCAAGAGATTACCTCACTTACCCACCTTTAACCATCATTTTTACTCAAAACACTCAATTTTGGCCACTAGGGCATCATACTAAAACTCTCAAATGACCTCCCCTACTCACATAGACCTTTCTAACATCCTATCCTACATTATTGGGCCCATTACACTAAGCCATAGTAGATACAATAGATGGAATAAACCTTTAATTCATTTTTAAGTCTTTGAAACCCTTAATATTGGATTATACAGACCCACCTTCAATAATTGGATAGTAAAACTCTTAAAACCAAATGAAATCTCTTCACTCCAAATCCAAAATGAAGCTAACACATATATCCCTCAAATTCAAAATATTTTAGAGCCTAATACTCCTATACGGAACCATACATATTGAAAGAGCAATAGGTAAACCAAAAAAACACAGAAAAATGTAAGGAAAGTAGAGTACTTTTATTATGAAACCTTCAAGAATGATTCATCAACCCTACATCGAGCCTTTTCATGGCCTTTTAAAAAAAATCCATGATAACACAATGGCCTCCAACTGACTTTTAAACTACTAACTATTGGTACTACCAAAAGATGCATTTTTGCACTTTCCCAACATGACAACATTTACAAAATTTGCAAATATGACAAGATAAAATCTCAACCGACTAAATGACCCACATTACATTATGAGTGTTCTATTAAGACCTTATTGAATTGAAAAAACTCAATACACACCTAAAACTATCAAAGGACTTCACTTGACCACATTTGCATAAAATGAGTTTGGTGCCCTTGCACTAGGATTTGAGTGTTCTAAATTATATTATTGTGTTTATTATAAAACTAATGGTGATCATTTCCTATTTATTGCATTATATTTCAATGATATGTTTTTTATTGGTAAATGAAAAGGTATGATTTTAGAACTAAAATATCAACTTGCTGCTAAGTTTGAAATGAAAGGTCTTGGTGCAGCTAAACACATTCTTGGGATGGAAATTAGAAGAGATAGAGTAAATAAAAGGTTATGGTTTGGCCAAAGTAATTATATCAATTCAATTTTATAGAGGTTTGATATGCAGGGTTGTAGACCATTTTTTGTTTCTATTTCAGTTGGAACAAAGTTATCTATTTTAGATTGTCCAAAATCTCAATTAGAGATGGAACAAATGAGTAGATTGCCTTACCAGAGTGCAGTTGGAAGTTTCATGTATGTTATGGTTTGTACTAGAAAATACATTTCCCAAGTAGTGAGAGTTCTTTCTAGATATATGTCTAATCTTGGTAGAGTTCATTGGGATGCAGTTAAAAGAGTCTTCAAATATTTGTGTGGTACCTCAAATTATTCCTTATGTTATCACAGTAATATGACTAAAGACGAGATTCCCCTTGATAATATTCATGGTTATGTGGATTCAAAATTATTAGGTGATGTTGATAGCATAAGATCCACTAGTGCTTGTGTTTACTTTATTTGATGATGCAATTAGTTGGATGAGTAAGTGATAGGCTATGGTTTCTTTTTCCACTTTGAAGCAGAGTAATGGTAGATACTCATGCTTGCAAAGAAGCCATTTGGATTAAGAGATTGTGTTTATATATTAGAATAAGAAAAGGTGCAATGACAATTTATTGTGACAGTTAGAGTGTGATATGTCTAGCCAAGAACTTGAAATTTAATGCCAAGACCAAGAACATTGATGTATAGTATCATTTTGTTAGAGATATGGTCGAATATAGCATGGTGAAGTTGGTTAAGGTGGAGACTTTGATGAAATTTGATGATTATTTTGATTCTTTAACTAATCCTTTAAGCACAGAGAAGTTCAGGTGGTGTTTAGATACTATGGGCCTTTCAACCCCTAGTAATTAAGAGATGATGATGACACCCTTTTGTTTTCCTTGCAAGGTGTTCAACAAGTGGGATATTTATTGAGAAAATGTGTCTCAACCTTGCAATTACATAAGGTATTGCTCATCTAATGACAATAGGGGGCATGGGGGGATTTCCCCCACAAGTGATCTGAGGGGATCATTCCCTCGGCTAGCATCCAAGGGAAATGCACCCTGGTGGGGACTTAGGGGTAGTGACCATGAAAGGAAAATTTTATTTTTATTTTATTATTGTAAATCTGGATCGTTCATCATTATGAGTCATATCTAATGGTCGATATTTATTAGTTTGACTTTCCCTAGAAGGAAACCATTTTTTATGAGGGCATTGTATTATGACTATGTATTGCAATGTATTATGATTGTGTGATAGTGATTGTGTTGTCTTTAGATCTCTGAGTGGTGATACTCATGAAAGAAGCTTGCTTTGCAATTATATTGCAATCTTTCTGATTATTGAATAATATATTAGGTGGCTTTTAGAGTGTGGGGTTTCTCCCAAGATAATTTTCCCCATGTAAATCATTGTGTTATGGTATGCATGATATTTGTGTTTATTTTTGTTTAATTTTTTGTAACTATTAAAGATCTATAAAAAATTTACATGATTCTCCTCTTAAGATTATTGTATGAATTTGTTCCACTACCTTAGCTTCCTTACAACTTTCTCAAATGTGAAAGATGAATATCAATGATGTGAGTTTTGGATTCTCTGATGTGTCCTACTACATTATCATAGGAAAAATTAACTTTGTTAAATTTCCTTGTTTTACTCACATCATTTCATTTTCCATAATCTAGGATTGAATCCTTTTAAATTCCCAGGTCATGATTTTCAAAACTCCCAAGACGTTGATCAACATTGATGTCTCCTTGGTCAATGAGATCTTCTATGATGTTCTTAAGCCTCATGTAGTTAGGTGTATTGTTTCATTTAATCCTATGGTATTCACAATAGTTTTTGACATTATACCATAAGGGTTTAACTTGTGGTTCATCATAATGTATAAACTCTAGAAATTTGATGAGGTTTGTTTGAGTCTTCTTCAAGACTATTTTGATCGGTTCCCCAAACGAGTGTATGTTAATGTAGTATTGTTAGTAGGTCTTGGTTTTCCCCTCAGATGATTTTTTTTTTTGTTGATTTGTTTATTGTTAGATCAGGGTTATATATTTTGCATGAATTTGGTGACTACTACACCATCATTGATGACATTAGAATTATATCTATGATCCCTATTGTATTTATAGATATTTGACAATGACCTTAGTTGTAAGTTACTTTTCAATAGAAATTCTCTTCTCTATAATCTCTTCAAAGGTATTTTCACATTGAATAATTAAATGGAAACCATTTTTTGTGTGAAGATTTTGGATAAAAATGTCAAGTTTTTTTTCTAGGTATTGGTGATTTACATTTTCTAGATTTATGTCTCCAACATTGTAAGAATGAGGAAAATGTTTCTCCTTGGTTTTTCTTGGAGCTATACAAGTTAGTCATGGTTATCTCATGTTCAATATTATATCAGAAGTGACTAAGAAAATTTCCAACTAGTTCTTTGAATGTTTAGATACCTTGGTGTAGATAAGAAAACCATTCTATGGCTTGTCCTCCTAAGATCAGAGGGAAAGTAAACATTAAATATGTATCATTGTAGGAGTCTTCTAGAGAAGTTACATATAACTCTTGTATTTGTTCTATAAGATTTGGACTCTTCCCTTATACCTATCAAATTTTGGCATTTTAAAGTTGTTACGAAAAGGTATCATAGGTATGTTTCTATCAAACATATTCAGACAAATGTCATCAAGTGTATAGTTTTTCTTTGTATTCCCTATTTGTATGTTTGTAATGTTGTTTAAAGAATGGATTTGAGATGTTAAGCCATTTTTTTTAGTGTTTTGTCATTGGTGGGGTGGAGTACATGTTTAATATTGTGGGATTGATGATGAATTGTATGTAGGGTTTAGATTTTGTGGGATGTTTTGTGGTATGGTATATGAGTTATAGGGTAAGTTTTGGTGTTTTCTATTATTTTATCTTTGGGTAGGGTTATATGGATTGCATGATGGATGTTTCTGTGACATGTTTTGTTGTTTTTGGGGTAGGATTTGTTGTTGTGGTGGTATGATTGGTTGTTTTTTAATGTACATTTTGTTTGGTGATTTGCTTGATCTTTTTGAATGTATTGTGTTTGGGTTGTTCTTCAAGTTATTTGAACATATTGTGGTTGGGGTGTTTCTTGAGATTGTTGAATATATTATGGTTTTTGGATGTTCTTGGATTTTGATGAGTGTTAGATTGTCAGTGTATGACTTGTTGGTGAGGTGTGGGTGATGGTGTATGATGTGATACAGTATAGTTTCTAGGTATGGTAGTTGTGGAATTGGTTTGTGATGGAAAATGAGGGGGGTTTTGAGTTGGAGGGTTGACTTGATTTATTATATGTAGCATAAAAAATCATCCTTGACAATTTCACACTAGGTTTAGCTCCCTCCTATGTTCTTGGACGTATTTAAGTATTAATTACCCATTTTATAACATCTTCAACAAATCAAACATGGGAAATGAAATTATGCAATTAATATTTTTCCCTGACACTTTTCATCCCTAAAAAGCAAGAATCCAATCTAGGGTGACCTACACCCTAGACCAACACTTTTGGCTCTAAATTTGAATATGTCAGTGTCTGTAATTTATTATTTGAATTTCTAATTTCAACCATCGACTATCGACATTTGATTTTTGAAAAATAGAATAATTTCATATAAATACAAGTCATTTTTATCATTTCAATTAGGGAAGAAGAGCTAAGGAATTTAAATGAGAAAATTGAGGATCCTAAAATAAGTTAAGGAAATTTTAAAGGGAAGATCTAGAAACATTATTGCAACACCTTCATCAATTAAGTTCAATTTTGCAAGACATTAGGATAATGAAGTCATTTATGTTCAAGGAGGTATCATGATCAATCATGCAAAATCATGAAGATGTATTGAGTTATTTTCTACATGCTAGTTGCAGCAATCTATTATATTTTGGAATTAACCTTTTGCAAGTCTATCAAGCATTCAATTCATCCACCCACAAACATCAATCAACTTGTGTGTGGTGTCTCTTATTAAAGGGTTTTCACATCAAGGTAAAATTATCATTTGTCATTTATCAATTTCAGTCAATCATTATTTTTTGTCCTCTACTCAACCTAGGGCATGATTGAAATTACAAAAAATTTATGTTCCATCTCAAAATCTTGTCACATTTTGAATATCGGGTGGTATCTTAAGGCTTAGGGTTCTACCTGTCATTATTGTTGAAGGGTTTTTGTGTTAGCTCTAAATCCTTCCTTAAGAAACCCTTAGCTCTAAATGCTTGCAATGTTCTATTTCATTGTTGACCTCTTGTTTCACATTGCTAGTCATATTAAAACATCTCATGTCATTGACAATCATGGAGTAAAGAGTCCCTCATGCCTAGGTCTAAGTTTCTTATTTTTATAAGGTTGAGTAAAGAGCCTTTTTAACCTTTAAATCATTTTCATTTTATGACTTAGGAACTTTTGAGCCCCTTTTCTCGTGTTGTCCTAGAGGGTCCCATTTATTAGAACAACTTGTGGACATGTGCTTAAAATTTTTCACTTAAGTTTCATCAGCCACCTCTTTTTATTGCTCATCACAGATTATTTCTAGAGTGTATGATTTGAATCAATGATAAGCAATAAGTGGTATTTCTTTAGCTTCACTCATCATGGATAACTTTGAGAGTTCTTAATATGAAATAGTGATGAGCAATGATCTTTCCTCTCCTTATAGTGATTGATTTTTCACTTATCTCTAATGAATTTTGAGCCTTGAATATTGTATTAGCAATTAGCGATGACCATTGGTCCTATTGTTTTTCCTTCATCACTCATCGCAAATGGTTATGTAATGGTAATTTTTAAATAGGGATGAGCGATATGTGATATCTCATGTGTTTCGCACATTGTGGATTGGTTTTTAATGTCAAGTTTTGTATTAGTGATACATGATACAAGTGTTCAATGTAATTATAGGGATTTCTCATCACTAATTGCTTGCAAACTATATGAAGAGAATTAGCGATGAGTGATGGGGTTATTTGTTCAAGTTTCTTTCACTAATTTGAATAGATATTATGTGTGATGTCTTTAGTATTGTTGATTCTCATGCAGGTGCATGTGTATTCATCTTGCTTCATCACTGTATCTTGCATCACTAATGAGATCCAAATTTTGAAGTATGAATCAGTAATGTGCGATGGGAAGGTGAATGAGATTGAGGATGGGCCATAGATCCAAGGGCTAAGATTTCATCATACAGATGCTTGCATCGCTAATAGAACTAGTGAAGAATGAGATGTATCAGTGATAGGTAATGAGTATTGAATGAAAAATAAATGTGGCAGTATCCTAAGGACATCGTATAAAGCAAAGAAGAAAGTAGCAGGATGAGTGGAGAATCATTGATGTGGTTTTAAAGCAAGATGATCCAATGGGATGAAGTTCATCGTGACAATACTCTCATCATTGATTGAACCTTGGAATTTGGGGTGGGTTCGCAATGAGAAATGGAGTGTATGAGGGACTATTCTCTTCAAAACACTAGTTTTGTGTGCTTCATCGATATTAATGAAGGGGCATTGATTGAGTTAGTGATGCATGCTAATTTTCAAATCGCATATGATTAATGAATATTAAGGGAAAATGTGGCAACATATGAGGTGGCATCATTGTTTTCTAGCAACAAGTTACTAAAGACCAAAAAATGATGCTCATGATTGCCATGGATGAAGTTTTAAATCCTCAAAGATCTAATGTCTAGATTCAAAGCTGAGATCCTAAGTTATCAACTTGCTCATGTGAGGAGTTCTTAAATTATTAATTGCTACATGCTCCAAATTGTCTATTTAATGCAGATTTCTTGTTGTTCATTTTCACCATTTTTAGTCTGCAGAGAATGTGAGGTGTGGGTTATTGAAGAAGTGTGTGAGTGTTAATTTTACTTCAGCTAAAAGGTGAACATTCTTGTTCTAGGTGAGTTATTTTTTAACTCAGATCTCTATCATTCATGCAATATTTTTCCTAGGAATTCCATTTTCTAGGATTGGTTGTGATTGTCAAGGTTTGTGGGTGTGCTTCCCTACAAATTTGATTAAGAGGCTTTTAAGTAGTCATTTTTTTCTCAATTTAGACTTCCTAGTTTTCACCCTTTGTTCTATGGGATGGGAAAGTCTAGTGTACCAATTCAGCCAACTAGGAGGTCTAGCCAACTTAATGTGTTTGAGTGCTATGAGGTTATGTTTGTAGCTGGGCAAGAAGTCTCGGTGACTTCTGAGGCTTCAAAGTGTAAGAGGAGGGACCGTGGTCATAAGAAGAAAATAATTGTTCAGATTACTTACAACTTAAGGAACATGACCATTTCAGAAGAATTGGTCAAGTGTAAGGGCAAGGAGTGGACTAAGCCTATGAAGAAGGCTAGGAAAGGAGACAAGAGTCATAAGGCCTGCTTGGGAAAACATAATTCTCCCATTGTGCTCTTTGATAGTCTTTCGAATGTTGGAGGTGATATTGACTCAAGATATGGCCAGTATCTTCACTCTCTGGTGCCATATGAAAGCTTTGATGAGGATGTGGTGATGGTTCCTCCAATTTCATCATGAACAAGGAGTGGTTGAGCATACTTTGATGCTAACAATTTGGAATACAGTCTTCTTGTTTTTTGTTTTTGATGATATCATGGTCTTTGCATGGGAGGCACTCTTTTCAATGTGTCTTTGGTTTTGATCTTTTACTCTTCCATGTTGATGTTGAAGTCCTTTGGCTAGTATGATATAGAATCTTTTGTTCAACATGGATGTGGCAGAAACAACTAACGGTACCCTATGCATGATTTTTTTTGTCTTCCCCTGCTCTCAAATGATTGCATAAAACCATGTGGGGATTTTCTCGAAATTGGTTAAAATTAGGTTTTAAAAATAAATTAAATGTGATTGTAACTCAGCTAGATGCTTGTTGCTCCCCTTTTTATAAAGAGGATTTCATGGATGAAATAGAGAGTTCAGAAAATTTTGAGTCTAAGAAGGGTCTAGGTAAAGGCTATGCTCAGAGAGCAGTAGAATGTAAATAGATAAGGTGATGAATATATCAGAAGCAAGTCTAGGGTATGAGTCATAATGTATGTTGATCTTAAAATGGTTTTACAAAGTAATATCAATAATGAAAGAAAATACTAGTTCTAAAATATGTGCTCTCCTCTGTATTTTCCTTGCAAATTATGAATGAAATTGTTAATTATAATTGCATTTGTCTTCTATGATTTTCTCTGAATGAATGGGTTTGTTTATGCTTCGATTCAATGAGTTTATTTAATGTTGAAATAAGGTAATTGGTTTGTGGGAAAAGGATATAGGATTTGGTAAGGAAGCGATGTTTTAAAATGCAGTGAGTTGGATGTCACAAAGTAGCATGCCAATAGTCCCCATATATTATTGATTTTAAATTGTAGTTGTATTTCTAATTTTGTGCAAAGTATGACTCCAATGTTCCCTTAGACTAGGCTTTGGTCTTTCCATTGGCTTATCATGTGATTGACTGAGCTAGTGTTGAACCTAGCCAGAGATTTGGAATGGGAATGAATTCATGTAAAATATTTTAAATCACACCATACCAACCTTCAGTAGTACCATATTCCCTGTTATAAATAGAAATTTTGTAAGAGGTCTACCAAGCCTTCGATGATATTTTTTTATTTGCACTACCTAAGGAATACACTTTTGTATGGAAATTATTTTGATCAAGTAGGAATATTATGAGCATAAATAGGATTACACTCCTGGGTTTCATAGAGCCTGAAGAGAAGAAGTGGGGTTTTTAGGGATTAACTTAGTTGTTGGCCAATCCTCACCCTTACTAATAATTGAGTTCTAGCATATTCATATGTACAGGATGAGAATAAGTTTTTTTCTTAAAAAATAACAAACCCTCTTAATCATCATCAATCATTCTATGTGGAGGTGGAACTATCAACATGGGGTTTGACTTAGGAAAGCCTCTATAGAAAACAAAAATTTCCCCTATTTTCATGTGTGTAGATCATATCTGAAGACTTCAACAAAAGAAAACCTAGGAAAATAGAGTGTAAACCTCAATCCAAATCTTGGAACATTCAAATATAGAAAAGAAATATTCTAGTATAGGGTGTCCTATGCCCTAGACAAGCCAATTCAAGCTCGAAATTTTATTATAGGTTCCTCTCTATGTCTCAATTTCAAATCTGAAGTTGTTTTGCAACTTTCCATTTTTGTTTGTGATATAAATTACATTTTTAGATCTAGGGTTTCATGTCAAATAGGATTTTCAAACCACATAGCAAATTTATAATCATCCTTACAAATTAAAAAAACATAAACATAAAATCTAGGTGGTTTGAAGATCTAGTTATTAATTTGATCTATCTCATCTTTAAACTATAAAATCATATTATTTGTTCATCAAAATTAAAAAGAAAAAAATGAAAAATATTTTGAATTTAATTGTATTATTTTAGATCTAATTTTTCCTAGTTAGGGCTTATATCCAAGTTGTTTTCATTAGGAAATTCAATTTCACTGTTATTTTATCATTTACGCATGAATATTTTAGTGGAAAATGTTGAAAAAAGTAACAAAATTACATAAGAGATCAAAAAGAATTACTTTTCTATATTTTTTGAAAAAATTATTCAATTATAGTATTTTAAAATTAAAAAATCATCATTAAATATTATTCAATTTCCATAAAAATAACAAAAAATGGCATGCATGTATGTGATTCATATAGAAAACTTAGGTTTTTATGCATTTCCAAAACTATGTTCACTTCTATATGTGAACCTCTACAACTTGAGACCCTTGAACATGTTGATGGTTTCCAAAACTTAAATTTTCTAAAAAATACATGTTTTCCTAGGGAACATTACGCCCCTTCCCAATTAGCTTGGGCTCAAAATTCATGTGAAAATATTTGTTAGTGTTCTCAGTCTAGATAATTTGGTTCCTATTTTGGATCTTATTCTAAAATCTATCTAATTCTTTTGTGCATCACTAATTTGATCAATAGTACATATCATAATGTTTTCATTGCAAAAATATTGTGTTGTCATAATGCATAATTTATTCTCAAATCTTGCTAAACAATTCAAAGAGCTTTTGTTACAAGCATAAGAAAATGAGTTTCTCTCTCCACTTTTGTTATTTTTTATTGTTCCATCTCCCAATATCTCTCTTACATGTGACATTATTTTGGTGCAAGAGAATTCAATCATTGAAAATCATGATAATCATATTTTTTCTTCTCTCGATATCTCACCTACTTGTGAAGGTATCTTGGTGTTAGATGATACAATCATTGAGATTGATGAGAATCATGATTATTTCTTTCCCAATATCTCCCCTACTTGGGAATATATTGTGGTGCAAGAGGATGAAATCATTGATACATTTCATTCTTCAAAAGATAGTAAGATTGATTACATAGATGAAGATTCTAACTCAACATTAGATCCCCCATCAATAGAAGATCATCAAAAATTAGTTAGCTTAGTTGACATTATGAACACACAATTCAATATTAGATCTCATTTAGTTATGGACCTCCAAAAATTCCTCTAATTATTGTACCTCCTAAAAATCCTCTAATTATTCAACCTCCTAAAACACCTCTCATTATAGGACCTCCTAAACCTCATTGCCATATATTGAGCTTTGCAAGACAACTCACTAGTAATCATGTGCAACAAGATGTGTTGAAGAAAAAATTTATCATGTAGTTTCTCACACATATAACACAAGGAATAATAAGAAACCATTTAAAAAAACAATGGCATCTATTCCATTACCTCAACCATATTGTACACCCCTGCCTAGCCTTCCTCAATGTAGTGGTAAAGAAAATGATCTCATTGAGCAAATTTGTAATACTCCAACCAAAATATCACTTTGGGATTTGATTCAAAAATCACCTACATACAATGAGAATCTCCAAGAATCTTTGTAGAAGATTAATAGCTTGCTTTCTATCAAACCAAATGATGTAGCAACCTTGTTTGAATGTATGTAAGTGAAAAATTTTGATATTATAGTCCCTGAACATGAATTGCATCCACTTGAGGTCCAAAGCCAACATGAGGCTCTAATGATAATGGTTTTTATTAATAAAATTGGGTTTAGGTGTACTCTTATAAATAATGGATTAGGTCTTAATGTTTGTATCACTAATCTTCTAGATGAAATCAATGTGGATAAGAATCTTATAGAACCTAATGACCTTTCTCTTTGTGACTTTTATAATGTTAGTAAGAAACCACTAGGGACAAACACACTACCCATTAAGGTGGGGATCATGAATTTTCTTACACTTGTACATATCATGTTGGGACCTCATTCATTTAATCTTCTCCTAGGTAGATCATGGATTCATGCCATGAAAGGGGTCATGTCTACTCTTCATCATTAGATGAAATATGAATATAATAATAAGTTATGTACAATAAAAGGGAATGAACAAAGTTATAATTCAAAAATTGAAGCCAAGCATAACACTTCCAACTCTCTTATTACCTTGACACTGAAATAACTTTTTTTAACTAAATCTTTGCCAAATTGGACACTGAAATAACTTGTTTTAACTAAATCTTCACTTTCGGGCACTTATAGCGGCTAAACTATGAGAAATTTGAAGATGATGCAAACTAGGGTTTTGTGACATTTTTTCTATAGATTCTAAATTTTTTTTTTTCAAAAATTTTTGAATCTGATTGCACTTCTTTTTCCATCTCCCTCAAAAACTAGTTTTTTTTAGAAAACAACATTTTTAATAAGTGATGCTCACCATATAACGGATAAATTTTTTTCCATGAAGGATAAAATTCTAATTCTTTCACATTTAGATTTTTAACTCCAATATCTAGTGCTTCCACTTGGTTAGATAGTTTTTTATTGAAGGGTTTTTTTTAATCATGTTACAAAGTCAAACCAATTACAATTCAGACATAGCACGACCGTACAATGCGTGACTTTTTTTGTATGTATCAATTTAATTTAATTTTTTTTTGGATCAAGGACTTCAATATCTAGTGCACTCATTTTTTTTATTTTTATTTTTTGATAATTTGCTATTTTTCCACATGTGCAAAACAAAGAGCTTGATTTTTGGTGAAAAACCTACATTCACAAGAAATGAAAAATAAATATAATAATCAAACTAAATTTAATTAAAATTATACTTTTTTGGAAGCTTATAATAAGGACTACATACTTACAAAAAAATAAATTTTAAATGAATTCATTTGAACCCCCAAAAGCTAAATCAAAAGTGATTTGTTATCAGCATTTTGATAGGTGTAAAGGAGACTCTGTTATAGGTATTGTTTAAAACTAGTAGGGTTCTATCCAAGGGGGCTTGGTCTAAGGTGGTTTGATCAAACTATCTTCAATTGGAATCCTTTAAATGGAAATTTTCAAGGCTTAAATCATTATATTTTATGAAAATATGTGATTTCAGCAAAAATCAGGATCTCCTAGAAAGTGTAAACCACAATTGTGGCAGCACCCATTATCAAATCTTGTTAAACAATTCAAAGAGATTTTGTTACAAGCATAATAAAATGAGTTTCTCTCTCCACTTTTGTTATTTTTTATTGATCCATCTCCCAATATCTCTCTTACTTGTGACATTATTTTGGTGCAAGAGAATTCAATCATTGAAAATCATGATAATCATTATTTTTCTTCTCTCGATATCTCACCTACTTGTGAAGGTATCTTGGTGTTAGATGATACAATCATTGAGATTGATGAGAATCATGATTATTTCTCTCCCAATATCTTCCATACTTGGGAAGATATTGTGGTGCAAGAGGATGAAATCATTGATACATTTCATTCTTCAAAAGATAGTAAGATTGATTACATAGATGAAGATTCTAAATCAACATTAGATCCCCCATTGATAGAAGATCATAAAAAATTAGTTAGCTTAGTTGAAATTATGAACACACATTACAATATTAGATATCATTTAGTTATGGACCTCCAAAAATTCCTCTAATTATTGTACCTCCTAAAAATCCTCTAATTATTCAACCTCCTAAAACACCTCTCATTATAGAACCTCCTAAACCTCATTACCATATATTGAACTTTGCAAGACAACTCACTAGTAATCATGTGCAACAAGATGTGTTGAAGAAAAAATTTATCATTTAGTTTCTCACACGTATAACACAAGGAATAATAAGAAACCATTTAAAAAAACAATGACATCTATTCCATTACCTCAACCATATTGTACACCCCCACTTAGCCTTCCTCAATGTAGTGGTACAGAAAATGATCTCATTGAGAAAATTTGTAATACTCCAACAAAAATCTCACTTTGGTATTTGATTCAAAAATTACCTACATACCATGAGAAGCTCCAAGAAGCTTTGTAGAAGATTAATATCTTGCTTTCTATCAAACCAAATGATGTAGTAACCTTGTTTGAATGTATGTAAGTGAAAAAATTTGATATTATAGTCCCTGAACATGAATTGCATCCACTTGAGGTCCAAAGCCAACATGAGGCTCTAATGATAATGGTTTTTATTAATAAAATTGGGTTTAGGTGTACTCTTATAAATAATGGATTAGGTCTTAATGTTTGTATCACTGATCTTCTAGATGAAATCAGTGTGGATAAGAATCTTATAGAACCTAATGATATTTCTCTTTGTGACTTTGATAATGTTAGTAAGAAACCACTGGAGACAAACACACTACCCATTAAGGTGGGGATCGTGACTTTTCCTGCACTTGTACATATCATGTTGGGACCTCATTCATTTAATCTTCTCCTAGGTAGATCATGGATTTCATTCATGTCTACTCTTCATCATGAGATGAAATATGAATATAATAATAAGTTATGTACAATAAATTGGAATGAAAAAAGTTATAATTCAAAAATTGAAGCCAAGCATAACACTTCCAACTCTCTTATTACCTTGATTCCATCTTCAAAATTTGATCCATTACCTTCCAATGATAATGATACTATTAATGTGCTCTTGGGTGATGATTTGGGGTTATATTTTATACCTTGTTTCAATTATGAGTCTAAAATATTTCCATCAAAGTCTAAAGAGTTGAATACAAATGATGATCATGATATTGCCTCATCTTCAAACACATGTTTTGGGAGCATTATATTTGACACCCTCCTTTAAATTGAAGAGTAAAAAATCTCATAATCTAAACCCAATGAGTCTTTTTTCATTTTCTCAATCTATTTTTACATCAACAAATCCAAAAACATCACCCCTTGATGGTTATCTAGGGTCTCTTTAGCTTACATCCCTCATGTGTTGATGATGCCTAACATTGAAAAACTCAAAAAGGATTTGTATTCTTGTGAAAGAATCAATTCTTCTCATGAGAATTTAGATAATACTTCTCCATTTGAGTTGGAAGAGTGTTATGGACTTGGATATAAAATTCTTTCTAAAAGTGGATATAATGAAAACATGAAACAAGGAGAGTCTACATTGTACCTTTATAAAATGGGTTTATGTTTCCAACCTTCTCCTTCATCTACATCTCATATTCTATCATCTACTATATTTAAAATATCTTGTGCTAAGTGAGTGCACTTTTCTTCACAAAATAAAAACTTGTATCCTACACCTTTATCAAATAAAGAGCATATTTTATTGAGGCTCCTTAGAGCCTGCTTGATTACTCTTCCTTCTCCAACATGAAATTTTTTTTATGGCAATAATTTTTTTGTGCATATCATCAAGTGCATGGTTATTCCACAAGTGAATGTCACACCTTGGGTAGTAAGATAAAATAACTTGGTGATTGAGGTGCTCTTCCATGTGTTGATGTACCTAATCACTATAAACAATAATGATCTCTTCTATAGCATTGCTTCTCACTATGTGGTATTTTTGTTTCCTATGTTTTCTCATTTTCATTGATGGTCATACAATCTTAAGGGCAACTACATTTTTCCATGGTAGTAACACAATTGTATTTTGTATGGTTTTCTTTTCCTTTACGCTTGGGGGAAAGGATAACTAGTTTTTGGGAGGTGTATATTCTTTTCTAGAATCCCCTCTTCCCCTCTTTTTCCTTAAAATACCAACATAGTAAGTATGTTGACATTTTAAGGGGGGCATATCACCCTATCCATTCTATATTTTTCTTGTGAGTTCAGATTATTGGCATACCCATTTGGTGGTGGTGTTGTTTATAATGCTCACTAATTTGTGGTTGTTAATTCATCCCTTCTAACAATGAGAATTTATTAGTTCCCCATGATGTTAAACTTTTGTGTGGTCCTTGAAGCGTGATTGGTAAGATAGTCCATGGAGTTGGCATAATAGAGCTTGTTGATTCATGAATTTACATGGCCACCTATCATAATAGACCTTGCTTTCCAATGAATCCATGCATTTTATGAGTGATTTAAAATCCTCTTGGGAGCACCATTTTATTTAAACAACACATTCAATGGATGATGTTTGGTAATTGAGATAAATTTAAGACTAATGTATCTTTACCTTACTAAATTGAATCCTTTTTAGTACTAACTCATGTGTTTGTATTTTTCTTATGTCTTGTTGTTTTCATTCTATTTACATCATGTTTGCATTTTATTTATATCATGTTTCTCTTCACATTATATTTAAGTCAAGTGTGTCTTCATAGTGTATTCTTCACATTTTTCATGCTCCATTGCATCTCATACATGTGTGTTCCTTTGTCCCTATGTTGTCTTTCCATAGGATCTTGAATATTGGGGGCTAGTGCATCCCCTAAATTCATTGTCATCCTATCTCTTCAATATTTGGATAATTGAACCCCTCTTGACATATTCTTAATTTAGTATGAGTCTAAGAGTAAGTTCATACTCTTACTAAAGTGGGGTTAAATGTAGAATAAAAAATTGTCACCCTTGACAATTTCACACTAGGATTAGCTCCCTCCTATGTGCTTGGACCTATTTATACATTGATTACCCATTTTATAAATATCTTCAGAAAATAAAACATCAAAAATGAAATTACGCATTTAATATTTTTATCTCGACAATTTTGATCCCTAAAAGAAGGAATCTAGTATAGGGTGCCTTGCACCCTAGACAAACACTTTTGACTCAAAATTTAAATATGTCAGTGTTGGTAATTTATTACTCAATTTTCCAATTTCAATTATTGGTCATTGACATTTTATTTTAGGAAATTAGAATAATTCCATATAAATACAAGATATTTTTTATCATTTCAATTAGGGAAGAAGAGCTAAGAAATTTAATAGAGAAAATTAAGGATCCTAAAATTAGTCAAGGAAATTCAAGCTCATAGATCTAGCAATATTATTACAATACCTTCATCAATCAAGTTCAAGTTTGCAAGACATCAAGTAGAATGAAGCCATTTATGTTCAAGGAGATATCATGATCAATCATGCCAAGCCATGAAGATGTATTGGGTTATCCTCTGCATGCCAATTGTAGCAATCTATTATGTTTTTGAATTAACCTTTTGTAGGTATATCAAGAATTCAAGGCATCCATCGATCAACATCAATCAACTTGTGTGCGGCATCTCTTCTTCAATGGTTTTCAAATAAAGTTAACATTATATCATTTTTCATTTATCAATTTCAATCAATTATTATTATTTTAGTCTCTGCTCAACCCAAGGCATTCCCTCTTGATCATTATTAATTGATGTATGTAGAGGTAGAAATACCAAAACATGGTTTGACTTAGCGAAGACCCTCTACAACACAACCTTTTCCCCTATTTTCCTATGTAAAGGTCAGATTTGAATATTCCAATAGAAAATGGCATGGGAAAATAGAGTGCATACCTTAGTCCAAATCTCAGAACTTTTAGATCCGAATAATAAAGAGTCCAATCTAGTGTGGCATATTCCCTAGACTAGCCAATTCAAGCTCAAAATTTCATTATAGGTTTCTCTCTATGTCTTAATCTCATATCTAAAGCTGCTCTAAAACTTTTCCTTTTTATTTGTGCAATAAATTATTTTTTTAGATCTAGGATTGTATGCCAAATAGGCTTGTCAAATCACATAAAAAATTTATTATCCTCACAATTCAAAACAAAAATAAACAATAGAGCATTAGCTCTCCATTGTGGTAGCATGTCAATTATAAAACCCCAATCAATATGTTTAATGTTGAGTCAAGTGAAGAGGAGATAATTGTTAGAGTAAAGTAATTAATTAACTTTACTCTCCTCTTAAGATTTCACTTTATGCATATATTAGTCATTTAATAATTAATATTTAATTATTAAATGCTCTCTCCTTAGGGTTAGGTTTTCCTTTCGGTGTTGATCTCCTTTATAAGGATTGATCTTTTGTTTTGTATTCAATTCTTGATTCATTTTTTTCTCTGATAATAGATCTTGCACTTTGTTAGAGCCAAAACCCTTGTCTTCGTTCTCTCTCTTTCTTTGTGACAGGTTTCTTGCATGCAGGCTTCTTTGGGTTCTGTGGATTTGTATTTCTCAAATCCTACATGGTATCAGAGCCAGATCTGTTGCAGCCTGTTCAGTCTTTTGAAAGATTTTGAGATCCAGGTTTTGGTTGCTTCAGATCTGTGTTTTTTTGTCTTCTGGTTTTTTGGAATAGGGGGTACTTTTTTTTGGTGCACTTTGAGCCCAAATGGACCTCACCGTTGAGCTCGCAGCGTCCAAAAACCCCTATTTTCATATAATATAGGTCTGATTCAGACACAGTTGCTCCAGCAGGCAAAAAATTTTTGCCCCAAGGCCGTACAGCCCCAGGGCATGCAGTACGAGGCGAAAAATCAAAAAAATCAAAAAAAAAAATTAAAAAAAACAAAGTTTTTTTGTTTTTTAAGCATTGCCCATTCAAAAGGCGAGTGCCACCAGCTAGCCACCAAGCGGCCACCCGCAGAGGAGGCGGCCACCGTGCTCAGCCCCCGGGCCGCCACCCCAGCCAGCGGACAGCCCAGCCGCCACCAGCTCTCCACCGGTCGACCGCCCCAGCCAGCGCTCCGCCCGCGCTCAACCAAAGCGCCGCCCGGGCTCCACCCTCCGCCGGCGCGCAGCCAGAGCGCCGCCCGGGCTCAGCCCTCCACCAGGGCACCACCAGGGCACCACTAGGGCGCCACCAGGCCCCTGCTTATGTATTTTTTTTTACCTCTTTCGGTAAATCGGGCATAAATCGGGCGTCTGAGCTCCGTTTTTCGAAAACAAATAGGAGTTGGAAAGCTGGCTCCAAGCCTGTTCTAATGGTGTAGGAATTTTTTCAGATTTTTTTAGTTTGATTGCATTTTTTCGCAGTCAAAGTCCGATGAGACTTTTGCACTCCGAGGGGCATAACTTGCTCATTTTTGCTCCATTTTTCAAAAGCGAATAGGCATCAGAAAGGTGGTTCTGTGCTCTTTCCAGATATATAGTCTATTTCATTAGTAAACTTATCAGGTACTCAAAAATTTGTCTCAACCAGTTACTGCTCTTTATTGCTTTTTGGCTTTCAGTATTGTACTGGGGATTGGATCTTGCATTATGGGGGGGTGTTTTTTATTTCTTTCTTTCTGTTATTTACATCAGAAAACAAGAATCTTCAAACACTAAACCAAAACAAACAAACCCCTTCTGCATCTTCTGTCTAGTTCTGAAAGAACACTTAATAATAATTAAAAATAATAATAATTAAAAATAATAATCAGAGCAGTTGAGGCACAGTTCACAGGATGGCCGACAGACCTATTGAACCTCTTACACCGCATAATTACCACACTTGGAAGGGTCGCATGATGACTCTTCTCCAGTCTCGAGGGTTATGGTCCTGTTTGGATGAGGTTCAGCCTCAGTTGACACGTGCCTTTGAGGTTATGCAGCACAGGAACAATATGGATCAGGCTATGGGATTGATGGCTTTACACATTTTTGACAGTCTCTTGTTTCATCTTGAGGGTTGTCTCACTCCTCGAGCCATTTGGACCAAGTTTGATGGACTTTTTGGTACTGTCAACGAGTTCAGAGCTTTGCAGCTTGAGGCAAAGTTAACTTCCTTGGTACCTGATTCATTTCCCTCTATTGAGGACTTTCTGATGAAGTTCAAACATCAAAGATCTATCTTACAGGGTTGTGGTAATACTAAGACTGATACAGAGTGCATTTTCCTGATCCTCTCCAAGCTTTGGGGTCCATTTCAGATTTTCTCTTTGACCTTCTATTCCACCATGGATGCCTTGGGTGCTCGACATGTCATGCCTTCCTTTGAGGTCTTTTGTGATCGTCTGACTCGTGAGCAAGCTAAGCTTAAGCAGTTGGATTCACTTTCAGGTTCACAGAACCAAGCGTTGGTAGCCCAGTCCTCCACGGGAAAACAAAATCATAAACCAAAGACCACAGAGCATTGGAAGGATTCCAGTTCACAGCACATCTCTGATTCACCTTCTCCTAAGGGGGAATCATCGAAGAAAGATAGACCTAAGTGTGCTTATTGTAATAAGCCAGGACATTCTGAGTCCAAGTGTTATGAGAAGAAGATAGATGGATATGCCAAACAGGTTTCAGATTTGACAGCTCTTCTTGAGAGGAACAATATTCATCACTCTTCTTCATCTACATCAGGCGAGTCTTCTTCTTCATCTTCATTCCAGTTAGATGGAAAGGCCCCACATAAGGGTCATGCATTATGTGCAACCACTAGTTCACATTCATCTAGATGGCTATTGGATTCAGGTGCTTCACACCATATGGCATCTTCTCAGGACATGTTCTCATCCTTCGAGGCTACATCCTCACCACACATATTGATGGGTAATAACACTTATATGAGTGTATGTGGGAAAGGTTCTATCAAAATTGATGATGGTACATTCAATGATGTACTATGTGTTCCATCTTTGTCCACTAACCTTCTCTCCATCTATCAGATTGCTCACAGTGGGACAGGGAAGACAGTTGAGTTTACACCTGATTCAGTGCACATCAGAGACATTCAGACTGGCAACATTGTTGCAACAGGGACAGTTGATCACTCTTCCCGATTGTATGCATTCACACACTTTGGTCCACCATCTCCATTGTCTGAGTTTTCCTCTCTTTCTACAAGAGAGCATGCAGTATCTGAGGTGAAGTTTGGTCACTTGAACTTATGTGTTCTTCCATCTATTCATGAGACTAGTGTTGAGACTTCTACACCTCTACCTCCTGTTGAGATCACATCTATTCAACAGGATTCCTCTTCAGCTATGACTAACATTGTTGCTCCTCTCATCGAGCCATCAAGTGTAGTTGTTTAGGCCATATCAGAGGAAATTTCTTTCCTCACATATGACAGTTTCAGCACACCTGTTATCCCATCTTCATTGGAGATTCCATTTTAGGATCATCTTGAGTTGTTTGATTCACCATCTTGTTATTCAGACACTCATACTGCAGTTCCATTCTTTAGTGAGCATCATCTAGGATTTCCATTTTCACCTCACATTCAGGGATTTCCTCTTCCTCGACCGTTGGATCTGTTTCTTCCCCCGAGGAGACGCATTGTTTTGATCATTGGCACAGGGGTTCTCTCATTCTAGGGGGGTTTTGGAGCCTCTTCTCTCTCCTATGGGGGAACATATTTTGTACTTGCATGATAGAAGCAGTTCTTGGGGGGTCATGTTGACTCCTCCTTCTATCTCTCTTCTTCTTTCTCTCTTGTTCATCTCTTTTTGGAGAGGAGTTTTTTCCCACTGGGTTTTCTCCTTTACTCCACTTTATAGAGATTTCCTTGTATTCGGGTACTTGATCAGGCCATGTTGTCGGGACCCTCTGTTGCATTGTAGTTCCTTTGCTTTCTTCTACATTGTTTGTAGCTGCATTGTAGCTCATCTTAAGGGGGGGTGTTAGAGTAAAGTAATTAATTAACTTTACTCTCCTCTTAAGATTTCACTTTATGCATATATTAAAGCATTTAATTATTAAATGCTCTCTCCTTAGGGTTAGGTTTTCCTTTCGGTGTTGATCTCCTTTATAAGGATTGATCTTTTGTTTTGTATTCAATTCTTGATTCATTTTTTTCTCTGATAATAGATCTTTCACTTTTTCAGAGCCAAAACCCTTGTCTTCGTTCTCTCTCTTTCTCTGTGACAGGTTTCTTGCATGCAGGCTTCTTTGGGTTCTATGGATTTGTATTTCTCAAATCCTACAATAATCTTAGTTATCCCAATTGAATCTAGGATCACTTTTACTACTCAACATTAGAATTTTTTGTGCTCTATCATGCCCCAAATTTAACTCAACCTAAAACAAACATGGCTATAATTTTTTTTAACTTCCTAATGTTATTCAAGTTTTATAATTAATCGATAGTTGATGACATCAAGTTTACAATGTCATCTCATTGCTTAAAGCATCCTAGTTTATAATTGATCTATGTGTTTCAAATTGAACACTAGACCATTCCTTCCTTGGTGTACTAAGGTATAACTAAGGATCACTCCTTTAAAATTTTAAACTACGTCAATTACTAATTCCTTCTTTTCCAACTATAATTGTATCTCTAGTTAAGCTATAAAGAATCATATTAATACATAATAAGGAAGTTTTAACTATTAAAAATGATAGGAAAAGTTGTGTTCAAGAGATAACCATACACAATATACATGCTTGAAGATTAAAGGTAAAAGAGAACATTTCACTAGCTTTATTATTAACTTCAACAATGAAAGAACTATCATTATGCCATAACTTAAGTGATAGAATGATATAAATTTTTGAGGTATAAGTTACAATAAAATTTTACTAGTTGTTTTAATTAATAATTCTCATTTTAGATGTGTAAATTTAATTAATCCCCACTTGGTTAACCCAACCTTCCAAATCAAGGTTTTAAGGTATTGAACAATCCTTTGTTTGATAAGTTGGAAACTAAAGGTTTTATCACCCTTCAAATTTTAGGAAATTATCTAAATTCCCTTATTACAATTTTGCTTACCTACTTAACCTAACTAATGAGGTAGATTTTCATCTCAAATTTTATTAGTTTATTATATTAAGTATTTCATACTTTCTTCACACAATTATTCAAATCAAGGAAGAAACTAGATTACCAACTTCTAAATTTTTTTATCAGATTTTATTGGTTTTACAATAATCAAAAGGCTTAATATTAAATTTCTAAATTATACTAAATTGAAATTTTTGAATATTTCTAAATGAATATTTCATATCAAAAGATTCACTACTTTCCATATAATTATGCTACATCATTTGTAGATTGACAAGTTCCTAAATCTTGTTAATTCACTGACAACTTTATACATATAAGTGCTAACTTATTCATTTTCATTTTGTTTATCCTTTCAGATTATATTTGAACTAATGGGCTAACTTGGAAACTTACATCTTATAAGTAATACCTGAACCTTCTATGATCTATATTAAAATTATTACACCCACATGCTTCCTCTTGAAGAAATTAAAACATAAACTATTGATGATATTATTCTTAATAATGGAGTCGATTATTCTTAAACTATTAACTAATAGTTTATTTTTCCTATTATTCCTTCTTATAAATCCCTTTCAGATGCTTGATTTCCTGTGAAGGTCTAACTTTTATAGAGTTATTTGAAAACTAAATCAAAGACCCTTCACTACATATTATTGTTAGATCAAAGTGATAAGTCACAAGCATCTTCATTTAACTCTACAGACTAGAAGAGCAAGATAACTTTAGCACTCAAATTGCAAAGTCATTTATTTGTTTTCTGAGCATACTTCATGTGGTTGGTGGTTGGTCTTTATCATATGTTCAAAGCAGATATTAACAGAGTGATGGGGGTTGACACCATCCATAGGGGTGGCAACTCTCAGTCGTGACCCCTTTCCTTGAAGAGACCGCGACCTATGGTGGCAGCCAAGGCCGACAATCCAAGACAATGACCTATATTATCCCTCTAATATCTCATGCATATACCTATGTGAAACACAAAAATTTAAGCCTTTTTGAACCTGTCTACTTTGTCAGCTATTTGCATTGCAAAACAATGTGCAATCATCAACAAAACAGATTGCAGAATGCATACTCAAGATTGATATTAGTTTTATACTTATTTAATTTCTTCCTTTCCCAGTTTACGATTTCCTTGTATAACTTAATGTTTGATACATAACTAAAATCATGGATTTGTCATATTTTAATAAGTTCCTTCGTTTATTACTCTGTACAGTCAAATCTCAATGTTTTATTTAAAAATTTCATTTTGACACAACAAACTGCCCTTTCAAGAATATATAAAGATTACATCCAAACTATACTATTATCACATTAGTTTTTTTCATCTAGGTTTGAGATTTCCTTTTTGAATCTAAGATTAATTTTGTTTGTAGAGAAGGGGGGTTTGCTACTCATGAGTCTCTTTATTCTCAAGAGATTCCCAGGGAAAGAACTACCCTAAACTACCTCAGACTACCTTAAGGAATAGAGCAAAAGTTTCAAGATCAAAATGAGTAGGTCAAAGACATCTTCTGAACAAACTAATAAGTTTTTAGCCTAGGATGGCAATGTAGCGTACAAATGACAACACGATGCGTTGGAGTCCTAGAAGTGTGTTGGAGTCTTGTACAAAATAAAAACTAAGAATATTGCAGAAAACCAAAAAGTAATTACTTCTACTCTATCTGTTAAAGACTCTTGGAATGCAAGAAAGCAACATAATATAGTAGAACTAAAATAAAGTAAAGTAAAATAAATGTAAATAATAAAACTAAGGAAAAGAAAGCACTCACAATAGACCAAGCAATAAAGCCTCCAGCAAATGAATATCTTCAATTCCTGCACACATAAGATCATGCACATCTTTGGTCTTGTTCCTAGCCTTGTTGCAAGCCTTGGTCCAAAT
This sequence comes from Sequoia sempervirens, assembly GCA_007258455.2. Taxonomy (NCBI): domain Eukaryota; kingdom Viridiplantae; phylum Streptophyta; class Pinopsida; order Cupressales; family Cupressaceae; genus Sequoia; species Sequoia sempervirens. The sequence goes on along the minus strand of VDFB02058242.1, from coordinate 204,082,036 downwards.
CCAATCATCATTGAGATGTATCCTTCTCAATCTTTGTGTGTTTTTGGGATATATCGTTCCCATATCAATAACAAGCTATCCAACATCAATCAATCTTGGCTTTTACCTTAATTGGGGCAGCATGATGTTTTTCTTTGAATCATTTTGTGCATGCTTACTTGGTTGTCATCCCCTCATCCATTCTTTCTCCCTCTTCCCATCCCACCTTCTAGCCATTATCTGCATCATCTTTCTCATGTATCTTGCATCATCTCATCCATTTTGAGGGCACACTATGTTCTCCCAAACCCACTTGTCCTCTTGAGGGGGAATCATCATCCTCATCTATATTCCCATCATCTTTCTTCCTAGTCACTATTTCAAATGACTGGGGCATCTTCCCTAATCTAACCATTTTCTTCAAAGTACTATGTTTTAATTTTCTTTTAAATAACGTTATTTTAACACCACTTCAAAGAGGAGGAAAATATAAACACCTAACATTGACCATTATATTTGGTCAATTTACCCTAATTTATTTTATATCCTTGACCCCTATATTAAGTAATTTATATTATTATTATTTAATTAATATTCGTCATCTTGATATTCATCTAAAATCATTCCCTCTCTTTCCCCTAAAGTATAATCTAAAGTAAATAATTATTTCTAATTACTTACCCATCATTATTCCCTTTCTAATTTCTCTCACATGTCACATCTTCCAACTTTTCCTATTAACCCCTAATTCTCATCTAACCCATTCCCTAACTATGTGCACTTATTATGTGGGGTCAAACCCTCCCTCACCAACTCTTTTCATTTCTTCATTCAATTTTCCCCTTTTGGAAAAGACTCCATGTCTTTGGGCACATGGGTCTTGCTTCCAAAAGTATCCAAAAAGAATAAAAAATTTATTTATTCCTATCATTCCCTTGCCTTTGGAGTGTGAGGACAAACTTTTCCTTTATGGCAAGATCTCTTACATTTCAAAGTCATATCTCCCCTCTTGACTCCTCTCATGGTGCCACCTAGAACCATCCTATGAGTTAGGAGATAATCTATCATCCTAGCCATCCACTTTTCACTCTCAACCTATCTATCCAAACACTTAGCCATTTTCAAAGGATCTCACTCAATTATCATTGGAGTGTTGCTATACTACCAAAAATACTAGTGAGAACATATTGAATTGAATATCATAGGAAAATCTACATAATGAGAGGTCTAGCATAGTTTTATTTCATTGAATTCTATGCATGTTGAATCTCTCTTCACCTAACCCGAATGTTTTCTTGCTTTGTGTCTCCATTTTATTTTAATAGTTAAATCATTCATTTTGGAACACTTTTCATGTACACATCCCATACTACACCGAGGTTTCACCCTCCATCCTAGGAGTCATATAGACACAAAATATTTCCCTAAATGGAGAATCCATCTAGCCTAGTGAATTTCAACTTTAATTTCCTGTAAGTCATGAATGGTAAGCCTGTCTACCCAAGAAGTAGCTTTCGACATATACCACCTTGTGGCTTTAGTGATATTGTTTTCTATCTTCTTTATAATGTAGGTAGTGATTAGATTCAATCACCCTTATATTATAGGTATTTTTTGCTAAGCTTCCTAATACGATAGTTAGCTTTGATTACTATTACCTAAAAGGTAGGGTAACTACCCACACAACTGCTCCAATATCATATCCAAGGTATCCCTTAGCAATCCTTCATCTTCATGATCCATGTGAATGATGGGTAATCCCTTGTAGTAGCCCATACATTGATCATTGGCACAATCCAATGACTTCCTATCACTAAAGTATCCTAGAGGTTCACACTTACATGGGTCTTACATAATGAGGTTCACAATCCTTCATCTTCATGAGCTAGGTGAATGTTGGGTAATCCCTTGCAGTAACCCAGACATTGATCATTGGCATAGTCTAGTGACTTCCTATCATTAAAGTATCCCAGATGTTCACACTAGCGGGATCATAATGAGTTTCATAAGTACTAGTCAAGTGGACTTAGATAAGTATATCGTGATCAAGTGATTCAAGAGCCTATACATAGAATACTATAGGTTTGGAATTGAATATAAAAAACACATAAGAACCACATTGAACCCACACAATATGGCCTCTACTCGACATATAAACAAACAAATACAAACTATAAAGTTGTCAAATCCACTCACTTCATTCCAGTTGTTATCCAAAACACACAATTTAGCAACACATTCCTTATTAGAAAGATACAAGGACAATATCCAACCTTATTTAGTAATACTTATAGTTTTTCTTATAGACAACATAAGAAAACTTAATGAATTCATCCCAAACTCAACCCAAGGTCAGGAACATAGCTACAACAAATAGACCATCCATAGCCAATAAGAATACCTATTATTTTCCCCATCAAATCTTGTTAACCTAATTTTACATCATAATAGGATATGAGTTATCAAGTTCCCTTGATTCATCCATAACCATCTAATACACATTTCAACCTCAAACCAAATCTTATTAAAGAGGGAATGTCGAACAAATTTAGGAAAATCCCCAACCTTGGAGTTATTGCTCTAAATCCTCCCCCTACAAACTTGAGATCATAGAGGTGTCCTTCACCCAAGGATTTCCTATACACCTGCTTCCCAATGGGATTAAAATCACATGCAGTTATCCTCACAAGGCTTATCTCAAGGTACATACACCTAGAATTCCTACATAGAAAACCCCTCATCTGAATAATAAATAATAGTAATATGATTTTCCACCCAATGGATTTAATTAAACATCATCAACTAATATTATTTTTTCTTTCCAAACACACCAAGGTTCTATTCACATTAAGATTCTCTTACATGGAGAATAAGGGTTAGCTAGGTTTTGTTAGAAATATTGTTATCCAATATACATCTCCCTAGGCATGGATATTGAAACATACCTAGGTAAAAGGTTATTAGGTAGTCTTGACTCAATTTAAGATTAATTCATGCACATAGTTTCCCAATTTAGCAAACCTATACCACTACACTTCCATCCAAGTATACAGTCAAGATCTCAAATAAAACCTCACCACCATTATTATTCCTAATTCAATAGGACCATCTAAGAAGATCTTATAGACATCTTTGAAGGGCATTCAATAGTATTTATAAGCTTGTTTTAAGTATAATCAATGCTTGAATAAGAGAGTTGGCAACATTATGTCCATTCAACAAACATACCAAAATATAAACCCAATAACAAAATTAAAAATTACTAATAATATTCTTGATCTTCTAATTTTATTTACCCTATGGTGCAATGCCATATTTTCTAATAGTCTAGTTCATAGACTAGAAAATTTATTTATATTTTCAATTTATACTAAATATGACCTTGATGGTCAACAATAAGGTCTTAAGAGAAGTTGCATACCATTATCACATAGGGTTTATCTCTTAACTCAATATCAACAATATAGTCAAATTAAATGATAGTTGCCTTCCATTTAGTATGCAATTATATTGCGGTTCACTACATCTATCTCATATTTAAGAGGTTAATAGGCATCACTTAATCACTTTAAGCCTTTACCCTAAAATTCAAAGTGGGTTACCAAGAGTATCAACTTGCAAACATTACAAATATATTTAATACAATATGGTCCTAATGCCACTAAAACATGTCATCATCACTTACATTATCATGGAACCATAATTCAAAACTTGGATTAAGCAAACGTGTTTGTACTTCATATTATATAAAGAGGTCTATATAGTATATAGTTATATTTTTAACCCACCTCATTCCATGTAAAATATTAAGGTAAGAATATGCATGCCACCCTCCCCTTTTGTATAGTCAAAAGTTCATACCCTTGAAAAATGAAGTAATTTAATCTTAAAGAATTATCCTATAGTCATATAAAGGTGAGATGGTTTAGATAGATAAAAAACCCAAATTCTTAGGTCTCTTAATAAACTTCATTCCATAACCACCATGCCCATACTTCCCTTTTACCAAATTGATAAAGGTTTCAACTGTTAAAATTTGAACAATTTACATATTACCAAATCATATCAGTTTATTTCTAATAATAATGATCCATATCTTTATACAACTTTTCAAACAAACCTTGACATTAAGATTTTTAACTCCATTTCTTTCATGTTGTTTTGTTAACAATAATATATTACTGAAAAGACTTCAAGCTCCTAGTTTAAACAACCCCAAGAGCTCAATCAAATGACTTATAAAGTATCCAAGTCATACCGAGACTTGACCATGATTTGAGAAATTGTTCACTAAGATTGAAATTAATGCCTCTAGTAGAATAAATTACATATCAAACAGGGGTATGTTTGTTCATGAAAACCTACTGAGAAGCATTCCACATGTCACTTACTACTGGGTGTCTCGGAGTATTTTATAGAGTCAATCTTATATTATAGTATGATAATCATCTCCAGCGAAGGCTCGATGGCCAATTTAGAGGTGTAAAAGTACAAAGAGTGGGCGAGCTTCTCCAAAGCGTGAAGACTGGCCCTAAGTTCGTGACTTCTGAGACCAGCAACTCCAAGAAATGTAGGTAAACGAGCGGAACTGTTAAGAGGCGATTTGGTGCTATCTGGGGTTTGATTTACTTTTCAACAACAAACAACACTCATACCCTAGGTCGCAGCAAATACCAGAAGGCATTTTAACAATCTTCTCTTGCTTTTTGACCGTGAAAATAGCAACACAAATCAGAAAAACGACTACAGTCACAGGAATAACCTGGAATCCAAATGTCCCAGCGTCTAAAAGGGCGAGTTAATCTGCCTTGTCCCGTCGCCCTTCACACTTAACTTCCTCCAAAACTCGTCACAGTTCAAAACGTCTCAGTCATGCCCTTTTCCCACTCTCTCCTTCCAAACCAGTCTCGAATGAGCAAATAAGGGGGTCGCGAGGGTTTAAAGTCTACCCGGCGCACCATTTTCTCCCCATGACCTGCATTCTTCCCTGCAAAAGAAGGGACGCCATGCCTTATTAATAGAACGGACGTCCTTCTTTTGACCCGCGCCCCTCTTGTTTTCAATGGGGTTCGCCTCCTCACCTGCTTTTTTTCAATTTGTTTCTCCCACAGTCAACCACCATGGAAGTGGCTGACGTGGGGGATGTGACAAGACAACGGCCCAGCTTTCCTCCCAAATTCTTCATAGGCACCTGAGTCACGCACAACAACGGATACCAGTGTTTTTGTATCCAAATCAAATATCATTCAAGAAATGCAATGCAGCTCTTCTCAGAAACTAAACATAGGTCTCCAGGTTATTCATCCTACATATTTCCACTGAAATTTTTTAGAACAGTGAAAAATTTTCAATCGAATTTTAAGATCCAAGTTCCAATTCGAATTTATATTATTTCAAGACCAAACCTGGGAGCAATGAATTATGGAATGTAAATCCTGCTATAAGAAAACATTTTTTTTTGTCACTCCATAAACCTAGAGCTGCCAAATGCACACATCTGTGGGATAAAGCAGGACTAACCCTTGAGGTTTTCTCTGTCATTCTGGGGTTGAGAAGGTGTTCACATTCTTTCTGAAGCTCAAAAAATGCTCATAGAGACTACAGGAAAAGAGATAGCGTCTTACAAATGAAAAAATCACATGTACTCCCAATGGCATACAGTGTTCCCTTTAAAATTTTACAGCACATCAAACTTTCTATACAAAAAACATACAGTGTTCCCTTTAAAATTTACAACCCACTATGGCATGTAAAACATCGTATACAAAAAACAGTATTCTTTTGTCTCTCCTTGAACCTTGGGCTGCCAAATGCACACCTCTGTCGGACAAAGCAGCACTATTCCTTGAGATTTTACCCGTCCTACTTAAGTTGAGAAGCTATTGACAACTAAACGTATCCTTCAAAACTGGAAAAGGATAGTGTTTTACAAATGATAAAATCATATAGACTCCCGATCGTATACAATTTTCCCTTTAAAAGTTTACAACTCATTCATTTTCCCTTTTGTTCTTGTAAAATGATCTGTCCAGCCTCCTAGTCCTTAACAACCCAACTACTTATCCAGGGCATTTCCGTGGTGAGAAAACTCTGGATTCCATTATAAGCTTGAAATGCCATATATAAATTCCATCTATCAAACCTGGTAACAGTAAAGTATGACGCATAATCCCCACCACAGACACGTGAATATACTTACACAGAGGTGCCAAATGCACATATCAATAGGATTGGCAGGAATATTCGTCAAGAAGGCCTAGCTATCTTTATGCAAGATTCAACAAATATTTCAATAAGCCAAAAAAGAGGGAGCTCTCAATAGATGGGAGGATCAGATTTGCTTCCCAGCCATGCAGAGTTTGACACTAAAGCTGTCTAGCTCGTTCAATAAGGCTCTTTTTGTTGTCAAGTGGTCTAAGTAGCCTTTTGAGTAACTCAGCCTTCACTGACAAAAGTTTTTCTCATCACAATGAATTATAGTCCAGATGTATCACGAGCTTAGTATTATTAAAGAGAGACCTCCAGAAAAATTTGCAAATGAATTTGTGAATTTGTAATGAATCTGACATTTTGGACCACAACATTGTGGATCATCATCATGCTGAATGATTGAACTTACAAATAAGAACTCCTTATATAGATAACTCAGTTTAAAAAAGATGTAAAGAACAAAGTCAAATCTTAAATTCTTAGTAATTACTAACTAGTGCTCAATGAGAATATTAAATGAATGTCAATAGTACATCAACTATTAATAATGTCAACAAATGATATTTAAGAAATGATAGGCTTCCATGAATCGCTTAGTTCCAACTCTTCAATGTATCTATATACCTCATATGGAACAGTTAGGACTCGAATGTGGGACCTTCCATTTTCTTCCGGAGTGCTCTACCAATTGAGCTACCAGTCCATCATCGCTCCAACTGTGACTTATTTCCAACACTCTCCCTTAAGCCACACTGCAGGTGCTCGGGGCTCCTAGCCTAGCTTTGAAACCTAAGACCTTCAATTTTCAGCTAGAGTGCTCTACCAACTGAGCTACTGAACCCTCTTTGACCAGCCCATCATGGGTCCAGATGTGAATTATGTCCAACACAGTTCTATTGATATTTTTTAGTGATATTTTTTAGATGTTTACCAATCTCCATCACCTCTCTCAGCTATCTATTCAAGCAGTGTTCATCTCTTACCAGAATTCTTGCTTTTGCCAAGTATATATCATGAGATGTAACCTGCAACTGCTTAGGTAGGACATAATTCCTATAGCAACATGATAGATATCTGAACTATGCTCCTTAAGCTAATTTATCTGAAGTCAAATTCCAGCCTGCTTCCCTATTAAATCTCCTTTTGTGTTCTTCCTATTCAATTTTGCAATCCAGCATACACAAGCCTCTAATACTCTAATCTCAATCAAATGTGATTACTGACATCCAAATCTTAAGAAAATAATTATAAATAAGCATCACAGTCAGGGGCTTAGACTTGCTCGCATAAGATCTACCCAAGTAATAAAATATATCAACTCCAAATATAACATAAGTCCACATGGCAGTGCACTAACAAGAGATAGTATGTTTGAGCTTCACAATGAGTCATTTGAGATACTCAGAAAAAACTTGTCCATTAGGCCAGTTCGAGGAAGGTGTGTGCAAAGTTGTATGGTAATCTTGGGCAAAATCTTACAGTGTTTAATAACGATATCAGACTTTTTCAGCAGTGTGGATTGGAGGTGAACTTTAAGAACATGCTGTCTGGGATTTAACCAAGAAAAACTCAGAAAAATTATGAGAAACTAAAATATGCTGAAACTTTCATGAAAATTGGGGGTATGCCTTGTTTTTATTTGATCAAGTTAAATAAAAAAATGCTCATTTTTCATCCAGTGCAACCCTAAAAAATATTTTTTGAATTTTAAAATCAAAGCAAGGTTCACAGGTTGCAGCCTCTTGAGGTCAAGGGATAGCACCCCTACCATGTTTCTTGTCCCAATATAGGATGGGGTCAAGAGGCAAAGCCCCTGCCACCAAGATTGTATTAGGGTCTTCAAAACCATAGAAACCTTCATGGTACATGTCATTCTTCATAATTATGTCACTTTTAAGTTTTAACCAACTCCAAACCATTCGAAAAGTGCAAGCATCAAGGACATAAAGAAGTAATTAGGCCCTAGTTGAATGAAAATGGAACAACTTTTTTTTTAAACTGCCCTTGAGTGTGTCCTAATCAATCCAATGTTTGGTTTCTTCAGAAAAATCCAAATCTGCTTTGAAAATTTCTAAATCTGCAACGTAAAAATGATATTTTGACTGAAATTTTGAAAAAGTATTTTATAGGCAAATTTTAAATGCCAGTTTAATCCCAAATAAACTACGAAATTTTCTTAAAACATCACAAATAAATCATGATTTCTAAAAAAATCACAGTTCATTCATGATTAAACCAGTATTGAAAGAATCCCTTATTATCAGAGAAGATAACCAGAAATCCAATCTAAAATGGATCACCAACATTGTTATCTTAGATTTGTTGTACACTTTACAAACCCTTGTAATAGTTCTCTCACCACTTAGAAAAGCAATGTAGATTGCATTTTCAAGATGTATATTGGAACAAAAAGTTTCCAATATGCTAATTTATTGATTGTAGGGATTGAGATAATGAGTGTATCTCCTTGCTTGTTTTGCAAGTACTCTTTGAAAGCATCCTTTATCTTTGTTTCTTGCTTTTCTCAGAATGTCGGACTTTGCATGCATGCTTTGGTAGCACTGATAGGGTGCATGGGTGGCACAGATGGAGCTTGGCAACCTATATGCTTTTGATGCTTTTCTGCTTTTGCATTCGCATGAATTGGGCATCTTATGAACCTCACATTAAAATAATAGAAGTGCTGTAATAAATTCAGAAACAGAATGCAACCTTGAGGCAGAGCAACACGATACAATGTTACTAAAAGTAAGCCATTGCAAACTATTTCAATATAAAATCCAAATATATTTAATATTTTTCACATGCCTCATAAATTTCTTGTCAACAATGTATAATACTCAACTACTACCACTACCATTTACCCTACACATGTGGGGTAAATACTTCTATTCTAATTAACTACTAGGATGGATACAAAGCATATGCACCCTATTCCTTTATTCAATACTTGGTGTAAGACACCATAATACCATATCCCTAGGTACATTACAAAACACTTGGATTGTATGGATGTATTTTGAAAATCCATAATGAGATTAAACTTAAAACATGTGAACTAAAATATCCACACATAATGGATAATGAGGTTTAACTTAAAACAGTTAACAAAGACAAGCAAGTTTGCCTATTCGTAGTAACTAGTAACAAACAACACCATCAGGATCTGCAATAACAAACCATTCCCAACTAGGGCATTCTATATCGCAAATTCACTGAATTTTTGTAAACTCAAAGAAGTTATTGAAAGTGAGTGTAGTTAGATGTCCAATCAGACTTTACGGTCTTTGTTGTAAAAACTGTGAAGAGGTGGTTTCTCGTCCACTACCTTAAAATACATGTCATGAGGCCCATAAAGCATTAACAAGCTTCGAGCATGCCCTTATTCTCTACTCTATATAATTTCATTTGCAACAAATTTCGTTGCAACTTAGGAAAAGAGCCCACAGATTGATTACTTACATCCTTATACAACCGTCCCAGCAGGATTTTTCAGAATCTTTGAGATAAGGATGATATCATATTCTAAAGACCTTTATGGTTTCAGAAGCCATGCCTCTTATAACAGAAATATATTAGAAACACAAATCAATGTTATGGAAGTTAGAAGTGTCATAAAAGCCTCCAGTTCAAAATTCATACAATCTTATCCAAAGTAGATGGACTGAGAATAAACAGTACGTTTGGTTCAGTTATTTGAAACTTTATTACACAGTCCAAGTACCAAAGGAACAATATACTGACTGTGTGCTGCTATAAGAATTAATAAGAGTCAACTTATAGTTGCAATCTATCTTCCAAACTTACAGTTGCAATCTATCTTTCAAGAAAACAAATATGGGGCAATCATTATCTTTTTAAGCCATCCATTATAATTTCTAAACTCACTCAATGCTTTGAGTTTGAATCTGATAGTTTCTCTCTGTAGACAACAGTCTTGCATATGGGATACATTTTAAATTGAACAATCAAAAAATCTTTATGCAAACCCTCTAGCGGGAGGATATTGCAATTCAATTTTTAATTTGATAAAGTTCAGAAAATATATAATGAATGTGGGCCTATATTTCAAATACAATAAATCAGTAATGAAAAATAAATTTTAAATGAGACATGAAATTCAATCAATGCAACGGAAAACCTACTTAATTGCTTTTGAACTTGTATTGTTGGTAGCACCCAACTACCAGACAACGTGGTGGGGCATACAATTGCCAATCAACTTTTACAAATTTTAATATTATTTTGCGAATGTCAAGTGATGCAGCATATGCATCCTAGTCCAAGTAAACAACCATATTAATAATGCTTCCTAAAATGAGTCATACCAGTAAAACTAAGTCCTGAAATTCCTTGTAGAATTTCCATGGTTAATATGCATCTCGAAGTTTGTTTTACCAAATTTTAGTTGGAAAGTCCTCCAATTGTGAGGTATTTCATTAATCAGCCCTTCAACAATCTAACTAGACACCAAATGACAAAAATTTAAAGTTAACTTCAATTCTTCATTACAAATCATCCAGTCCCAAGACTGCTGTTATTTGCACTTGTCACTGCTAACCATATCGCATCAATCCACCACTGAAAAGCTTCCTTGCATCGGATTCCAATTGTCTGCAAAGAGTTTGTCCAAAACATAAATAGTGCTTTCTGGTCATCCAGAGGAAGGGTCCCTACCACTTTAGTAACACGCTCAACAAATATTTCAGAGTATACCAGAGATCGACCATGCAAAGTCCCATTGTAACAATCCATCTTACAAATATGATATGCCATAACTGGCACCCACATTCTCAGAAAAGAAATTCGGAAAGACTTGGGAACAGTTATATCCCCATTTGCCAAACCCTTCATATACCTGTCCACTAAAATTTGTAGCAGATAATCTGTGAATAATTGGGAAAAAACTTGGTAGCGGTAGCTGCTGTAGATATCAGTATTTTCGTAAAGTAAAATTTCAGGTAGTTGTGAATCTTCGACAATCATTTTCAATGTAGTTTCGAATATTCGAATATTGCAAAGCTTAGTAACATCTAATAGCCACAATAGATTCTCACAAGCCGAATCCCTTGTTTCACTATTGAAACAATTGTTTTGACGATTCTTAATACACTCAATTTTGAGACTAAATTCATTTATAATTGCGTCTCTACATACCTTTTGCACAGCGGGAAATGCATTGCCTTGGAAAATTCCACTCAGGTGTTGCTCCATTGTAAGCCGCATACCCTTCAGAGGTACCATATGGGATTGCTTTTTCCATATAGTAGAAAACATTTCTGGCAATTTCTTTTTTAAGAGCTCTAACTCTCCACTAAACGAGGAGTTGGAAATTCGGAGCCTGGCAGATAAATCGCCAGAAACACTTACTTGAGGAGATGATAGTAGAGACTTGATTTTGAGTGATTGATGGGGAGTCCATGGAACCGCTTCCAGATAATGCATGTATGCATCAATGCCTTCTTCAAACAGTAATTCAGAAGCAACGGGAAAAATGTCTAGGGCTTCATCTACGCAAGAGAAGAAAAAGGTCTGTTCCGTTGTAAGATGAATACATGAGGCGAATACACTTTATGTAATTCTCAGCAACGCCATTAGGAGGAACAGTTAACTTGATTTCAGGAGGCGAAATATGTAAAGACCACCGTTCGGAGAGCCTCACCTGAAAAAACTTGGATTTGTTCAAAACACGAGAATGTAGATGCAAAGGATTACCTTCATATTCAACACCGTCGGAGCAAATTAACCTCAATATAACATCGCCATCATTCTCGTAACCGATTTGGAAGGATGTGCGTCCATTGCCGCTTGCGATTGAAGGGATGGAAGTGAGGCATTCAGACTTCAAGCCGCACCCTCATCTTCTCTCAATGCTAACTGAAAGTTAAATATAACTTTTTAAATGTGAATCTCCGGAAACTTGGCAATGTTATTTTTAAACGATCATAGCTTCAAGGGTTGATCAAACCAAACCCAAGCGATAGGTGACAAATGGGGATTTCTAAAACAGCAACACCTGTGCGAGTTCAGGTTGATGGATTAAAATGTCTAACTCGTTGTTATGGATGTGATATTTTAATATGTCTGGTGTTTTATTATAACATTTATTAAGGTTTAAATGTTTAGAGGTGTGATTCGTTTAGGTTTTGGCTTTAAGTGATTTTGAGTGGATCTTTTGTGGGTTTTTGGTTTAGATGTACCATTATTTATCTTGTTATAATATATTTGTTCAAAAGACAAAAATGTCAATATCTATGTAATCCAATTGTTCCCATTAATTTTATTATTCTTTCACATTTTATTTGATGTAAGATTGTTTAGATAATTATATTGTTTAATTGACTAATCAATTTGTTTGAGTACAAATATTTTTGTTGTTTTAATGTTTTCAAATGTATGGAAAAACAATCTACTTCAATTAAATGTATGCATCTATTATTTTGTTGTTTTTGCTTTAAGTGAACTAACTTTCTTGATTAATAAATAAGAATTAAATAACTAATTAACCAAATTAAGTGCATTACTCCATTTAATATTTGATGAAATTAATTAAATTAGAGGTGGAAGAATTATTGAAGGGTTGAAGGAAGCTTTGTTGAACTTGTGTCTACACAAGCATAAGTTTTGAAGGTTTATATTTTAAAGGATACATTTCTCTATATCTATGGTGTTGGGGTTTCTTTTCATCAAACAATGGACATCTTGTCTTTCCTTGATTAGTAAGTATTTGGGGGAACCCTAGTTTACTAGTGATGATTTTAGTTTAGGTAAGTGATGCTAGTATTTTTATGGGTGAATGGTGATATGGGGATCACCCTCCAAAGGATGGATTCTAGAGTTATTTGAAAAATACTTTCATTGACATTATTAAGGTATTATCGAAACTTAAAGGAGAAAAATGGATACTACTTCACCTGTTGAGAAGGGGATTTTGTTAACAAGAAGGAGAAAATTATAAATGTTAAATTTAAAGCTCAAAACATCACTAAGTTTATAAATTTTGATCTCTTAAAGTGTAGATTAAGTTTTTTAATCTTTGGTCA
>VDFB02058242.1:203988972-204068704 GCA_007258455.2 Sequoia sempervirens | reverse complement strand
GGGAGAGAGGGTGTGAGAGAGTGGGAGAGAGTATAGACAAAGAGATAAAATAAATCTATATAAGAAACCAACTTTATGATAATGTGAGCGTGTTTTTTAGAAGTAGAGACATGACCGTTCTAGGAAGAAATAGTGCGCTCACATTATAATGTGAGTACATTTTGTCTTGCACTAAAAATGGTAAGAAAACATAATATACCCATGATGTCGGCCCACATTCTACATATTCTCCTGGTTCTGTGCACGATCTGACAAAAAGTAGCTTTTTGAAGATTGAGTGAATTGTCGATGCATGATTTTTAGATTCCACCACCTTTTTCATGATCTTTTCACCACCTTTGCATGAAATAGCATAGTTTTCATGTTGAAAGGCATATAATATCAATTCAATTTTGAATTCTAGTTATAATTGATATACAATTGAAGTTTGGAGGGGAACAATCTTTTGAAAAAGTCAAATTGTTGAGGATTTTGAGGAAAGAATAAACAAAGGCTACATAATTGGGTAGAACTCCATTTCAAACTTTGGTTTTTTAGGTATGTGAAGTCTTTGTACATTTTATTTCATTCTATTATGGCTTGCTTTCATTTTTGTTGTTTTTCATATTCCATGTTGATCATTGTTTGTTTGTTTGTCATGTTACAACCTTAGGTTGTCAATGGACATTTTAAATTACACAATTGTATACACTTTCCAATTACATTTTTAAACCACATCTCTTTGAGGCATTTTTTTATTTAACAATTTACTTACTTTGTGTATGCTTCCAAAGATTTCTTTGAGTTATTTTGTTAAACAATTATACAAACTAGTTGATTACCTTGTCTATGCTACCAAATTTTCCATACAAGTCTATAAAAAATTGGAATATACTCCTAATGCAATAAGGGGATGTCTGCAACACACAAATACACAACTCCAATGTGCAAACACAATTTTCAATTTACAATTTCATCAAGACTTCTTTATTCATCATATTCACACTGTTCCTTTTAGCATATCAAAGTCACTGAATTGGGTATAATTCCACTCACACAACCTTTCAACTCATAACACAACACACATGAAGGACCCATTACAAATCCTTTCAACTTATCCAAAAATCACCAATGCTTGTTTTTACCAAACTACACAAATCAGGTTTCTACACTTTAAGGGCCCAAATTAGCCCATTTTTACAAAGGGACCACCTTCAAAACTTTGCGTAATCTCCTAAAACCTTGGGGAAGCATTTTATATTTGTTGAAACTTCAAATTACAACATTAGATTGTGGAGATTTAATCATTTACCACCTAAACCATAAAACCCTCTCCCTATGCTTCTAACACCCTAGGTTTTATTGAAAGTAGCACTTTCCAAACACTCCAAAACTTGAAAACTATTCAAACTAGCCTAAAATACCCTGCTCATGCTCAATCTAACTTAAAATAATGTTTTCCAACTCAGAAACTCATTTTCACTCACCAAAACCTCATTTTTCTTAAGGAAAACTCAACATTTCCTCATTTGGTTTGATGCCCAATCCAAGGATCATCCTCCATTCAAGTTTCTCATGGAATTTTATAAATTTTCCCTCCTAAAACAAACCACTTCAACTTCCAAAGCTAACATTTGAAAGAGGCGACCATTGGTCTCCCTCTTTAATACACTTTTACAACCTTGGTGCAGGAGAACCTACACCTCCTCCTTATTTGATCATTTGATGGTAATTAGGAGGTTAATAGGTAGGTGTATGAGTCTTTGATCATGTTTTTTTTGAATAAGGTTTATCAATACCACTAAGCATGTCTTAGGTTGAGTTTTTTTGTTTAGGTGTTAAAATGTGAAAAATGGTGATCTTGCACTAAAGTATCTTTGTAGCCTTTGAAGGAAAGCTTTTGAATTTACATGTAAAGTGTGAAATATTAGTGTTTTTTCTATGTAATAAGGCTCATTTCAAGCCATTTGTGTGGTTTTAGTGAGTTATAGGTGTAAGGGGTGCAAACTTACAATATGAGTAATTTATTGTTGTGAACAAAAATGCATGTGAATGAGGGCTTAGGCCTAGGGTTTGGGAGAATCTCTATGATAGGTCATGAAGTTTTCAAATTTTAGGCATGTGTAGGGTTAATTTCCTTTTTTCAAGTTGTTTTTAAAGTTTGGGAGGTTGTGGAAGTAGCATATTCAATAAATGCTCTTGAATAGTGCATAAAACACAAATTTTCAGGTTTGGCATGAATTTTTCCATACTAGAGGAATCTAGTGGTTTTGGAGGTTTGGGAACCTAATAAATGCTTCCCCAAGGTTTCAAGGTCATATGATAGGTTTGAGGGCATGTTGCTTTGCAAATTAGGCCTAATCAACCTAATTAGGTTAGCCTTGAAGGGGTGTTTTTAGGGATTTGATCCAAAGGACTTGTACCTGACATTGAAATATGTGTAATAAATCTGAAATGGGTGTCTAAAAACATCAATATTTTATTTGGTGTTTGGGATAAAATTTGAGTTATTGGGCACAAACTGAGTTTCCACTACTACTAGGGTTCAAGGGGTGAATGTGTGAAATCTATCTTTTGATGATTGTTAATTTCACAACTTAGGAATTTTTGCATATTTTGAAAATAATACTACCTAAACCCATAAATACTATTGAAAATGATGCAAAGTGGCAAGGGAAGCAATTTCCTTTTCAAAAGCTTCTCTCAAATACTCTATATGCACACACCAACTTCACTATTCCTCCCAACAATGCAACTTGACCACTCAATTTGACTCACACAAATACACATCTGAACAAGACTTGGGGATGATATAAACACTCTTCAAACAACACAACATGACCAAACAAATATAACTTGCACCCAAAAACATCCATTCTTCCATCGCTCATACACAAGCCCATGCAACTTTGCAACATTCACCAATAGGACAGTCAAAATAAAACCTGATTAAAGGAATTAACTAGACAATGAAACATGGTTTTAGACTCCTAACACCATCCTCCACAAGTTCCCAAAAGAACAGGATGAAACACCCAAAACAAATGTATCAAAAGATTGATTTACAAGCCATAAACAAGGATTCACTAGGCCCGTACAAGGAAGCTTTCAACTTGTCAAGGCACACCCCAACACCCCTAATGCATTTAAAAGACTCCAACAGGTTCCCCAAGACCTGTTCCATGATTTCCATCTATTTCTAAATTACCTCATTAGTATTTAGCTACCTCATCAACTATGTTGTATATTTATGAAGCCTTGAATGACATATATTTCATTTATTTTAATGGATACATTTTTGAGGAAATAATATTCATCTCATTACCATGCTAAAGGTAAAATTATCTGCCATGCCAAAGAAATAAAAAAGGAAGAAAGATATAACAGATGAAGAGTATGAAACCTTCACATAATAGGAAAGAGAATGGGTAGCAACTTATCATGAAAAGAAGAAATTGGAAACAATTGACGAAAGCAAGCCAATTGAAGAGGAACCTTAACTGTCTAAAAGAGAAAAAAAATTGGTAGCACAAAGGGCATGAATGCAAAAGAGTCATGCTAGGAGAGATGTAGATACCGTAGTTAGAGACACACCCTCTACCACAAGTGAATACAAAGGGACACCATTAAGCACAAGCGAATATGGAGGGACACCATCTACTACAAGTGAGTATGGTTGGACACCATCCACCACATATGAAGTTGAGAGTACATCATCACTCAAGTTTGACGAAGAAGGTATGCCATTATCCCCATGTGAACCTTAAGGTATGTCTTCTATTCCACCCTTGATCAAAGGTACACAATCTAACTCACCTCAATTAAATATTGATGAAATTTCTATGTTGAGATGTATGTACCTAGGAGAACACCACCTATAATTTTGCGTAGAAAGCTAGAGTTTTTGATTAATATTGATGAGAATATTTTGTAGCACACAGAAGGTACAATTCTAGAATGCACTTGTAGAAGATATGCTGATAAGATTTGGAAAATCTTCTTTGAAAGGCTAAATGAGACCGCAAGATGTCAACTATTTTTTCAAATGATGCAAGGTTTAAAGTACAGAAACATCATGAAGACTCTTGGGTTGAAAACATCGAATGCATCAAGTGAAAACACTATTGTGAAGAATCTAATAGATGCTTATGAGAGTGTGGATAAGACTTCATGCTCAAAGGATAGTAATGTCACCCGATGTGTCATTACATCGACTTTGGTAAGATATCAAACAAAGAGATCTCTTCTCATTAAAAAGACAAGTGAACAAATGGGAATTAGTAGAAATGTTTTATCAAAATTCGTTCAAAGGAAGCAAAGAATTAAGGGCACCGATTCAAATTAATTATGGGCATTCTTGGGAAGATTTCCACATAAAGATAAAAAAGTTGTTGAAGCATTGAGAAAACTAATTGAAGATTATTGGAAGAATAATACAAGGCCATCTTCGAATCAAAGGGATGTCATAAGAAGGTGACTCAATAGTCAGAACCATGAGCCACATCCAAAGAATTTTTTGGATATGACTCAAATCCAATTTTTTCATAAATTTCAAAATGATTATCCTCAAATTAGTATTTCTCAAAGATTTTTTGAAATTCTTAAACCTTTTTATGTCAAGATAAATTGCACACACACACTACTTGTTACTGTAGACTACATATTGAATTCACTAACCATTATGATGTTTATCATTATATATGTTTAGATTTGTATACTAACAATGTTTTGTAGGATTGTGGCATAGAAGTCTCACAAAAATCTTCAAGAGAGTTCTTATCAAAAAAATTATGTCAAATAGAGGATGGAAAAATATTCTACATGACAACATGGTTGGATGGTTCATGCAAGCATTGCAGGGGCTTGCAATGAATGCTAGCATGTCAACATATGGAAATCATAGATGAGGTGGGACATAAACTAGTAGATTTTGGGAAGTTTAAAATAGTGGCATATGCTACAAAAGATGGGTCTCAAGTAAAAAGGTGTGATTTCGTTATTGAGAAGATTCCAATGTATTAGTTTATGTCCATGTTTCATGAGAATATAGTGTATGAGTATGCAAGGCATACCCACAAAGCTTGATGGATGGACAAGCAATTCAAGCTATGCAAGGACACCTTTCCAATTGGAAGCATAGTATCAATGGTTGAATTTATGGTGAACTACACTCTACAGCCACAGTGTGAGTTGCAGTCATAGTATTACAACTCCACATAGGTTTGATATTTGTGTAAATAGCATTAATTCATGCAGCTGATAGTACATAGGACCAAAGGAAGGTATTGAGGGAGTATCACTTTTATATTAGTGATGATCGTACACATTTTCTAGAGTTCGTAAAAGGTTTCTTCCAGATGTTCTATAGTGATTTGGCTCAGAGGGGCATAGCATACGATCGACATATAATATGGTCAAATAACTGTGCAACATAGTTCAAGAATGCGCACATGTTCTACTAGTTGTGCAGGATGCTTCTCACTACAAGTGTTCAACATATGTGGAAATTTTGGGAGGTTGGGCATGGAAAGGGGGAGCATGATGGTGCATGAGCATGTGTGAAAAGAGCATTAGCATGAGAAGAGTTAAAGTATAAATATAGTGCAAAGTTGACAGATGCAATTTCAATTGTTAAGTGGTGTAATGCTTCGGTGGGTCCAGGTAATGAAGGTACATCTTTAGTTCATATATTTTTTTGGTTGATGGATGATACTAACATTGCACCATATGAGGATTGTTGTACACTAACAGGATTGAGTGAGCTACACTCTTTCCTTAGCTCAAATGCAGGTTCATGAAGTATCGATACACATAAGATGGCATGCTTTTGTTCTTCATGTACAATGCAAGCCTGAAATGATTGAGTTAGGGGAGTGGGTTGACAAATGGTTGAAAAGTTATCTTAGCCCACTTCACATATATCTCCCTCTGATGACATTGGAACTAACATAGATGGAATCATCGATCGACTTTGACCATGTATCAGATCTAGTTCAACTAGGTAATATATCTACTTGCTTAGTTTTTGAAATTCCATATTGTTATCTTAATTTGTACTGTATTTGTAATGTTGACTAATTTCAAGTGATTTTCTACACATATCAATATAGGGCATGTTTATGCAATTATTGCAGATGAAGAAAATGAAGAGGGAATAGACTATTACTTGTGTCATTGTGTTGAGGCCAAAAAGAAATTGGAAGCCCTAGTTATAGATGGAGAAAACATTGAATACCCTACAGGATCAGTTGTTGTTACTGGAATGTGGCCTAGAAGGTACCCACATAAGAGTGTTAAACATTGGCTGTTTGAGGAATTTGACACACATCATAAGATTCTTCATTACTCAAACCTTGTTGTGGAATAAAATGTTCATTTGAGAAAATATGGGGATAGACCTTTGAACAAGACCTTGTGGAAGGTCCGTGAGTATGAACATGAGGCAATAGTTGACACAATAAAGAGTAGAGAAAATACAGATGGTTCATTGGATTAATTTGTAAGTATATGCACAATGGTTCTTATTAATTTATATTTGTATCCACGTAAGTTTTTTGATTCCAATGCTAACATCTTATTTTACTTTGTGTATCTGTAGGTAACTCAGTAAACATTGATTGGTGTCCCCTTGCAAAAAATGTAGATTTATGAGCCATCCAAGAGAATCTCAGGCATAAAAGAAATGCAACATCCCTATTTTGATGATCTTGACAAATCTCAATTATGATTTTCAGCCATTAAAAAAGTGTGTATGAAGCTTAGTGAGGGAATTTCAAGTTTTGCATTTGAATTTAACCTTATCATGAGCACCTATGATGTAGACATTATAGGAGCATCTCAAATTTCAAGATATTCTAGATTCATGAGAGGTGTTGTGTGAAATAGGTAACTTGGAACTCATAGTGAAGATGTATGACGAGGAGTGACTAATTTGAGAGATTTCCATGCCTATCTATAAGTTCCTTCAATATATTTTCATTTCATTTCCATTTTGGATGAGCTGTTTCTTTTTTATTCTTTTACTTTGTGTACATCTATAACTAAACTAGTAAAAATTGATTGGTCTCTCCTTGCAGAAAATGCTGATTTTTGAGCCATTAAAGAAAATCTTAGCCAAAAAAGCAATGCAACATCCTTATTTTGATGATCTTGAAAACTCTCAATTTTGATTTGAAGCCATTATAAAAGAGCATGTGAAGCTTTGGGAGGGAATCTCAAGTTACTCATTTGAAGTTAACCTCTAAATGAGAACCTATGATGTATACATTATAAGAAAATCTCAAATGTATGAGTGACATTGTAAAATATCTGTGAGAACAGAGTACCTAAGGCATTGTAATGATATTTATAATTGTAATGACATTTATTGAAATATTGAAATTTGGTGCAGAGGCACCAAGGTTATTGAGCAAATTTGGTTCATGGAATTATTTTAAGTTAGTAAATTGTGTTTTGAGTAAATTGTCAATTGAATATGGTCATATTACATGGTCAATTAATTTATAATGTAATAATTCATGTTAGTTACAAGCTCAACAGCTAGGCATGATTGGAAAGATGTAGAATAATTTCTAAAGGCTAGATTTAAAGCCTCTTGAAGGCTCAGTCACAATGTAATTTTGGTTTAGGAGCACCTACTCTCCTAGTTGGAAATTTCACTTTTTGAAGGTTGATAGGTGGTTAATAGATTAGATTAAGGTATTTTGTATTTATTTATGCTAAATAAGGTCAATCAAGACCATTTAAGGTGTATTAGGGTGAGTTTTTGAGTCTTGGTGGTCAAATGTGCAAAAAAATGCATTCTTACTACAAAATTGTCAATATTTGAATTTGTAGCCTTTTGAAGGAAAATATTTGAATTTGGTTGTAAATGTGCAAGAATGAGGTCTAAGAGTTTGATATACCATTTAGAGAGCTTGGTTTTCATGGAGTTCCTTTCAAAGCCTTTGCTTTTATTGTTCCTATGGTAAACTGCTTGATAGAGTTGGTGGAATTACCTTTCTTAGTAATCACTATTAGTTCAAGATTGAAATTATTATCCTTGAGAAAGTATGACTTGGGAAAAAGGAATTTGATATGGCTATTATTTTTAAAGACTTCAAGCAAGATGCACTCTGCATTGACACCATTCCTCAATATTCACTTGATGGCATGAAGGAATGGCTAAACTCCATGGATATAAAGTATTATGAAAGCATAATGAACTTGAACTGGTGGCCAATTTATTGAAGATGGTGGTTGGAAATTTTTGAATATAGAAGCTAGTGATTCTGATTCTGATAATTCAAAAGAGTTAGAACAAGGATATATGAGTTCCCTCTAATGTAGAAGAGGAATCACAATCAAATTTCATGTAGCCACCATCAAGAGTGTTACAATCCAACAAGATGGAGGGAATTCTTATATAAGGATAATTTTCAATGTTGCAGGTACCAAATTTAATACCAACTACAATGGCAACATTGAAATTCCCTAGTAGTATTTATGTTGAGGAAATTTCCTTTAGATGCAAGAATTCAAGGCACATCAACCATGTGATATAAATGATTAAATCCTAGAGATGATCTGTAGTAATGAAAGAGTCTGAAAAGGTAGAGAGAGCTACATTGGGACTTAGGATAATCTTCAAATTTCAAAAACAAAGTCAATTAGGTTAGTAGACGTGTGGATCAGGCCAACATTTGGTGGAAGAGGAAGAAAGATGACTCGAACTCTAGAGGCCCACCATACTAGATTTCGGTATTCAACCATGAGAGTAGATTAGAGAGCTGATATCATGTATCAAAACATTAAGCATGCATTCTTCCAACTAGTGGAGAAGGAGATGATTACTTTGCTTTGTTTTCATTTGCATAAGCATATCAAGGCATGAAAACCAAGAAGACCAAGGATGTCTAGTTTTATGTGGAGGTAATGGATGTGGTCCAAAATTTAGGAGGGGAAAGAAGGTCAATGTGTGATCTTGATGAAATTGAGGAAGAACAACAAGAGATGGAAAAGAAAAATAAAATCAATATAGAGTTTCAAGGATTTTTGAAGCGAGTAAGAGAGCTATGGGAGCAACCTCATCTAAAAGATTTTGAACTAGAGTTTGATATACCATTTAGAGAGCTTGGTTTTCATGGAGTTCCTTTCAAAGCCTCTGCTAGTGATTTTGATTTTGATAATTTGAAAGAGTTATATCAATGATATGAACCCTCTAATGTAGAAGAGGAATGGGAATCACTCTTCATGTTGCAGGTACTGGCTTTAATACCAACTACAGTGGCAACATTGAAATTCCCTAGTAGTATTTATGTAAAGGAAATTTCCTTTAGATGCAAGGATTCAAAGCACATCAACCATGTGGTATAGATGATTAAATACAAGAGACGATTTGTAGCAATGAAAGAGTCTGAAAAGGAAAAGAGAGCTACATTGGTGACTTAGGAGAAACTTCAACTTTAAAAAACAAAGCCAATTGGATGACCTCTAAAAGATAAGCCCATTTGATGAGATTTGGAGACTATAAGTTAGGCAAGGGTTTGTTGAAAACCCATACTTGAAACTTACCATAACTAACCAAAGCCTAAAACACGTTCAAAAAGGTCTACACAAGCTTAAAATTTCAAGAGATATCACTGCCCCCAAACATTTCTTCAAACCCTAGCAGTAAACCACCATTTTCCACTAAAAAATGCACCATTTGACATCTAGGGCATCACCTAAAAACCCTCTATTCACCTCCCTTGCACAAAAAACTATGCAAACATGTTTTATAACCATAACTAAGCATTTCCATCAAGATATAGAAGCATACAATGGGTGAAAGGCTTAATATGACATTTTAATGCACTCAAAACCCTTAAAACAGGGTATACAAACCAACCCTCAATAATTGGCTTCTAAAATGCACAAAATCACTTGAAATCCCACCAAACCAAAAATAAAATAGAGTTAAGTTTTATTCCCACCAAATTCCATCAAAAATAGAGCACAATCACCTAGTACAAAACCATACAGTTCAACGAAACATCAAATCTGAAAGTGCAAAAGGGTAGCAATCTTTGACGAGGTATTATTCAGATACCATGGCACTTATGAAATATCTATCTAAACCTATGGGATTGTGTTCGGGCCATCTACAATAACCTCTCTCGGTTTTTGTTATCTTGGAGTGGTTTTCTAGTGGTCTCTCATTTTCAGTTGATTGAAAAAGTGTCAAATGCAAGTAGTGGAAAGTTGCAAAGTGGTGCAACTTTCATTCTGCAACTTGTGTGACCAAAAAAACTATTCCAATGCATCCAAATAGGTATTTTTACGCTAGGCTTGGTCCTCTTTTTCACCCAAACAAGCGGAATCACTCGAAGCTATGTTCAACCGAATCGATCCCTTAAGGGTCCAAAATGCAAAATGGCTATAAACTTCATCATGTTGCTACTTGGATACCGTGACACTTAGAAAATTATAGTATGATCCTATGGGATAAAATTGGGCCCCTCTACAATAACCTCTCTTAGTTTTTGTTATCTCAGAGTGGTTTTCCTATGGTGTGTAGTTTTCAATTGATGCGAAAAGTGTCAAATGGAAGCAGTGGAAAGTTGCAAAGTGGTGCAACTTTCGTTCTGCAACTCGTGTGACCAAACAAACTGTACCAATGAATTTGAATAGGTATGTTTATGCTAGGAATGGTCCTCTTTCACACCCAAACACACAAAATCGCTCTGAGCTACGTTCAACCGGATCGATCCCTTAAGGGTTCAAGTGCAATATGTTGAAATAGGCCATTCCATCTATTGTTCAGGCTATGTCTCGATGATATGGGTCTAATATAAGTAGGATAGGGAGTATGAATAAGAAAATAGCATTGGTAAAGGTATTGGAAGAGATTACTAAGGCTTCCCCTATTCAAAATTCAAAATTGAGGCCCCTTAAAAGCAAGCCTAGAAGAGGTGAAAAGTAGAAATTTCTTCAAAATAAGTTAGAATATGTTGGAAATAGGGTGAGGTTGTGGAGTTTCATGTGTTCAAAAGGTCTACAAGGACAGGTGAGGTCAAAATTATGTTATGGAATGATGCCCTCATTGGGAAAACAAGGGTTTTGAATGAAAAAGAGATGTTTGAGGGAGTAAAAGTGGGTAAAGTGAAGAGGAAGCATAATTTGGTGGTCAATTAAGTTTGTGTAGGAAAAAAGAAGAGTGTTGGAATAGGTTTTTAGGTTTATATTTTGGTTCGATGGTTCAATTCGTTAGTTAGGCCAATTTTTTTGGAAGGGGGTTGGGTTAGTTGGTACAAAAATCATGTAAAAACAAAATATAAATATATATGTAGCCTAGAAGCATGCATTAGGATTAGAATATAACATAACATCATATCAACAACAAAACAACCATAAACTTGATTTGCCATTTAAAACATGCATCATAAATATTCATTGTTGAAAGTTGAATTGTGGTAGCTTGATATATAGAGTCTATTTATGCTAGGGTTCAATTTGTATGATTTTGAAAAATGAAGCTAACTGAGTAGAGTTATCAACATTCTTCATAAATCATAAGAATTTTTTTAGTACACTATCCATTTTGATGTCTTCTTACAGTCTCAAACATTATTTTGTATCATTGTTACATTGGTCTTGAGAGTGGTAGCTTAATATAGCTCCACAATACAAAATCTAGTTTACCTCTATAGTGTAACAATGGCATAAGCATATTTTGATTTCAAAGAACCAAAGGGTGAGTGCACAATTGAAGTGTATAAACACATCTTTTTGTAATATCAAGGATGCTTTTTGAAACTTCCATGCATTGCTAATCTAAAAGGAAAAGTATTATACATATCCTTTGCTTAATTGAGTTTTTCCAATCAAAGGATTAAATATATTGGAATATTTTTATCAATCATTTCATAGAATACCAATTGAAAACATGTTTTTTTATTTTAGATAAAGTTGTTTACCATCAATCAATTAATTTATTCAAGACAAACCATGAAGGACAACAATGATCAATGCTATGGCTAACCATTTAATAAGTATACACATGAATAAGTCAAGCATGTACATGTAAGGGAAGCATAAGTAGTCACAAAAACATATGCCTTGAAGTATACACATGAATACATGGTATACACAACTTAATACAAAGTATATGCATGAATACAAGGTATATGCATGAAAATGTGTAAGTCGCAAAGTATACATTGGAACACATGCAAGTCAGAAGGAATACACATACATTGTAAAGTATATACTTAAATACACATAACTCATATCTATTGAACAATGAATTTATAACATGCAAATATGGACACCATCAATAAAAATGATTTGTATTAACCAAATAGCCATGTACACATACATCAATATATGCCGATATAAATATAAAATATAGGTATAAAATAGCCATATAGGCTTATGAGAATGCCATATAGGCATACAATGTCAAATATATCCAATACAAAATATGTACAAAACTTCTATGTAGGAATACAACAAAGGGCTCTGGAATCAAAATTCATTGCTCTCCAGGCTCTCGAAATAAACTCTTGCCCTTTGCTGGTCGATTAGATGGTGATAGGTCTGTCACTCATTTCTACTACACTTGAGGAGTGCTCTTGCTACTCCTACTAACATTATGCTCTTGGTGAAGTTTTAACTGTTACAATTTAAGAAGTAAAGACATTAATATATAGAAATTACATTATAAAAAATGATATATTTAAAAAAAAATCACTTAGGACCATTTCACGATCATTGTCCACAAGAGAAAAATTCACGTCGATGCTGAGGCATGCTCAAGCCCTATATAAACCATCCAAATAGAAATTAGACTACGAATCAATAATTTGGTTTGATTTTTCACTTGAACTAACATCTATAACAACAAATGTAAATTGAAATTTAGTAATTTTCCTCACATCTCCCTTGTTAGAGCCATCAAGGATTGTATAGCAGATGAAACACCGATATCCATTTCCCTCATAACATTTGGAGGTATTTCCACAACCAACATTTGAAAATAAAACAAAAAATTATTTAATCACAAAAAAGTTACAATGGCGATCCACATCATGACTTATAGTGTATGAGATCTAATGAACAAAATTTTGAGTACTTATTAAACTATATATTTCTGATTATCATGCTTACTATTTGCCCTATCAATATCTTGTTCGAAAGGACATTTTTTTAGGATTTTACCCATAGCAACAATCTACTAAATCGTTTGATTAAATGCTTTTGTAGACATGTACGATAAATGTGGTGGCATAGAGAGGGCAACTTGAACTATTTGAAAAAATGCCTCAAAAGAAATGGGGTCTTGTGGTGATGGAATGCCATTACAAAAATATGCATGTCATGGCATTCCATCACCATAAGAACGTATTTCTTTCAGGAATTTTTTCAAAATGTTCATTACCTTCTCTATGGTAAATTATTGCTTACGATTATGCTTTGATAGATATTTTTCCAAGCATCCATAGTTTGTTGGAAAGCACCTATTTTAGGCTTTTAGCCATAGCAACAAGGAAGCACGAGTAGTTTGATAAAATGCTTTGGTGCACATGTATGAAAAATGTGGTATCATAGAAAAGGTGGTGAGCATTTTGAAGAAATGCCTCAAAGAAAGGTGGTTTCATGGTGATGGAATGGAATTCCATCGTTCCATGGGACCACATTTCTTCAAGACATTTTTTGAAACTACTAACTGCCTTTTCTATACTATTGCTTACTATTATGGTTTCATTGATTTTTTCCAAGCATCCATAGTTTGTTGTGTAGGTGCACCTTTGCAAGCACATGCCTCCATGTGAAGAAATTGCATCAAGTTGCTTATGTTGACTTTCTAAACAACTATATATTGAAGTTGAAATTTTGTCATCTATCAACATCTAGTTATTAGTTATGGAATGTGAAGTAATTCTTTGAGTTTGAATGATGTGCAATGCAACGTAGCCAATGATATGAATATAAACTACACAAATCTATTAAGTACAATTCATTAGTTAAACTCTTTATTCTATTACCTTCGTGAAGGTTTGAGTAAATCCATTGGCACTGGGAGGTGTTCCCTTGAAACCTCCAATATTACCCTGTTCAACATCCAAAATCACATATTAAAATACCATTTGTAAAACAATGCTATTAACATGTAATAAATTTATAATTATTTACTAGTTACATACCTCATCGATAGGTGGACTGCAAAAATAAGTAGGTGGAGGGTGGGTGTATCCAATCTCAACACTGTGACCCTGCAATTTAATTAAAATCATAAAACTAAATTAGTTAATATTGCATTTCAAAATCAAAATTTAATAAATTAAATTCAATGAACATGCTAACTTTTACCTGAGTATCAATTCTATATGCATCATGCAAAATGTCAGCTTCCCTCTCCATCTCCATAGCTACATACAGATCCTCTGTAGTAGCCTCTTGAGTGCTGGTGGGGTCATATGAACAAGTCACCCCATAGGATTGACACACATGGATTTGAAGGCCACCACTCGAAGACTTGCCTCCATGGCACTGTAGAATAGGACTAGTATGATGGATGACACTCTGGGTCAAAGTGCTAATTGCTTGCAATGTCTCTACATTGACAGTCTCTTTCGCAATGGTAGGCATAACAACGTGCTCATGGGGCGGCCTAGCGACAACTCTTCTCCCTTGCTGCATAGGATCTGGTTGTGCATCGGGCCTATCCTGAGCTGACCCTCCACCTCTCCCCTGGAAGTCCCTCATATCAAAATAATTTGGAATTTGTTTCAATATGAACTCACTGTATAGTTTCCTAAGAAAATACTGGGGGACTTCACAATTGTTGCATGGTCAGTCATCAAAGACCATGTACCACTTATCATAAAAATGGTTCCTAATCTCTTGGTGGTGACACTAATGAATAGGAAACCTCTTTGCATTGAGGGTAAGATTTTTATTTGTGTGTGGGTTAGTGAATAATGAACACAAATAACCTTTGGTAATTTTTAAATCCTTTAATTTTTTATATGATAGTTTATCTGCATAATATGCCCTAGTCACATGCCCCCTATCTTGCCATCCAGTTATTTGTTTGCTAATTGAATCCACATTTTTTAACATATCTTTCAATGAATTTGTGAGGTTCATTCTTTCTGTGGTTGAACCATTTGGATCACTCAACCTACTAATAAAATCCTCAATTTGTTTTTTGTTGCTCTCAATCTCACTCATTAAAATTTGTTGAGTGCCAGGACAATGTTGAGGGATTGGTGGAGGAGGTTGTTGTTAAGGTTTATTTCAAGTTCAGGATTTTGTTCTTCAAGATTTGGTTGCTCTTCTTGTTGAGGATTTTGTGGGTTTATAGGTTAATTTTCATCTCCTACAAATTCAAAAATTTATATATCAAATATAACCTAAAACTAATAAAATCAACCTAAAACTAAGAAATTCAAAACAAATAGCAAACAATACTTACCTCTCCCACCTCTTCATCATCGTGGCACCATCCTTGCAAAGAAATAGCAACCATTGTTGAATATTTTTTTTCAATCGCCCCTCCTAGAACACAAGTGTGAAAATGAGGGTTTTTGGCCACGGGCAGAGTAGAAGAACAATCGACATAAAATGAATCACTTTCACTTTTTTTTTTTGCTTTTAAATTGCCATAACGTGAGCGCATTATAACATGCTTGTGTTATGAGTTTTCAATTTTTTTTTGAAATTGGCCACAAAATTGTAACCCAACTTCATGCACCCACCCAAGGTTATTCAATTAAATGGTTAGTAAAGGAGATGATTCAAGATGAACTGGTGTTACTAAATTAGGATCAGGTGTAGGAGATTAATCAATATATTTTATATGTCTACACAATATACAATTTTTCCACATGCATATAATTTAGGAAGGTTGCTACATCCTTCAGTCTAATAGAAGATGGTACAACTATCTTTTGTAAGGCCTCTTATAGTATCTCGTTGTATGCAAGTGAAATTTGTATCAATTCCAAAAGTGAGATCTTAGCAAGATTAACACAAAGTTTCTCAACAAGATCATTATCTTTACTCAATCATCACTAGATTCAGTTGTGTTAATTATTCTTTGATAATGAGTTGTTTTAGTATTTTTAGAGGATGATTTTATTGAGATAAAGTCATCAAGTGCTTTATACAACATATTAAAATCATCACTACTAAATGACTCATCAAATGCATGAAAAATATTATAGAAATAGATCCTACATGATTGAATAATCTTACTTTCTCTAAGATGACGAAGATAGAAAAGAAAAGTAGAGATAAGATAATTAGAATAAAAGTGATGGAAAGATGATAAATGTTGATATAGGGATATAAGAAATTTCTATCTATGTTTTGGTTTTCTAATCTAAAATAAAATAAAATTTGTTTAAGTGTTTTGTTTTCTAACTAAACAAAATATTTTTGCAAATGTAAATAGTGTATAACTAAGTCTTTTAAGTCATGCTTTCCGAATGAGAATTGGGTCATTATGAGGGACTTCAATACACCCTTGCTAGAGTATAAAAATTTGGTGGATCTCAAATTCAGTTGGATACTAAGTTGGATTTGATGAACTTTATCAACTCTTAATGTTTGCATGATGTGGACCTCAATGGGGCTACCTACACTTGGTCTAATAGGAGAGTAGGTAATGGTCTCATTCAAGTTAGGATTGATAGGGCTTTAATTTCAGATAACTGGCTGAAGGACTACTATTGTTCATTAAATCCTCTCTCCAAAATTGGCTCAGATCATTTCCCAATAATTTTTATGGATGAGTTTGTGTCAAGTAAGAGAAAATTTCCTTTTCAATTTGAGAAAATGTGGCTATCTCATCCTAAAATATTTAATTGCATTCATGAGTGGTGGAACATAAATGTTAGTGGTCCTACCATGTTTAGAGTGGCTAAGAAACTTGGTGAATTTAAATCTAAGATTAGGACTTGAAACAAGGAAGTTTTTGGGGATATTTTTAAGTCAAAAGTTTCCATTCAACAAGACTTAAGGGATATTCTGGATTGCATCCAGAGAGATGGTTATGTGGGAGATATCCTTCAAAATGAAAATGAAATACCCTCTAAATATCATAATATTATCTCGAAGGAAGAGGATTACTAGAAACAGAGATCTAGATGTGCTTGGATTGCTACTGGGGACAAGAACACTGGGTTTTTCCACCTGAATACCATGAAACATAGGGCCTCTAATTTTATTTCCTATATAATGAAAGATGGGGTCAAAATTGAGAGAGAGGAAGAAATTAAAGGTGAAGCTATTTAGTTCTTTGCTGACCTTCTTTCTACTGGAGAAGATTTGAATGTGGATGCTCAAAATACTCTTATTGAGGCCATTCCTAATGTCTTGGATGATCATCAAAATAAGCTCTTGATGACTATCCCATCATAGAATGAGGTTAGGAAGGAAGTTTTTTCTTTTGAAGGCAATAAGGCCCCTGGCCCAGATGGTTTACCCATGTTCTTCCAAGTGTTCTAGTAAATTGTTACTGATGATATTACTAATGCTATTAAAGAGTTTTTTGGGGCTAGGAAATTGCTGAAAGAGCTTAATGCTACCTTAATTGTTCTTATACCTAAATTTCCTAGTGCTAACTCTTTTGATTCTTTCCGTCCTATTAGTTTATGCAACTCTTTTTACAAGATTATTTCTAAGGTGATCACTTCTAGGTTGCTTGGGGTTCTTCCTATGCTAATCTCTCCTCAAAAAAGTGGCTTTGTTCTGGGCAGAAAGATTCTGGACTCAATAATTATGGTTCATGAGAATATCCACTCTCTTGAAGTTTTGAAAAACCAAGGCTTCTTGCTTAAAATGGACATGGCTAAGGCCTATGATAGGGTAGACTGGAAATTTTTGATTAAGTCTTACAAGCTTTTGAGTTTTCTGAAAGATTTCTACAATTGATATGGGAATTGATTTCTATCACTAACACCTCGGTGATTATAAATGGGTCTCCTTCCTATTTCTTTAAAGTGTCAAGAGGTGTTAGACAAGGGGATCCTATCTCCTTGATTCTTTTCACCCTCATCGCTGAAAGTCTTGGGAGGCTCATGCATTAAAAAATGATAGAAGGTAGCTTGAAAGGTTTGAAACCCTCTTTAGAAAATTTGGTTTGCTCACACCAACAGTTTGTGGATGACACGATTCTTATGGGAAGTTCTACTGTTGGTGAAGCCTAGGCTTTAAAGAGTTGTCTTGTTCTTTATGAGGAGGGCTCATGGAAAAAGATTAATAGGACCAAAAGTTCCCTCTATTTTTTCAATACCCCTGAGCATAGACAAAGGAAGATTGCAAATATCCTGGGCTGTAATGTTAATTCCCTTCCTTCAACTTATTTGGGCCTTCCTTTAGGGTTCAAACCTCCAAACTCCTTTAGGATTTCTCTAGTTGATAGGTTCAATAGGAAATTAGCTGGTTGGAAAGGTGCCGTTTTGAGTCAAGCTAGTAAAGTTTTGTTACTTAAGGCTTCTCTTCAAAATTTTCCTGTTTATGCTCTCAGTCTATTCAAGATCTCGGCTAAGTTTATTGACATTATTGAAAAGATCTAGAAACGGTTCCTCTGGTCGGGGGTTGAGGAGAAGAAGAGGATTCCATTGGTGGCTTGGGAGGGAGTGTGTAGACCTAGGAAGTCTAGAGGCCTTGGTTTGAGAAATGTCAAAGTCTTTAAAAAAGAACTCCTGGCTAAGCAGGTGTGGAGAAATTTTGTGGACATTTGGGAATGGAATTCTATTTGGCGTAGTAAATACTTGAGGGAGGTTGATTCCCTTTAAGATTTTCTCAACTCTCAGAACCTTCCCTCTAGTTATTTTCTATGGAATAATACCATTAAAGCTAGAGACTTGGCTGGAAAAGAAGCTCTTTGGAAGGTGGGCGATGGGCGAAAAATTCAGTCATGGGAGGACAAGTGGATTGGCAAGGAGTGTCTGTGCAATAATCTGATCTATAGTATTTATATGGAGGATTGCATGTCCAGGTTTGGTTGGTTGGTTAGGGATTATTAGAGGAATGATTAGTGGGTTGAGATCTCTTCTATTAGTTAGGATCTTCAACCTCAACAGGTTTTCTTAATTCAATTAAGATCAACTATCAAGGGAGGGAGGACACTTTGATTTGGAAGCTATCGTCCTCTGGTACCTACTCTGTCTCTTATGCTATGGCCTCTTGTTACTTTGGTATTGACGTCCATGCTTGGGAGAAGGTGTGGGTGAACAACCTTATTCCGAAAGTTAATTTGTTTGTCTAGATCCTTCTTCGGAATAAGTAGTTGAATAATGATAATCTTTATAAGAGGGGGTTCTGTTTTCCTAACAGGTGCTATTTGTGTTGTGCTGAGGCTAAGACCTCTTCACATTTGTTTCTCCTTTGTCTATTTTCTTATGCCATATGGTGTAGGATTTTGCAAATGTGGGATCTTAGGTGGGTTTTTCCTGGAACTATTGTGAATTTTTATAACTAATGGAAGGCCCCCTCAAAGAATTGGGTCCTTAATCTACTCTAGAACTATATCTTTTCTCATTTTTCCTAGGGTATCTGGAAAGAACACAATAAAAAAATATTTAGGGATGTTTCTCTCTCAGAGGAAGTGGTTTCTGGTAAGATCACTAGAGCTGTGGTTGAAAATTTAAATCTATTTAACAACAAGTTGAAAAGTAAAGGTAAGGTCAGTATGCAGGAGTATGATTGTAGAATTGTGGGAGCATGGAAGATTAATGTGGATATGTTTAATATGTCTAAAAGCATCAAGGATCCTAGAGATGGCATATTTTGGAGTCTTCCTCCCCTTGGCTGGGTCAAAATCAACTTTGATGGTGTGGCCAAGGGAAATCGTAGGCCTGCTAGGAGTGGAGGGGTGATAAGGGATGAGAATGGTTCTTTCATTGCGGCTATTGTGGTTCCTTTAGGCACTTAGACGGTCAACCACATGGCTAAAGCCTCTACTATTTTCCAGACCTTGAAGTTGGCTAGCCAATTAAAGTATAAATATGTGCAGATTGAAGGGGATTCAAACAATATTATCCAATGTCTAAAGGGCTGCTAGAAACCATCATGGCCAATGCAAAATTGGATAGATCTCTCTAAGGAAATTATTAATACCTTTGAGAAAAGTTATTTTACACATGCCTATTGGGAAATAAACATGGTGGTGGACTTCTTCACCAACAAAGGTGTCAAAACTTTGAAAAAGGTTA
Organism: Sequoia sempervirens; assembly: GCA_007258455.2. Lineage (NCBI taxonomy): Eukaryota > Viridiplantae > Streptophyta > Pinopsida > Cupressales > Cupressaceae > Sequoia > Sequoia sempervirens. The sequence continues at coordinate 204,048,539 of VDFB02058242.1, read as the reverse complement.
TGTGGTAGGGGCAGGATGAGTTTGAGGCTGACGTTAAAGCCCTGCTGACGTATGATCGTGCTCACAAGAAGGTGCAATTTCCCATTCCATTGAATGATGGTTGAGTGTCCTCCCCTACAGTCTCGGGACTACGTTTTAATGATTATTTTGAGTTGGCCAAGGGGTAATTACCTCATCCCCCAGTTGCATGTGATTATTATCGCATGCTTTTTGGACATTTTAGGAATTTATATCTATAGGGTTTTGGACTATTCTATTCCTGATGGTGAAACAATGGGTGATGAAAGTCGTAGAGTGGAGCTAATAAGTAGTGCATAGTTGAAGAGCAATCCAAAGCTATGGAAGAAGCTACAGAATGGTGGCATTACTATTTTTATTGAAAAGCTCCATGGCTGGGACCCGAAGGTGTAACTAGGGCTTTTGAGAAGGATTGGAAAAATGGTGAGATAAACCTATTTGGTAGACATGTTGTTATCAATGAATAGTTGATTGTTGAAGTTACTAGCCTCTCGATGGAGGGCATAAAATTCTCTAGGGATAGGAAGCAATTTGATGAAGTGGTCAACAAGTTCCCCAAGTTGAAATTTGAGAAGGAGGAGTTACGTAGGACCTCCAGAAGCTACTATGGCACAAACACAATTGTTTCACATTGGAGGAGGGTTTTGAATGTACTGATGGAGTATGCCACTTTGGACGGCTGTTATACTAGATTTTTGGGGTATCACTTCATTCTGCTGAATCATTTTAGGCACAAGGTTAGGATTTCTTTACCTTTTTATCTAGCTTCTTCTTTGAATACTAGTTTGAAGAACCATAGATAGAACCCCATTAGGTATTCTATTCATCATGAAGGACTCCTTGTCCTTATTTATGATCATTTCAAAGCCATGCCAACTCTGCCTCACCAGCCTCTGTCACCTAAGGTTAGGGTTGATGAAAAGGACAAGGGTAAACCTAGGGATTCTACTTTGAAAAAGGGGAAGAGAAAAATGTTGGAGGACCCCTCCTATGATGTGAATAAAGAGGAGTTACAGCTGGAATTGTTGTCTGAGTATTCCAGCCATCCTATGACTAATAGAGAAGAGAGACCTCGCTTCCCTATGCACCTCATCGCAAGGGATCATTATTTTAAGGAGGAATGAGAATTTCCCACTGATGTGCTTGCAATTGACTGTAATGAGGTAGTGGATAACTTTAGGCTTATGAGATGGGTGTTCTTTGAAATTAAGGAAATTAAGTTAAATCAAAGACCCATGAATAGAAAACTAGAGAAAGCCACTGATGACAATAACAGAGGCAGTGGAAGTGATCGGGCTATTGATTTATGGACAAAAGAGGAGAAGAAGTATATGATCAAACACCTCAAGAAAATGGTGGAGGAATTACAGGATTTCAAAGGAAATCATGATGGAAAGCAGGCAAACATGGAGGAGCAGTTGAGGAACATTAAAAGCTCTATCCACAAAGTGCTGATTATGAACCACAAAATTTTAAAATCCACTGCATCGACCATGAATACCATGGTGGAAAACTTGGAAAAATACCATTAGGTAAAAACTGCTATTTTTTCTAAACTTGGACAATGAGGATGGGCAGCCAGATAGTGGGGGGCTGAGTAATAGGACTAGAGCAAACTTGAAAACGAAGGTTGACCAAATGTCAGTCAACATCCAGGAGATCAAGAAGTCTGCTCTCAACATGAATAGTCTAGAGCAGGAAGTGGCTGAGATCCTTCAGAACTTGGCCTAGAGGCTCGTTGTCTTATGGCTTTTTGTTAGTTTTTTTTCTTTAATGCCCTAGTGATATTGTGTGTTCCTCTTTGTGGGATGTTTCCTATTTTTTTTCTGTGCTCTGTTAATGTTTTATCTTATGCTATTTTACTATTAAGGGTTTCAGAATCCCTCTAAAATTGTTTGTTCCTTAATAAAAAACTAGTTAATTAATTAATTAAATGCAATAAAGATAAATAATCTTTGCAAGTGTAAGATGCATTGGGATCACGAAAATATTTAATGTGAAAAGGGAATCTAGACTAATTATTGAATTAACCTAGATGAATCCTTCCTCCACTAAACATTGGAACACAAACCAATGATTATGTTATGTTTGGTTGACATCCTCAAGGGAGTGCCAAGATTCCTAGGTTTTGTTCCTTTGTTGTAAATAGGATAAGTTGACAAAAGTGTGATTAAGTTGCGAGTGATCCCACAATAGTGGTTTACAATTTTTGGCCAAACTAGACACTGAAATTATTATTTTAAACTAAATTTTCACATTCGGGCACCTATAGCGGCTAAACCATGAAGAATTTGAAGATGATGCAAAATAAATTATTGTCACATTTTGTCTGTAGATTCTAAATTTTTTTTTTCAAAAATTTTGGAATCAGATTGCACTTCTTTTTCCATCTCCCACGAAAACTAGTTTTTTTCAAAAAACAACATTTTTAAAAAGTGACGCACATTGTATAACGCATAACTATTTTTCCTTGAAGGATAAAATTATAATTCTTTTGAATTTAGATTTGTAACTATGATATCTAGTGCTTCCACTTGGTTAGAATTTTTTTTTTTTAATACTTTTTTCTTTAATCAAGTTTTGAAGTCAAACCAATTACAATTTAGACATAGCATGACCATATAACATATAACATTTTTTGTATATATTGAAATTCTTTTTTTTCTTGTTGGATCAAGGACTTCAATATCTAGTGCATTAATATTTTTCAAATTGTTTTTGATAATTTTCTATTTTTCCACATGTGCAGAACATAGACCTTCATTTTCGATGAAAAACCTATGTTTAATAAAACTAAAAAAAAATACGTAATAAAACCAAAACATATTAAAATTATATTCATTGGATAGCTCATTATGAGGACTACCTAATTCCAATTGGGTTTGTGAAGATTCATCCATTTTCATCCTCAACCTGAGCTCCAAAGTGCCAAAATTTAGGGTTTTTTTGTGTCTCAGGGGGGGATGAGGAATAAGGGGGGTTCGAGTGAACCCCTAGGGGTTTGCTCGAACCAGGGTTCATTTGAACCCCCCTTTTATAAGGGGTTTTGTTGGATTTTTTGGTGGGAAAAAATTAAAAGGGTTCACTCGAACCCAAGTTCTAGTGAACCCCTAATGGGTTCGGTCGAACCAATAAGTTCGTATGAACCCCTAAAATCAAGTTTTTTTTACCATGCATTCATTTTTTGTGAGTTTTCCTTCCTCACTTCAATTGTAAACCACTATTGTGGCTTCACCCTTGCCTATGTGACACAAATCCCTAATTTAATTAAATAAATAAATACACAAAAAACCAAACAATTTACAAAAAATAAGACAAATCTAGAAAAGGTAGATGGTGAGGAATATATCACCAGAACCTAGATATTTTTATCCAAGACATAAGTGCATTGTGCAAATGTGCACCGCACTAGGGTCCTGAGGGTACTATGTGGTCCTATTGAATATTTGGTGATTTTTGTGATGATCTTCTTTGATGATTTCTACTATCTTTCATCTTAGATTTGAACCTACATAGGCAGAAAGGATAAAAGGGGTTGTATATATATAGGAGTTTTCCTTGGTCAAACCCTCCTTTTGGTATTCTTACTTCTAAAAATAGAGCTAATTTGACATAAAACAATAGTGTGTACTTTGAATCTTAAGTGTGTATAAGAAAAGAGAAATGAAAAATAAAATGATAATCAAAATCCTACTTAGGTGTGTTAGAGTGGATTTCTATATCTCTCAAATGAGACAATGCAAGATCCAACCCAAGAGAAAGGTTATATTCAAGGTAAATAAAGAAAAAACAAGTTACCTCACTTTAGTGAAGCAAGGTGATCAAATATTGAATGTGAGGAGAAACTAAAATGACACCCAATAGTGATGAAGAGGTATAAGATTATCATAAGTCAATAATCCTAACAATTCTACAACACTCTTGAAGCTTCAACTAAAATAACAAGAGCAAGTAATAATAACTATTATTCACAATTGTAGAGTTGAATGTTCATTATGGTAGGGCTTTACTGTGGTATTCATCATGTGCCTTTGTTTGATAAAAAAATATGTTAAAATAGAGAGCAATAAAAGTGACCTTAGGTGTAGGTCAACATCTATAAATTTGAATTTAGGAAATGTTAGAGCACACCAATGGCAAAATCGAGGCCATGTTGAACAAAGAAGATGCCAAATTTTACAAGTGTCCAATTTTTTTGCACTAATTAGTGAGATGCTTGCATTCCACACTAGAGTCCATGTGTTATGTTCTCATCAAAGTGATAATGACTAGTAAGGGGTTTGTTGACTTAGGATTCACTCAAATTTTCGCATTGAGTAAATCTTTTGGGTATACAATTTCATTGGTATGGTTTTTAGGGTAAAATCAACATATCTCTTGAGTTGGAGGTAAGACCAAGGCTAGAAACAGTCCTAAAATGGACTATGGGAGTGGAAACTAAAGAAAGCACCAAATAGAGCATTAAAAAGATATTTTTCTATTAGGGAGCACATTTACAATGCTACAAGTATAAAGGACAATTAAGTAATATCTAAACCAAAAAATATTAATGTAAGAGGGAAACTATTTGGAAACATGTAGTCTATAGTTACTTTTCCACCAAGGACACTAGAATGTACATGGTTCTATAGCATGACAAAGATAATATTCATAATTAAAAATATGTGATAGTGCTAGACAAAGACAATAATGCATGACACTATATAAATAGATCAAGAAAAATGGTATCCCACCAAGTTAGTAGTCCCTTTGTGATAGTGAGTAGAGGCTATAGAGAGTAGTGTTATGAGAGTTTACATAAATGATAAATGATAAAAAAAAGGATAAAAAGAGAGATCAATAGACTTTTAAATCTTGAAAAGGGCTAGAGATAGAAAAATGATTAATGATAGAGCTTGAGTTGTCTAGTTAGTACTGTCTAGTCATGAAAAGATGAAGGCCATGAGTAAAATTCTAAGATAGTAGTAAAATACCAACCAGATAGTAGTCATCAAGGGACAATTTGATACCTTTAAGGTTAAGTATGATAGAAATCAGTGACTTATATAATGTATCATGAAATGAATTAAGGTAATGAGTTCAAGATACTATTTTAAATTTGATGAAGTTATAAGGACGAAGGCAATAATGAAGCACAAAGAGATGGTAACTAGCATGCATGTAAAAGGTAAAGGCCTATCATATCCCTATATATAGTAAAAATGGTGAAGATATCAAGATAAGGATAATTTAATGAACTAAAAAAGTGTGACAATGCTAGACTAAAAGATCTTCTATGCCCTCCTAGGGCATTAACTCATTTTCAATCCTTTTTCATAAGTCCTGAAAAACATGCAAGTAAGTTTATAGTATTTTGGAGGAGTAACAAAAAATTATGAACAAGTGGAGATCATATGTAGGAGAAATTTATAAGAAGTTTCAATAGTTGAAAAGTATGTAAGAGTCCTTCTAGAAACATGTATGGGAAATGAAATGAAGAAAAATATGTGTGGTTTGGGGGGTGATCCAAAATAAACCTATCTTCCTTTATTTAATTAGGAAATGAGATTCACTCGATGAATTGATTATCAACCCTTCGGAATGAATCAAGTCAAAGTGGGAATCTTTAGATTTCCTTATGATTGAAGGACAGGGGTGAAGGTCAAACAAAATTTTGGGGAGAAAAACTAAAAATAGAAAATCAACACCAAAATTCAATCTAACACTTAAAAAAACAATATTAAACTCAATGTACTGATAGAACCAAAAATAAACACCAAAATTCAATATAACACTTAAAAAAACAATATTAAACTCAATGTACTGATAGAACCAAAAATCAAATTGCAGATTAGAGAAGGGTAGAAACATGTGTACTAGTCACCAAAAGTGCTTTTCTGAAGAAAATTTGGGACTCATTTTCCCATGGGATAATGGCTCCAAGTTTAGGGACTTTCTATAGCTTTCAAGAGCCTTTGATATATATCTAAATATTTCAATTTTCCTAGGTTTCATAGTTGGAATGTCATAAATGACTTTTACATCTTAGTTTTCATGAGAAGATGATAATTTTGACAAATTTTACAACTTTGAAAAGTTTGTGAATCTTTCTCTTCAAAAGGTCTTCAAACTTTCTTCCACCTAGATCTACAATCACACATGAAAGAGATAAAAAATATTTGTTTTGGGTGAATAGAGGTTTTCCTTGGTCAAACCCCATTTTGGTAATCAAACCTTGAATTGAAATGAAACATGAAAGAGGGAATGAAGAATGAACAAAGATATGTTACCACTCAACAAACCCTTGAATGAAAACTTGATAAATGGAGATCTTAGGAGGTCTACAACTTGCATGAAAGGGTTGTGGATCTTGACACTTGAATCTTGCTTGAAATGATGCCTTGAATGCTTGATTTGATCATGAAGCCTACATCACATGTTAGCTCCAAAAACATGCATAATGCAACAAGACTTTAACATGATGATTAGATGTTGAATACTACAATAAAACTATGATATTTCTTCTCTTGAATTCCTTTAATTATAAACTTTAGATCTTGTGAAGCCAAATAAAAATTCTAGGTGAAACATAGTGAAATAACCTTGTATTTATAGGTGTGCATCCTTAATTTCCCAAAATTCAAATATCACAAGCCGACATTGAATTATGCATTTTAATATGTTAAAATACCACCAAAAAAATAATTTAAATTTAGGTCTTAAGGTTTAGGGAGGGTGAATGGGTCCTAGGTCCATAAACCTAGGACACACATTTCTCAATGTGAAGTGTTATTTCAAAAAATATAATTAAATAGGCTTGGGAAATGAATTAAAGGGCCAATTAAGGAATAATTAAACTCAATTAACTAAAAAGGTACCAAATAAGTGTGTAAATGTAATAAGGCACATTTAAAAACACCAAATTAAGGAAATATTAAGTCCAATTTTAAATAAGAAGGTCCTAAGTTAATAGATTATTGACATAAGTGGTGATATTTTGATAATAAATAGTCTGATCAATGATTTCTTGACTCTAGAATAAGTATTATGGAAGAAGGGAGTGTTTAATTTTTAAGTTGATTATTATCCTTGAAATTTTTATTTTGTATGTCATTTTCTCGATTATTATTAATCATGAGTAATTTTGACACCATTTTTTGGTTAAGTAGATAGTTGAAAATTTGACCAGTGTTGATCAAGGGGTCACATAATTACTTCCCTTATGTTATTCTTGTGAATTTTTGAGCTTGTAAAGGACATGAGATCTAACCTTTCGTTGTGTGGTAGGGGTTGTGTGTATATGAGAGTTTGTTTTATTAGTCTCTTGAGTCACATTTTTAATGTGATTACTTATTTTATATTTAATGAAGTTCTTATGTGGTCTTAATGGTTTAAAAAGTTTCCTAGGTGGTAGGTTTATGGGTTAGGGGTCTTTTTGTCCCATAAAACCTCTTTAATATAGTTGAGAACCTACTCTAATTACCCATTTATGAAAAGTGGCAAAGATTGGAGTTGGTTAGGTGGTTGGAAAGTTATGGAAAGGTGGTTTTCTTTCCCCTTATATTTATTCTTTCTCCTTGTGAGGAGAAGGGGCTTTTTCTTTTTGTTTTTCTTGCCTCTTGGATGTTTCCAATTTTGGGGAAGGAAGTTCCATTTTACTTTGAGAGCTCATGCCATCTCTTGGAGATGAAGGATGATTGTGAAGAAGAAGGAAAGGAAGAGAGGGCTTGGATGGAGATGCTTCCATATTTTGGATATTAAACCTCTTGGTAAGGTATATCCCTTTTTTGTTGGATCTTTGTTTGATGTAAAAGAGAATGTTGGAATGTATTTTCTATGTTGTGAAATTCATGGTGAATCCTTGTGCTTTTCTTTGAGAATTTGAGTATGAGAAGTCCACCTTGACTTTAAAACTTTGAGCCATAGTATTTTGTGTGTAAGGTGTGGAAATCATAATATGTGAGTAATATTTGTTGTAATGTGTTAAGAATGGTCATGTGAAGGGTGTGTTGCATAATCATTAGGAAACCCATGTGTAAACCATTTTATGAAATTGCTATGTGACCCCTAGCTCGGGGTGGATTGAATTTCAATCCTATGGTAGGGTGGAGAACTATTGGTCATATTGTTTTTTTGTTGATTCTCTTTTCAAGTTTACATGCTAAAGCTAGGGATCATTTGGGAGTTCATCAAACTAAATATCAAAGAAAATAGATAAGGGATTTATGAAATGGGGAAAGTTTCAAGTCTACATGAATGTGCTATGCATTATAAAATAGTTGTGAGGAAGATATTTAGTTAACTTTTTCATTGTTTAAAATGCATATACAACTTAAGGAAAAATTAAAGAACTCTATGTTTGAATAGTGTAAAGGGTTTGGTTAGAAATAATCATGTTATCAATATATTAAAGAAGGAAATTGATTGTGTTTGACTCCTATGCCTATGTGTACATAACATGTATCTTATTGTATGTCTTAAATAAATGACAAATTTTTGAAATTTATTTCCTTACATCCATAATTTAGTAACACGATTTCAATCTATCTTGTAGCAAACAACATTTTCATTTTGGAAACAATAAACCCCTATACCTGGTATTTACAAAATAAAGAAAAACTGAAAATTATGATTTGGATGTAACTCCATATATAAGATTAGTTAGAAAAGAAAACTATATATATAAAAGCATTTGTATTTCATTTGAATCTTTTATATATATATAAACTAAAATATATATATATATAAACTAAAATATTAAATAGTATAATAGTTCTAAGTTTTAAAAAACTATATGTTTTTGTTGTGTATTGGAGCCCTATGATCGAATAAAATATTTAAACCAGTATATACATATACCTAATTACATATATTAATTTTATTTCATTCATACTTTTGTATCCTAGCAATTTAAAATGTAAATTATATCATATGAATATTAATGTTAATTAATCCACATTAAATATATTAAAATTAAATAATTATTAAAGACCGTATTCACATAAAATAATGTCTAACTTTATACTTGATAAAGCCCACATTATGTCACGTGAAAGGCTTTAAAAGGAGTTTGCATATAAGTTTTATTAATAAAAGATTCAATGGCCAGGTAAAATAAAGGATTATGTATTACGTAAAAAATAATAATAAATAATAAATAAATATATTTTGTGTAAAAATAAATAAATAAATGTATGTTATGTATAATATTATATTGTTTCTGGTTATTTCTTCTCTGTTCAGGATGTATATGTGTATTTGTGTATTTTTATCCATCCTGCAATATTGTGAACGTTTTACCTGCAAATAAATCTAGAAAAAAAAATAGGAAGGGGAAGTTAAAAGGTGAAATAAAATCTTGAAAATCCAGCAAAAGCCAATGAGAAAAAACAAGAGAATGTGAATATTTTAATAGTCACAAATTAGTTGCGAAATTAAAGAGTAAACATTAGTATGAACTATCTTTAATATTCAATATTGTTTTAAATTGTTTTATCTTAAGTTTAACTTATACATTTGGAAAGATGAAGTCATAAATAAATTGGGTAAAATTTGTAGAAGACACAAGTTAAAACAGATGAAATTTATTCAAGATTGTAAAAGTAGATTATACTTTATTAGTATAAATTTGGGATGTTTGATTTTTAATTGGGCTAAAATTAAAATAAAAGTCAAAATATGAAAACCCAAAAAAAAAATCTAAGTTTAAAAATGGAATTTGCAAATAGAAGATGCAAATAAAATTTCAAGAAGGAAAAACCAACTTTAAAAGTTACAAGTTAATTTTTTGGAAATTAGTTTTTTTGTCAATAAATAAAATATATGAAAAAGATTATCAAGTTAAACCTTAGAGTTATTAGAACATTAAAACCTAAAGAATGTTACGTAGTCAATAGGAAGTGAAAAAAAATAAAAAAAATCTAAATATATTAATTATAATGTTATTAGTTGATTTAAGTTATGAATTACATTAATGTCTTAGATAATTTAAATAGTTGTAATTAAATGTATCATCATCCAATTATTGTTAAAATTTAAATATAGTTAGATTGAGATATAAATAATGTAACTCCTATGATTCGCTAATGAAATCAGGTAAAACAAATATTGTTAATACTTTTTTCTTTGTAATAGATCTTAGCCATGAATTAAATCTGTATTAAATGAAATGTATTCTTAAATGCGCTATTTGTATAATACTTTTGCATAGATTAAATATTTTCTTCAGTAATTAAATGTCATTTTAATTTTATGTAAGTCTTGTCCATTCTCATTCCACCTTCATTCATAGTGCAAAGCCCTTAAAATAGTATTATTAGCTTAATGTTATCACTTGCGATAGGGTTGTGATATCCAACTTCTCTAGATTGAGTTGTACAACACAGGTAAATACTTCTAAGGTAGGAAAAAATATATTCTTCATTAAGGCCTAGTTAAATGAAAGAAACAAGGATCATGTCAACTCATAGGAGGAAGTTCTGAAAAGGAGATTACCTCCTAATGAGGTCTTGTGTAGTCATATAGAACACATATGATATCGTCATAGTTGATCATAAGAAAGAATTATCACATATATAATGGATAAGTAATCTTGACACCATCAAATATACAAAAGGAAATTTTCCCCAAAAAAAGTCTTGATTGTGTTCATTTTAAAAGGAAAATTTTGGGGTTTAGTTAGGTTAAGAAGTGGGCATGATATCTCAAGCAAGAAAAGGGACATTTATTATCTTTAAACATGTCAAACTTTCTCTCCAAGGTTGATATAGATAAATACTATGCCTAGGTCAAATTTTTATCAAGTTCTTGTTACTTTAGGCATAGTATGGTAATTAAAATGGGTATATTATTTCAAGCTACAAGCTAGTTATGTAACTCATACTTAATTTCAGGCCGAGGGCAACAATGAAACACTTTATTTTTCATGAATAGAAAAGAATTTTAGTCTTATTATGCCATTAGAACATATTTTCTCAACAAAATTCAATATTTTTTCCTTCTCAAATCTATTTCAAAATGTTCAATATAATGATCAGCACACGTTTCTACAATTCTCATGTAAATCCTATAATGTATGTCTCATTCTATCACCTTTAGGAAGAACAAAATTTACATTCTTTGTAATTTCTAGGTTGAGTTGATGTAAACATTGAATAGTTAAGAAATAGTTGGATTATTGAGCATTTGTATGTCACAATAGTAGTATAGGTCTTGAAAAAAATTTGATGCATCACCCATTAGCATTTTGATTTCATTTCATGTGTTTTCTCTCTTTTTCCTTAGTAAACAATAGTAGCATAGGTTAAATTAGGTGAAGTACTAAGTGAACCAACATTCTTTCGAAGTTGATCTCAAGCTAATAGAGCCCACAGTCTATGAGATATATACCATGTTTCATTGGATAGATCTAAGCCAAGTGCTTAGCAAGGGTGTATATCCAACTGATGATAATATCCACAAGCATTATTGATTATTATTTGCATTAAAGGTGCAACCAAGCTAGGAATATTTTGATTGGTGTACTAAAAAGAATTAGAATCTACATAATCATTCTAGAGCATCAACATTCTTGAAGAGTATTGTCCTTGATCACTTTTGCAACTATAAAGATGGTCCTCTGAAGAGGATCATGCCAAGAGAATACAACCCTTGTGATATGAAAATCTCCCCTAGCCTTTTTTAAATGCTATAAGTCCTTATTCCAAAGAAAGATTAGTCAAAAAGAAAATAAAATTATGTAATTAGCAAGATTAGATCTGTGCCTTATAGGATTGGTGAACAATTGTAAAAATGACCTAAACCAACAAAATTAACCAAGAAATTTAAGCTATAGATTTACATAGAATATAAGGTAGAAAACACATATAGAATACAATTCTTTTTCAATTAGATCATCACAATCAACATCATATCAAATTTATTTCTTTACATCAATTATAAATATATTTATCCATTGCATTTAATTTCTCAACTTAGCATTTCATTTTTAATTATGACTTATAATTATTGTATTATTTTTATTAATCCAAATTAATTATTACTCACATATACGCACCATAATAAATTAACCTGAATTAAACTTGAAGAATTTTTTTATTCCACTACAAATAATTTAAAAATCTAATACCATTTTTAATTATCAAACCTGCCTCCTATGTAGATAAAAAGTTGAACATACTGAAGAGCTCTCTATGAATATCTATACCAGCCTCTATTGCGTGCAATTTCGTTGTTGGTCAACTTTAAATGCAAATAACAGGGGGTTTGATGGTTGAACTAGTATGATTAATATTACCATGAAAAAATGGTTTCTGCAAAACAATAATTAATAACAGAAAGGACACATGACAACAAGATTGACACGAATTTGCCCCAGAAAAATTCAATAGTTAAAAATCTAGTAACAAAGAGGGAAGCCTACAATGACTATGCTTAAACCAACTACAAGCTTCTTTATTTATAACCTATGCTTTCCCTAGCTGCTGTTGATTTCTGCCAGTACTTTTCCTGATTTGCTGACTCAAAATTAAATTATAAATGCTCTCCTAATTGTAGGAGTTACTCTTCAGGGCATAGTATTGGATGTATATGATCCCAAAGCTAGGCTACAATGAGGATATGCAGAAATCTTGATAATGTTAAATGATCTTCTGAAAGAGTGACTGTAAATAGTAAGCAATGTTTCGTACTTTCAAGTTCCACTGATGATACATTTCTGTGCTAGCTGCAGAGTATCTGGAGTCACATGTATACATGCTAACTTATAGTACTTAATAAAAATGAACTTCAAGTTTGAATGACCTTCAAATTCTATGATATTAGGATGCTGACAAGAAACAGGGGTGGCTTGTAATGAGTCAATGACAAGAAACAGGGGTAGCTTGCAATGAGTGAAGTTTTGTGAAAGGATAGCTAATGATGGAATTAAGCTTACCTTAACAGTTAAAATAAATTTAGACCTTTGTTAGAATGCATGAACTATAATAGAATACAGTAAGGAATGAAATTCCATTAATCAAGAACGCAGTAGATGCAATGAAGAGGATATAGCAGTAGTACCCAAATACTACATCATTACATTATTTATTGTAATGGGAAACATACGGTGAGACAAAACTACTGAAAAGAGGAAAATCTTATATACAGTATATTGATCAAAACCCAGTGAATTAGAAAATGGCAGGGCAATAAGAAATTTCTTCAGTCTTCACCAAATTCACAATTGATAAGACCTTACAATAGTAAGTTTTTCAGCAACTTTTTCTATGACAATCTCTGTATCAATCAAAAACCAAATTGATTTTATGCATATCGTATACAGAAATACCAGTAAAATTAGTCACTCTATCTGATGATGGCTGCCATTCGCAGCCATGACCGCGATCTGTATCACCTTAATCCACCAGCAGAAGATTCCGCTCTCAACAGGTTGAAATGTTTTAGCAGTCTCAGCAAAAGAGATGAAAATCTGCTCCTGATCTCTGAGAGGAAGGCTTGCGATTATTTTGACCACTCCTCCTTCAAAGCTCTTGAAGAATTTCAAATCCACATCCCATAAAGAATCACAATCATAAATTTCGCACCTACAGATAAGACGTGCTATGACTGGCACACACTTTTTCAGAAAAGAAACACGGTAAAGTTTGGGAATAACTATATCTCCATTTGCCAGAGCGTACAGAAACCTGTGGACTAAAATTTCTAGCCCACGGCGCCAATAAGACCTCTCTAATTCTGAGAAGATTTTATCACTATTTTTCCTTTTTTTCTGACTTCCACTTCCAGTATATGTTAGTCCGACACCAGTAGTATCAGATGTGCTGCTTATTTCAGTTTTGGTTTCTGATAGTTTGCCAGGAATGTCTTCATCTTGAAAAAATTTTTTGAATGCATTTCAAATGCATCCCTTTTACAGAGCTTAATCAAGTCTAACAACCACAAGAGACATTTACAAGCAAAATCCCTCAACATGATAGAGGATCCATGGTTAATATCTCTAATTTTCATCTTAAATTCCTCTAAAAGAGCTTCTCTGCATGTTTTTTGAAAAGAGGGATCTATATCTTCCTGAAAATATCCAACTATCTGGTTCTTCAGTGTATCTTGCATGTGTGGCTCAGGCACATCGTACGGAATAGAGGGGTTATTAAGAGCTTTAGAAAGCATTTCGGATACTATCTTTTCTAAGAGCTCTAGTTCTTCATCCAAATCGGATTTAGATATTTTAAGTCTTTGAGCTAAATCAGCGCAAATATTTACCTGCAAAGATGATAAAAGAGCTCGGATTCTGAGCTTTTGTTCAGGAGTCCAATAAACTGCTTCCAAATATTCCTTGCACGCTTGAATTCCGTCTTCAAACAGTAATAAGGAAGCAACTGGTAAAATGCTTAGGGCGTCATCTACATTGGAGAAAGAAAGGAGTATTTCCCCGCGGTCAGATGAATACAGGAGACGAAGACAGTCGATGTAATTCTCAGCAGAGACATTCGAAGGAAGTGTTACACTGATTTCGGGAGAAGAAGACTTGTCTGGAGACCAGTTTCCAGAAAGCACGACTTCAAAATATCTTGATTTCTTCAAAACTTGAGAATGCAGGTAAATGGGATTACCGCCGTATGCTTGGCCGTCAGAGCAAGTTATCTGCAGTTTGACATCACCATTGTTCTGATCACCAAATTGGAAAACTGGGGAATCCATTGCTAGTTTCTGGTTTCGGTGATTATATTTACGATGCAACCAGGGTATGATTGAGTTGCACAGACGGGAAGATAAAAAGCCCTACTTTGACAATTCTTTTCAGTTCTGTTTCATTTACATTACAGGATCCCCCTGTTCTGCAAATCGTTCAGTGCTCTTTCTTATAGTACGAGATCCTGTTCGTTTGTGAAGTTCAACCGGTATAGTCTTTTTAAGTTTCCTCGGACCCTTCTCATTCCCACGTTCTTTTGTCTCTTCTTCATTTCTCGCCTATGAGTTATATAATCTTGAGAAATGTAACATCTGAGATGTAAAAATTATGTATTGCTGCAATTCGATCATTTTTCTATAAATATATGAAAAATATATAAAATATATGTTGTTTATTAAATATATTGTTTATAGAGTAGTAATTAGTGAATTATTTTTTATCGTAAAATAGTAAAAAATTAATTAGAATTAAAAATTATCTATTATAGTTGAAATTCAATCATGTTTAATATTTATTGATATTAAATTATATCATGTCTAAAATTTTGAATTTGATTTCATTATTTATCTCAACATGAATGTATCTTAGAAGTGTGTTGGAATTGAAATGTACTTCTTGATACAATTTGAAAGTTTCTATCATGAAAGGGCAAGTGCCTTAGTGGTGGAAAGTCTTTAGTAGTCATGAGTAGGTTCTAAGTTTGAGTGTTAGCTCATGCAATATTCTCATTAATATATCTATAATTCTTTGTAAAAACAAATACAAATCTTATTGCAAAGTAGTCGAAAAATAATTAGAACTAAAATATATAAATTGCCTAAAATGACTAAAATAATTCTTGTACATGATGATGTACATACACTCCAAGCTCTTGGGAGCGAATCTACACCTTTAGACTATTCAACAATTTGATCTCTTTTAAGGAATGTTCATTCATTCAATATTCAAGAAAAAATATGTTTCATTAATTACCGCATTTTGATAGGGATGAAGTGTAAAATTTCTATTGACTACTTGATTGATGGAGAGTGATATTTAAGTAGATTGTAGAGAGATGAAACACCTTGTGCATAAAATGTCTCTACATTGTCTACTATCTTTGTATCATGATTGGCATAACAATATGAAATGACTAAATAAAAGAAATATCTCAAAAATAGTATTTTAATCCCAAATTCATAGATTAACAAGAAAAAATAAAATAAGTTCATTTAATATTTATAAAGAATATTAAAGTTGAGAATTAAATCTATCTAATGTTAAGAAAACATGAAAGCTTATGATAAAATTAATATAACATTAATAAAATTATTGGAGAATATTTCTATATTGAAGTAATTGTTAAGCTAGGCACACATACAAAAAATTAAAGAAAAGTGCCTTGCTCTTTTGGCTGGGAAGCAAAAGAGAGTGTAGAACTATTACATCCTTTGCATCATCCTCTCACATGAGGAAGGTCATTGTCACCAAGTAGGTTTATTTGATCACGATAATCAAATCCATCTTGAAAGTCTAGTTGAAATTGGGCCCAATTCATAGTCTAAAAAAATATCTATTGAGTATAATCCCCATACTATTGCACTTGTGTTTCACTTATACATTTTTTTTTACGTTAAGATAAAAATCCAATTCTTGCAAAGACAAAAAAAAGAGAAAAAAAACCAAGTAGGATTTTTAATTAGTAAAGTCAAAGACTTCATCATAGTCAAGTGGTGTTTTTGACCATCCAACTTATTTCCTAGATAGCTTTCCCATCTAAGAGGAATATGTGTCCTCCTAGAAGAGGACATCCCTATTGAAATAAAATTGGCGAAGTGCTTACAAAAATTTATGGAATTGGATAAATTATATAAATAAATATTCTTCTTTAATTGAATAAAATCAAAGATGCTAGTTGCTATGAAATCAAACATTGATTCACATAATTTATTTTCTAACAAAATAAAACTATACAAGGTTTCCTCAAAAAATAATAAGACTTCCTTAATGTATTATACCAAGTGTTTCTCAAGAAAATGGAAATGATCATATAAACAACTCTTAATAATAAAATAATTACCATAATAAAAGCCATGTGTTATGTTCATGTAATTTCTCTATTGTATAATTACTATACCCTAAATGATTATTTGATATCTCTCTCTCAAACATACACATTGAAAAAAATTCAATCTCTAATCCAATTGTTTAACATCAAAGCTTTGTTATCAAGTTATGATACCAATTGATGAGATACAAGGCTTAGAATTTCAAAATTTGTATGTAAATATGAAATTAAATATCTTTAATCTTGGAATTTCGATGAAGATATTTAATGAATTTAAATAAAAAAAAAGAAAATTAAAAAAACACCATTATTACATTATGAAAAATATGATTTATGTGGGGAAACATTAAGCTCTTAGTTTGATGATAAAATTGTAGGAATGCATACAAAATGAAAGTTCCTAATCAAACCAAGGTGAACCTCGTGTGTAGAAAATAAGGGAATTCAAAATAAAGCAACAAATAAAATAACGAAAAATAAAGATACCCATGAACTCAATTATATATTCAATTTGTTCCAATGATTTATTTTGAAATGTGGATGATCTTGCAAAAAAGTTATCTATTTTGACAATATAGTTAGAAAAGGTGAATGGATAAAATGGATGGGAGTGTACCTCAATTAATAGAATTTTGGGAGAAGCAATGGATAGTGGAGATGTGTTGTGAAGATCAATTATGAAGGATTAATGAGAAGACTCCCCTAAGATTGAGGAGATAATGGAGGGTCATAATGGAGGTTGTTAGAAATTGAATTGTTACAATACAATTGTCAAAAATAATAAGTTAATGCAACCATGAGGGATGCATGGAACAAGAGAACTTAGGTGTAATACCCCCATGTTACTGATACTCTTTGCTACTATTTGTTACTCTTATGTGCTAGTGTGATACTAGTTTGTGATGGTGATTAGTTCACTAACTTGGTGTGTGTGGATGCATAGTTTAGTTGATTGCTACATTTGACATTATTATGATAATTTAAGATTCTTTATGTCATGTTTAGATTATTCGATTATGCAATGGTTTTTCCTTAATATTATATATGTTGATGTTGTGATTCTATGATGTTAATTTGATTTCAGTAGTATATTATGATGCAGTAGACTAGTAATCATGTTATCATATGATCAGTTAGTTTAGAAATGTTATTTCATATTTGATATTGTAATTGTTAGAATAGTTTTGGTGAGAGGACAGTATAGCACCACTCGTTTACGAGTGCCCTACTATGCTGCAATTCCTTCTCACAATGTGATGTGTTGATTATATATATATACATGTACATGATCTTGTTTGTATGTAGGAATTGCAGGTACAAAGTCTCGATTCCACCTACTTCGACAGGACAGGGTGAGCATCAAATTACCAAATGGGCATGATGTTGAAACAAAGATGACAAGGAAGTCACCCCGTCCCATGTTTTTCAAACCATCTTGTCTAGTGGTATTGTGCGTCGTTAACCTTTGTTATTTTTGCAAATTTTTATAGTGGTTTGTGTGAGTGTACTGTTGGTATAATTTTACATGGGTGTTTTGTATGTTGTGATTTAATTAATAAAATGATGTTAATAAATGTTTATCATAGTGTTGGAATAAATTTCTATTAAAATATAAAAGTCTTGTGATTTATTTAAATGTGTAAATTAAATTATTTTAAAATTTAGTATTTTGATAATTTAATTAAATTAGCATGTTGAGGATAATTATGAAATAAATTAATTAAATAAATTAAATTGTGTGAATTGCAAGTAAAGCTTGCAAAATCAAAATTAAAACAAAAAGTATTGTTAAATTGGAAAAAAATCAATAAAAAAAAAGATAAAAAGGACCAATGAGTATTGAGTTTGGCTGAAAAGTTGGAATTAAATTAGAAAATTTCTTTTAAATTGGATTTTTAGAAGCTTCGAAAAAGAAAAGATATATTTTTATTTAATTGCAAAATTATGAGTTTGTCATTCACGGGAAATTGACAGAAGTTACAAAAAAATATTGAGTTATGGAAATAGAATTTTTCCTTGTTCTTCTTCTATAGTAAATTATTTTTTAGCTTTTCATTGTTTTGTAAGAGAGGTTCTTCGGAAGAATAATTTAGATTTCAGGATTGGTCAAGATAATCGAGTGAAGAAGTTCTGAACAAAGGAATGAGAGCGCTTCAAAAAGGCCATTGGGATCAAGAAAAGCTTCATTAGATTTTAATCAGCGTAGGACTCTAGGTTCCATTTGCTTCTTCCTTAGTTTTCTGATTCAAAAGAAAAGAAAATAAAAAAATTGATAAATAGGATTTCTGTGAGAAAAGAAACTGTGTGGTTTTAGAAAACTATTTTAGGAAATAACTAAGAACAATATTTATTTTATGAAAATGCCCAATTTTTCTATGATTTGATATGAAGGAAAAAAATTTATTCCTCTGAAACAAATAAATTTTGAGTATACATTCTTATTTATATATATATATATACTTTTATAGTATATATATATATATATTTATATATAATATACATACATCTGTTTGATAATCAGTTTTCCTACAGAAGTTGGTTTGAGAAATATGTACATATATATAGATATAGATATACATATACATATACATATACATATACATATACATATACATATACATATACATATATATATCTAAAATATATATATATCTAAATATATTTATATATATTAAAAATATACAGATTCTTTTTACATATTGTATTAACAAAATTTTGTGATTCATATATGCGTTTGAATCAAGAAAAAAAAATTAGATGGACAAATTTTATTTATTTATTTATTTATTTTTTGAAGAGTGTTGGGGAGGGACGGTGCTGGCCTTCCCCCCACGTACCCCTCTGCACAGTTTTACTGACTACACACAACAATCATTATGACTACTGCGCAACAGTCATCATGACTGTTGTGCACAGTACTTGAAGAGGTTGACGACCTTTATGCATTCAACAAAGTTTTTTTTAATTTAATTTATATATATATATATAGTGTGTGTGTGTATTTTTATTATATATATATATATTTTATGTAATATTTTTGGAATTTTGATTTATATATATATATATTTTTCATTTTTAGTATGAAAAAATATAATTGTGATTATTACGTAAGGAAAATTTTTATTTGGAATTGGAATTTTATTTATTGAAATTTATTACAGAATTAGTTAAAGGAAAAAGAGAGGTCTTGTAATGTAATTAAAAGAATTATATTAACTTTGTGTGGAAGTTATTATGTTACTCTATTTTCTAAGTTTGTTTGACTTCTTTGTTTCCTTGAGTTATCATTTTGACTTTTATAATGTGGGAACCTTGTCGATCTTATGAACCCAAATCTTGGTGGTTGTGATCCTTATAGTTCTAGAGGCATGTTTTTGTTGATGAATATCTATCGTCATTTTATGTACTCTTGAGGTTGCAAGATAATAATATTATTATTCTTTGGAAGGGTTGTACGAGTTGTGTTAAGATTTTGATTATGTGTATAGCGAGATGAGTAATGCCTTGCGTGTCTCTTGTTGTGACTTGTTGCTTTATTATTTATGGTACAACCCTTACTTGCTTTGTTATGTTTTGGGGTCTTAGGGAGAGTGGCTCTTCATGGGGGTCGGCGCCTCAAAAGGAGGAAGGGCTCAGGATAACCCACATAAGAGTAGATTAACAAGTGATAACCTAATAATATAACTTAGGGGGATGGGTAGTAAAAACATATAAGATAATCTTGGATACTTAGTCTATGCATTAGGGCTATCGCAGACTAATGGTAGACTGAGGAGGTCATGGTCAGAAAAGTCATAACCTCGTCCTCATGAGAGGTTGACGGCTCCACATGAGCTACCCTATGGGGCCAACGCCTCAAGTAGGAGGAAGGTTCAAGATAACCATAGATGGGGGCCGATGCCTCAAGTTGGAGGAAGGGCCAGGATAACCCATGTAGGCTATGCGATGACACTCTCCACTAGATACCCTTATGCCTTGTCTCTTGGTTTCCTCTGGAATTGTGTTCTGATTGTTGTTCCTGATTCATTTGGAAATGTTTTATGATTGTTTCCATGGTTACTTGGTTAATGGTTATTGCCTTGCTTGTTGTGATGAGATTTATGGTTTGTGTTTATTACGTTGATTCATGGATGTTGTTGTTTATGTCCTTTCTAATCCTTGATGTTGTATTTAGAATTATTGTAATATGTCATTCTTTATTTGAGTTAGTCTTGCGGCATTCATGGTCGCGATTACTTACTTGTCACCTCTGAGCATGGGGGGTGGGTTATTTACAACCCACGTGGTTGGGTGGAATGTGCTCCATACCCGTTGGGTTCCCCATCAACGTTCATTCTTCTTAGCATTCTTCAGTTGGAGCTTGTAGGGTGAAGCCACAATAGTGATTTACAATTGATGTGAGGAAGGAAAAATCACAGAAAATGAATGCATGGAAAAAAAATTGATTTTAGGGGTTCGTACGAACATACTAGTTTGATCGAACCCATTAGGGGTTCGCTAGAACTTGGGTTCGGGCGAACCCTTTTAATGCTTTCCTGCCAAAAATGCCAACAAAAACCCTTAAAAAAGGGGGGTTCGAATGAACTAGGGTTCAAATGAACTAGGGTTCAAATGAACTAGGGTTCAAATGAACTAGGGTTCAAATGAACTAGGGTTCAAATGAACTAGGGTTCAAATGAACCCTAGTTTGAGAGAACCCCTAGGGTTTTTCCTGAACCCCCCTTATTCCTCATCCCTTCTCTGAGACACAAAAAAACCCTAAATTTTGGCACTTCGGAGCTTGGGTTGATAATGAAAATGGAGGAATATTCACAAACCCAACTAGAATCAAGTAGTCCTCAGAACAAGCTATCCAATGAATATAATCTTAATATGTTTTGGTTTTATTATGTATTTGTTTTATTAGTTTTATTAAACATGGGTTTTTCATCGAAAATGAAGGTCTATGTTTTGCACATGTGGAAAAATAACAGATTATCAATTTTTTTTTGGAAAAATATGAGTGCACTAGATATTGAAGTCCTTGATCCAAAAATAAATAAAAATGGAATTTCGATTTATACAAAAAAGTTATGCGTTATACGATCGCGCTATATCTGAATTGTAATTGGTTTGACTTGAAAACTTGATTAAAAAAAAATATTCAATAAAAAAATATCTAACCAAGTGGAAGCACTAGATATCAAAGTTAAAAATCTAAATTCAAAAGAATTAGAATTTTATCCTTCATGGAAACAAAGTTATGCGTTATACGGTTTGCGTCACTTTTTAAAAATGTTATTTTTTGAAAAAAAAACCAGTTTTCGTGGGAGATGGAAAAAGAAGTGTAAAATGATTCCAATTTTTTTTTAAAAATATTTTTAGAATCTACAGAAAAAATGTGATGAGACTCTAGTTTGCATTATCTTCAAATTCTTCATAGTTTAGCCGCTATAGCTGCCCAAATGTGAAGATTTAGTTAAAAATAATAATTTCAGTGTCCAGTTTGGCCAAAAATTATAAACCACTATTATGGGATCACCCTGTGCCAATTGTTCATTTGTAATTCAGACATTATTTTTACTATGTATTTATCCCACCTATATAGGATATTTCATTGTATTCATTATTGAGCATGTAATGTATTAAACGACAATGTATTGTTTATGAACATTTGTAACCATTCATTTTATGAGATTTGATATAGTTGTATCACGTGATGTATTATTATTTTACTTATGGTTACATGGATGTACTTCTGTAAATGGATTTTGTAATGTTGTTGTATGTAAATTTAGATAAGTTATTTAGCATTATCTTTTATCTTTTCGTTATGAGTTTGTTTTGCGATGTGACCTCACGTGCCCCAGAGGACTTGAAGTTATGATGTTAATGTGCAATGTAAATATGTTTTAATGTTTAGTTACATGTTTACTTCATATTATTTTTAAAAAAAGATTATGTGCAATGTTTTGTCCTTTGGGGTTTGCACGACAGGCGTTACATTAGGACCCCTTTATTCTTAGAAGTTGGTGGAGAGAATGTTGCAACCGTGAGGGATGAGGGATGAGTATTCTTAGGAACCCTTTATTCTTAGAATTTGGTGGATAGAATATAGCCATAATTAAAAAATAATAATATTATTTAATTATTTTAGCCATGTGTGCGGTGGAAAAATGTATAGTAATAAATTTATTTCATTATATGAGATAGAAAAGAGACAAAATAAATAATAGAATTATTTAATTAGTTAAGGGACATTATGTGAAAGGTATTTGATAAGGTGATATAATTATTTTGTTGATTTGGATAAGGGTGTACTAGAAAAATATTATATGTATAATTTTTTTCCCTCTTTGACACAATGTCATAACTAAGTGGCATTGTACTAGAGAAGAATTAAAAGTAGGAAATGGGGGAGCTTTAATGGAAATTTGAAATATTCACTAAATGATAATGATAAAAGTGATGGAGGTCTCTTGAAAAGATGGAAAATGAGAAATATATGTGTCATGATGTATAAAATATTACTTTGAGAGAAATCATGTTGGGATGATGTACATTCCATGGATATGGAACTGATGATGAATAATGATGGGAAATATTTCAAGTGATGCATCTTCGATGACTGAAGTATTATATATTTAATGGGTATGGAGTAAATAAGGATAAAAATATAATGGAAATGATGGGGGGAATTGGGTAAGGATAAAAATGAGGAAAAGTGTTGTTTGAACTTGACCCTTGTCCTTCAATCATAAGGCAATGTGAAGATTCTCACTTAGAGTTGATTCACCTAAGGGTTGATAATCAATTCATTGTGGGGATATTATTTCCTAATGAAACAAAGGAAAATAGGTCCATCACCCCACATATTTTTCATCAATCCATATTAATAAAAAAAACCCTATTTTTCATTGTTTCAATATTTAAATAATGTATTATAATGAGATAATATATATATATATAGATATAGATATATATATATTTATATTATAATAATATATTATAACAATATATAATAATATAAATTATATATAAGATTATATATTTTAATATTATATATATAGCTTGAGAATAATTAATTGTATGCAATCTAAAATAGATATCTATTTTCAATACAAAATGGATATTCATTTTGTATTTTGAAAGTGCATATCTATTATTTAAAATAACACATATCCTTTTTGCTTTGGTTTTTACCAAAGAAAAATGTACTTTTCACCCAAACCAAGTAAAAATTCAAACATTCATTTCACAAATTTGACTATGTCAAATGAGAGTTTTTTCTTACTATCACTATTTGGCCCAACATGATCCTACATGAGCACCCATGATTGCGTCGACACCATACATGATATTACATGGGGTGGTACTCATATTAGTACAAACACTCATTCAATAATCCCATAATGCATAAGAAACCTGAATGTGCCAATGCTTTGCATGCTTATTGATAGTCTTAAGAAGGATTTATTTGATATTTTATTAGAATATTCTTCTTGACCATTTTAATGATGATAATGTGGCATAAAGATGCAATGTTGAATTTGAAATTTCTTAGGGAACTTCTTCACTTATTTGTTCTTAAATGATGAGCCATTGTTAAAAACGAAAAGAAGAAAGAAAAATAACTCAAGAAATGATACCATCAGTGGCTATGAGAATAAAAGTATGTCCTTGAGAAGAGGCTGGGGAATTTTTTTTTATAAGATCCAAACCCCACATGGAAAATCACCAAGGAGAGACTTGGAAATGAAATTTCTAGGCAGGAGCTCAAATCAAGTTGTTATGTTGTTGACATTGAGAGAAATTTTTGATGAAGGAAAAATAATCTTATTCCATGATTTGCTAATAGTAACCCATATGAAGCAATCTTTGGACCAAATATTGAACACTAAAATGTCTCCTATAGGAACCTAAAAGGGTATCTTCAAAGGCAATAGGAATCTTTGATTTTTTAAGACAACAAAGAAGGAGACCATTGTACCATTTGTGATAAAGGATATTAGATAAGATGATATGACCTATTGTGAGCTTATGAATACAAGCTCAATAATTTTTAGATGAAGGATTTGGAAGGGTACCATCACACAAATATTGTAACATTTGGGAGTATCATTTGTCTAAATTAATATAACAATAGAAATAAATGTTAGAATATTTTTTATAAACATATGATTGATATATTATGAATGATGAATTAAAAATTTGTGATGAATCATCAAGAGATATAAGAGAGGCAATGCTCACCATTGCATCCACAAGTTTATTAAATATTTCTGAGGAATAGTGTCAATAGTGAAAGAAGAGAAACACTTTGACATTGATAAGTCCAAGTCATGATAATAAGATAAATTATCTTTCTTTTCCTAATAATATCTAGTAATTTTCCTTATAATCAACCATATATCACTAAAAACATGTTGAATATTGAGAGATGATGTAGCAAACAAGCTAGTAATAAGGTATTTGTAATTTGTAATGCTATTAGTAAATAGGAAATTGAGATAATAAGATAGGGGGATTGGCTTGCCTAAAGGGGGTATTAGTTTAACATAGATACACCAAATCCAATTCAAATCCTAGAATTATCAAAGAAAAAATCCAACCTTTGATCAATATCCAAGGGGAGAATATGATCATCAAGGAATAATTATTGATTTGTAAGAGAAAGTGATGAAGGATCACTAACGAATTTCCTTTTGGAGATAAATTTAAGATCAAATTCCATTAACAATATTACCCACTTGGCAAGGCATTCTGAAAGATCTATTTAGGAAAAGAGATGCTTTAATGGATCAAATTTTATGATGACATACATTTCAACATTAAGAAGATAGTATCTCAAATTATGTGTTGCAAATACAAGAGCTACACATTGTTATTTAATCATAGTGTATTAGACTTCATAATTGAGTAAAGTGAAACTAATATAGTACATAGCACAATATTAACCATTATTATCATGTTGTGTCAATAATGCTATAAGAGCATTAGATGAAGCAGGAGTATAAATAAGGAAAGGAAATCTTGAGATAGTTGGTTCTAAGGTAGGAGGGCTAGCCACATATCATTTTAGATCATCAAAAACTTATTGAGAATCCTCATTTCAATTTAAATGAGAATATTTTTTAAGAAGTTGAGTGAAAGGGAGAGTTTGATCCACTAATAGTGAGATAAACCGATGAATAGACTAAATCTTTCCCTACAAACTATGAAGTTGATAAATATTTTTTAGAGGTGGCATAGTGATTATAGCATTAATTTTATTTGTTTCCACCTCAATTATGTGATGTGAAATAATGAACCCTAATAAATCACAATTATTAACACCAAAAATACATTTATAGGGATTCAAGTGCATGTTGTATTTATGAATTCATTTTAAAAAATGATGGAGGATATTAATGTGATCCTAAAATGAGATAGACTTTCCCAAGATTTCATCAACATAGTCCTCCAAATTTTTGTGAAGTCATGAAATATGAGTTTCATAGTACATTTATATATTGCACTAGCACTCTTTAGTTGAAATTACATTGCCACCCAACAAAATGTTCCCCGACGGTGTAATAAAGTTGTTTTATATTGATCTTGAAGATTAATAATTAATTGATTATATCCAGAGAAACCATCCATAAATGAGGGTACTTAAGCATGGCTAGTAGTGGAATCAATGGCCATGTTGATGTTAGGAAGTGGAAAAACATTTTCTAAAGAATCTTTGTTGAGATCACAAAAATTGACATACAGTCGAATATTGTTATTGAGAAGAGATAGAAAATATATTCAACATACAAGGGAAATAGTCCATAGGGTGGATAAATCTAACTTGGAGAAGCTTCTCAATCTCAACCTTAACTAAGAATGCCACATTGGGATTTATTTTTTATATATTTTATCTTATAGGCTTGACATCATAATATAACATGATATTATGTATTACCATGTTTGGATCCTAGTTGAGTATGATGAAGTAGAGAGATCAATCAATTCATGTAAAATAATAGAATATTTGTGTTTTAGTTAGATTATAGACACTTTATAATTGGGATAACCTTCATAGAGTTAGCCAGATCCATCAAGATATCAACTGTATCTCTAAGTAGAGGACTATGATTTGAAACATTGGGTAGATGAGGGAATTCTTGAGGTGTCTCTTGAGGAGATGAGGTGTCATCTAATAAACAAGTATATTTCCCAAAGTATGCATCAACACTTCAACAATGTGGAAGTATATGAGCATGATGATATCAGGGAAAGTGCTCATAAACTTCAAGGAATTTAACCAAGGATTCATTTGTTGAGAAGATATCAAATGAAGGTGTGCTAGAAACAACACTTGTGTCTATCATTTTAGGGTAGATTAGATTAATTGATGATGTAGAAGAATTTTGAGATTGAGATATCATATTTATATTCAAATAGGGTTGATGAGAGGAATTTACATTAAGATATGGTTGATGAGAGGATTTATAAGTTTCAAAGGGAAGCAAACAAGACCAACCATCAGATCATGTGGATTACGCTCTATGAGGATATTGATACTTTGCTCATTTACACCACAACCATTCCCTCTATACTCAAATTGAGAGAATATGTTAAAACCATGACCATAAATGGATACCATTTCCATTGAAGATGGTGGCTCATTATTAGTGGCCTCATCAAAAGTAGAAGTATAACTACTAGAAATTATAATTTATAGTGTTGAGATTAGATATTGAGAAGAAGGAAAAGATTGTGTAGACACCACCGAAAAAATATTTGGGGTCTCAAACTTTGATGGTGAGAGTTTGTATTCTCTAATGAAGGAATGTGTAAAATATAAGGAACCCCAATCATCACCAAAGAGGACACTCCTAGGTAATTTAAAATATTGATTAACAATATTGATGTTATTGGAACATAATGTGTTAAATTTTGAAGATGGAATCAATTTACTAAGAGACTTAGAAATATGAGGTTGATATCTTATTTTTTCATGTAAGAAACATTCTAGATTTTGATCAGCCTCAATCATATAGATCTTGTTGTTGTAGAAAAATTTCATTGCATGGTGAAGAGTAGATAGGACTTCCCCCATGACATGAATCCATAGTCTACCAAGAAGAATATTGTATAAAAGATAATCAAACATGACACATGGATAAGGGTAGGAAAAGTCACAAGTCCTACCTCAAATGTTAGTGTTATTGTACCTAATTATTTTCTACCAAAATTATCAAATCCATGCATAGAAAGTACCAAGTTTGACGAGAGACATATCTACATTGATCTTATGTAACAAGTCAATGCTACAAACATTAAGGAATTTTTTAGAATCCAAGATCACTTGCATGCAATCACCTATTACATGCAAAAGACATGAAGAACCAAAAAGTGATGTTCTGTAAACCTCTCTGTAAAAATGCATTAAGAGAATTGATTATTACAAAGTGATCAATCCTTATGAAGGAGATCACGAAACCCTAAAAAGGGAAACCCTAAATGAAACCCTAGTGTGCACACTTAATAATTAATAATTAATTAATAAATGTGCCTAAGTTTAGCTTAAGTAATAAAGAGGAATAAGTGACTTAATTAATTAATCAATGTGATGTAATTAATTAAGCATAATAACTTATTACTCTAACACTTAAGATGAACTTAGGAAGAAGCTAAAACACTAGAATAAGATGCATGAAAGCAAAGATGGGTCCCGACAACTAGGCCTGATCAGGTACCCATTTACAAATGCAATATGAGGTAAGAGAAGGAAAAACCCATGGGACAAAACCCCCTTACAATGAGATAACATGCTGCAAAGAAGCACTGGAAGAACTCTGTAGAGTAACACTGAAACTTGATATAGGCAAGCAAGGAAATATTCTTCTGTATACTACTGAAACCGGATGAGAGTCACTGATTGACTCAAGGAATCATGATAAAGCAACAGAAAACCCGATGCCACTGAACACTTGAAAACTCCAAATGGGAACAACTCTGGAATTTATGAAGTAGCAAGCAATTATTGAATGGTGTATTATTGAAAACGAAGTGCAAAGATGCAAGATGCACTCTCCCAACTGCCAAAATATCCAAGTAATCACCAAACAACCCATCGGGCCAAATCTGGACTAACTGATAAACCTGGGATAGATACAGAAAAAGTGCATGGACAACAACATAGGGCTCCTTAATACCTTTCCAACGCCACAAACAAGGCGAAAATTGGACATCGTGGCAAAAAGTTATGAGCCCGGAAGTCCAAAAACAACATCTGACTTCAAACAGCAATAAATGAATGAAAATAGTAAAATACTATAAAATAAACTACACCAAATGAAAGTGCTCAGAACCAGCTTTCCGGCAATATCTCGTTTGCCCAATTTCGATACCGTATGCCCAAGTTATTGCCAAAAGAAAAAAATTGCTCTTTTAGAAAAAAACTAGGGTTAGGAAGGGCAAAGAGGGGCGGGCCGTACGGATGATGTCATCATGACGTCAGCAAAATGCGAGCAAAAATTTTGACGGCCGTCTGACCGTCGGCACAAAAAAAACCCCCCATGCAAAAAGAAATCTGCCCGCCGGTATATACCTCAACCTGTCGGAATATTCGTTGCAGGAACCAGAATATTCTTGCGGATTCCAAAGATTCCCTGGGCTGGACGGGGGCCATTGGTCCTCCATAGGACTGCCGCTGAGGGCTAAGAGCGGCCGGGGGCTGGCGGTGGTTAAAACTGCCGGCGGTGGAGGAGGTGGCTGCCGCCCGGTCGCCGCCACTCCTGGTGGCCGCCGGGTGGCGCGGCGGTGGCTGCCTGCCTTCTGTGTGGGTGGTGCCCAAAAAATTCAAAAAATTCAATTTTTTTATATATTTTTTTGAAATTTTTCAAAAAAAGTGCCTCGATCTACATGCTGGGGAGGCCGTACGGCCCCCCAGACAAATTTTTTTTGCCTCCCGGATCAACTGCACGAAAATGGATGATTTGGTAGGCATTTCTAGGGTTTTGGGATGCTGCGAACGCAATGGAGACGTCCGTTTGAGCCCATTGTGTCCCAAAAAAAATGGCTACCCCCAGATCTTGCAAAAAAGATCCCTGTGGAAACCCTTGCACTTGAAACTCACTGAAAGGCCATATCTTCAGATCACGAATAGGCAGCTGCAGGTCTGGAGCTCTGATACCATGTTAGAATCCAAGATCACCTGCATGCAATCACCTATTACATGCAAAAGACATGAAGAACCAAAAAATGATGTTCTGTAAACCTCTCTGTAAAAATGCATTAAGAGAATCGATTATTACAAAGTGATCAATCCTTATGAAGGAGATCACGAAACCCTAAAAAAGGAAACCCTAAATGAAACCCTAGTGTGCACACTTAATAATTAATAATTAATTAATAAATGTGCCTAAGTTTAGCTTAAGTAATAAAGAGGAATAAGTGACTTAATTAATTAATCAATGTGATGTGATTAATTAAGCATAATAACTTATTACTCTAACATAATTATCTATTATGGATTAAACTATGTTGTATTCTATTTTGATTAATGGTGACTAGAATCATGGTAGGATCATGTTGTTGTTGAATCTTAGAAGAAGGTAATTCATGTTGGTGGAAAACAATATCTAAATTTTTTACATGTATATAATCTGACAAGGTTGCTACATCATTCAATCTAATAGAAGGTAGACCAACTATATTAACTATAAGGCCTCTTGGAGCATCTCATGGTATGTAGGTAAATTTTTTTATCAACTCCCAACGTGAGATCTTAGCAAGAGAAGTACGAAGCTTCTCAACAAGATAATAATCTTTACCCACATGTTGAGGAAGATGAGGTGTGGGAGGAAGAAAGGGTCAAGGAAGTAAAATAGAAGGGGGAGTAATAAGTTTTTATTTAGGTTGTTTATTGTTTTGAGTATTTTATATGTGATAAACTACATGATAAAGAGGTCCTTGTGACATCTTTTGATCAAGATTATTTATTTGATTAAGTTGTTTTACAAATTTTGGAATGTAAGCAGAAGGTTGAGGTGGTTTTGGAACACCTCAAACAACTATAATAGGATTAGCTTGTGGTTGAGGAACATCATAAAAAAATTGAAAAATTATTTTGTGTTTCATATATTCAATTTGTTAATTATTCTTTGATAATGAGATGTTTTAGGAGTTCTAGAGGATGATTTCATCAAGATAAAGTCATCAAGGGCTTCATCTAACATATCAAAATCATCACTACTAAATGAATCATCAAATGCATGAAAATATTATAGAAGAGATCCAAAAATATTGAATAATATTACTTTCTCCAAGATGATGAAGATAGAAGATAGGTGAGATAGGAGGAGAAGAATAAAAGTGATCACAAGACGATAAATGTTGATTTATGGATAGAAGAAATTGTGTTTATGTTTTGGTTTTCTAATATGAAATAGAATAATTTTTTTTTGTGTTTTGTTTCTTAACTAAACACATAATACTTTTTAAAATGTAAATAGTGTATAACTAACTAATTAATTAAAAATAATAAAGATAAAGAAGCTATGCAAGTGCAAGATGCGTTGGGATCACCAAAATATTTAATGTGAAAAATGAATCTAGATTAATTATTGAATTAACCTAGATCAATCCTTTCTCCACTAAAGATTAGGACACTTAAACCAATGAAGATTTTATATTTGGATAATGTCCTCAAAGGAGATCCAAGCTTCTTGGGTTTTATTCCTTTGTTGCAAATAAAACAAATTGAAAAAATTGTGATTAATATGTGAAACAAAACTCTAATTTAATTAAATGAATAACTACATATACAAACCTAATAATTTATAAAAAAATAAGACAAATCTAGAAAAGGTAGACTGAGAGGAACTTGTCATTAGAATCTAGAGGTTTTTATCCAAGATATAGGTGTGTCATGCAAATGACAACACATTATATTGTGTTCTTGAGGGTACTATATGGTCTTGTTAACTATGTAGTGATTTTATTAATGATCTCTGCTAATTTATATAATCTTTCATATCAAATCTAAACATGCATAGGCATAAAGGAGAAAAATGGGTTGTGGATATATAGATTTTTTCCTTGGTCAAACCCTCTTTTTGGTATTTTTACCTCAACAAACAACCACTTTCATAGAAAAAAATAGTGTGTTCTCTAAATCTTAAGTGAATATAAGATTATGACAAGAAATGGAAAATAAAATGATAATGAAAGCCCTACTCAAGTGTGTTCGAGTGGATTTCTATATGTATCAAACAAGAAAATGGAAGATCCAACCCAAGAGAAAGGCTATGCTCATGGGAAATACAAACACAAGTTATCTCAGTTTAGTGAAGCAAGGTGATCAAATCGTGAATGTGAGAACTAGTTGAAATCATACTCTATAGCAATAAAGAGGTACAAGTTGTGTTGAATGAACAAGAAAGCTAAGATGGGGTGAAAAAGTTGTACACTAAAACATCAAAACCCTCATTAAAATTCAAATCTTTATTAGCTCTTAATTTTTTAATATGATTTTGTATGAAAGTAAATCACAAAAAAACACATTGACACCATATATAGTAAAACACTAGATTTACATGGAAAACCCAACAAGGAAAAAATCATGGTGAGGATTAACTTATAATATAAAGTAATTGCAACACAAAATATAATAGGCTCACTATCGAAGGGCTCATAACCCAAAAGAAAGAAGGGATCACTGCGAAAGGCTCACTACCAGATTAGAAAGATAAATATAGAAGAATGTTCCGATGAGAAATCTATCTTAGAGCAACATTAAAGTTCCACCACTGCATCACCAGATCATTCAAAGCATCTCTGAAGAATGTATACACCTTCTCCTTACTACTTCTAGTAGTCCTCATCGTTAAAGCTTGCACAACACTTCAAACTTTAGCACTTCACATCACATTTCACATTACACACAATTCATACACAAATCCTCCATCAACTCATCACTCATACATACCATCCACAACCTTGAAAATAATCTCCAAGGTCGACTATGCACCTCAAACATGAAAATTCAAAGTAGGTCAACATCAAAACATTACTATAGTGGAGAGGAATGAAGGTGGGAAAAATAAAACCTTAACTCTTATGTAAATCCACACACACAAACACCATGCCATGTTTCAAAAACCATTGAAGCATATTCGTAATTAGTGTAAACACCCAAGGTCGGCCAAACCTATGTTAACACCATTAAACATTTAAGTACACGCCTGTTGCGATCCAAAGATGACTCACTGACCAAACATAGTACTAAAAAACAATCTAGAATATTCCAACAACACTTTGAAATCTAACAAATCCTTCACAAAAGCATTCATTTGAAGAATGCAATCATCTTGTACTAGTTGATCTTCCACACACTGCAACACATGAATATAACCTTGTAGATCCCTAAAACTCAAGAAAAAATTTGAGAGAAGATAGATATAAGAAATATAACCACATTTTGAGATACATATGACCAAAAAGCATAATGCAAAGAAATACGAAGAAAAACCATTTCCCCTAGACAACATTGTTTTCACAGTTCACACATTGGTGAACACAAATTCTTATGTAGAATGATCTAGAACAAGAAAATATATATATAACACCTCTTACCAATGCTAATCAACATATCTAAACCACACAAGCATAGCTTCAATACTAAAGAAATTTAGAGCAAAACAAAGAACACTACTCTGACATATGGAACACCTCTTTGACACAATGTTTCCTCTTTTATTCAAATTTTCTCAAAAGCACTTGGAAACCAAACACCAAAAACATTATCTCACCATATAAAATACTTTCTCACCACAACCAAACCAACTATAATACACCAACTCAACCACACTAGAGGTGGAAAATACATAAACACATGCTTATCAAAGCGTCACTAGAGGTTGACACCAATGAGACTAATTTAATGAAAACATAATGCAACTAATCAAGAAATCTCCATAGGTTGACATCAATGCAACAACATAGATTGGTTCACATCAATGAAAACAAAAACTTACAACAATCTCCCCCTTTGTCTTTGATGGCAACACATGATATGATAAATTGATAATAACAAAAACAACAACTCTAATCACACCACTCCCCCTAACACAAGCATCTATCTTTTCCAACACTTTATTTTTCTCCACCTTCATAATTTTTTTCAATTAAATATCTCCCCCTTTGACATCAATGGAAAATGGAAACCCATACCTTCTTTTCTTTGAGCTTCCCCTTTGACATCAATCACACATATATCTACTCTCTGCCAAAGGCAGTGCCTATAAGGGACAACAATTGTTCTCACTTTCCACTGCTATATAGCTTCCTTTTCTTTTACTACACTCTCTTTTCCTCACACCTTTGCAATATTTTCATTTCACTTATTTGCACCAACCAACAACCACTGCTACTTAATCTTTTCCTTATTTTTCTCATATCCTTTTAAATGATTGACAAAGGGAAACATTTGCATGCCACAAAATGAAAACACTTATTACCCTTGACTGTAAAAACCAACAATGACATTAACTAACCCCCCTAAGAGGTATCCCCCAACATCAGTCCAGAATAAGGAATGAATCTTGAAATCCACTGGAATGATGCATAACCTTATGCATCTAATTTCAATAGGAGGGGAAATAACCCCTAACTTCTCCCAAAGATACTTAAATGTATCCTTAGGAAGATCCTTTGTGAAAATATCTGTAACTTGATCCTTTGTAGCCACATACTCTAGTTTTACTTCATTCTCTGTAACCTTCTATCTCAAAAAAATGATATTAGATTGAGATGTTTTTTGTCCTTGAATGCATTACCAGATTCTTTGAAATATTAATATCACATGTATTATCACATAATATAAAAATTGGTTCATCATATTGCACTTAGATATCCTTCACAATTTTCTTCATCCACAACACCTATGTGGAACAATATGTTGCTACAATGTATTTTACCTCTATAGTAGATAATGACACTGAATCCTACTTTTTTCTCAGCCAAGACACCAATTTTATTCCAAGAAAGAAAGCACCTCCACTTGTAATTCTTCTATCATCAACACAACCCACCCAATCTACATCTGCATAAGCAATCAAAGAGAAATTAGTGTCCTTTGGATACCATAAACCATGTTCTAGAGAGCCCTTCAAGTATCTGAATATCCTCTTTATTATTTCCACATGTGACTCTTTGGGATCTTCTTGAAATGTATCCACAATAGAAACTAAATGCATGATATCCGTTCTAGTAGTAGTTAGGTATAACAATCCTCCAATCATTGATATGCACTTTCTCTAATCAACCTTAGGAGATTCATCATTCTTTCTCAACTTGCAATCAGTAACCATGGGAGTGCATAGTGATTTAGAGTCTTCCATTCCAAACTTATTCAACATTTCTTTGATATAATTTGACTGTTAAATAAGATACCTTTTCCTGTCTGATTAATTTGTATCCAAAGGAAGAAATTCGTCTCCCTTAAAATTGACATTTCAAACTCATTTTTCATTTTATTTGCAAATCTCTTCCACATTTCCTCATTTCCATCAAAGATTATATCATCAACATACATAACCACAATCAAGATTTGATGTTTCTCAACTTTGAAGTAAATATTTCTATTTGTGGTACCTTTATTGAATCCCTGATGCAACAAGTACCTATCCAATCTTGCATACCAAGCTCTAGGAGCTTGCTTGAGTCCATATAATGCCTTATTCAATTTGTAGACCATATTAAGGTTATTTGATAAATGAAAGTCTTCTGATTATTCAATATAAAATTCTTCTCGGGTATGTGTAGGATCATGATGGGCCAAAAAGTGGCAATATGATGGGTATGTGGCTGACGACTTTTTTTTTACCCAAAATTGATGAAATGAAAAGGGTTTTAAAAAGAGACTCATATTTCCACTAATATAAATTATGCTTTTCTTTGAATTTAATAAGTAATTATTATTCATTTTCTATTCAAATTACAAATAAAGTCCTGATTGATAGACTGATTGAAAAAAAATCTATAGCTTTCAAACGGTATCACATTTTTTTAATCCAAAACATGTGCCACATTATATGCTTCTTTATATAGTATAGGATTAAAAAAATAAAAATTGAATTTCATGAAGTTTTGACAAAGTTAAGGTGGTCAGGCAAACGAGTTTTTTATATTTTTTAAAAGTTGTAATAAAATATTCATAATTAATTATTTAATTAGAAAAAAAATTACAAAAAAATATGCATCACATCAGTACACGAGTCCTCTAATTATATCTAAAATATTATAAAAAATATTTATCATTTTATTTTGGTTAGGGTGGTGAGACAGACACCTACTTATTTTTTCCTTGAGATTTAAGTACTACTGCAATGAAATTTCAAATTTT
This sequence comes from Sequoia sempervirens, assembly GCA_007258455.2. Taxonomy (NCBI): domain Eukaryota; kingdom Viridiplantae; phylum Streptophyta; class Pinopsida; order Cupressales; family Cupressaceae; genus Sequoia; species Sequoia sempervirens. The sequence continues at coordinate 204,012,446 of VDFB02058242.1, read as the reverse complement.
CACCAAATATATTTTGTTTTAAAACAAACCTAGTAGTTTAGAAACTACATTCAATTTGATAAAAATTCTATTCTTACATATTTTTGAAATAATATAGATAACTTATTCAAATTTTAACGCCAAGTTTCCTAACTCGGATTTTTCTAATTTTTTTGCCACTTAAGGGCCTGCTTTTTCCATGATGATCCTGCACATACCCTCTCCTAAATCACCATTCAAGAATGTAGACTTCACATAGATTTGATCAACTTTGAAATCTTTATGTGCTGCAAAAGGGAAAACATTCTAATAGCCTCCATTCTTGCCACTACAGAAAATGTTTCCTCAAAGTCTATTCCTTCCACTTATGAGTAACCCTTACACACAAGCCTTGAATTTTTCTCACCACTTCGCTATTCTCATTTAGTTTGTTCCAAAATACCCACTTAGTTCCAATTGCATTCTTTTTTGTTAGTCCTGCCCAGGACAAGTTCCCAAGTCTAATTCTTCTCAATCTACAATAATTCTTCTTCTATAGCCTTGATCCAATATTCATCTTTGCATAATTCAATCATTGTTTTAGATTCATATTTGGAAAGTAAACATAGATTTACCTATTCTTCTATCATAGTATACTTTCTTCTTTTCAATACACCTATGATTTTGTCACCAATGATGTGATCTTTAGAATGATTATTCTGCACAAACTTAGGAGTCTTATGGATCCTTTCTGGAGCTTCTTCCTCTTCAACCTATACTTCTTTTTTCTTACCTTCATCTTTTTCTTCTTCTTTGTAAAAGGAATCATCTAATTCATATCCATCTATCACCATTGAAATTTTATGTAATTCTTCATCCACTTTGACACTTGCACTTTCAATAATCCTTTTTCAGCCTCTTGTTGTAGCATTGGTAAGCCTAGCTTCTTGTAGAGTATTCAAGGAAGATACCTTCATCAGATCTTTCATCAAACTTTCCTAAGTTTTCTTCATCTCTCTTGATATAGCATTTGCTTCCAAATATGCTAAAATATTTGATAGTAGGATTTCTTCCATACCATAACTCACACTTGGAGTCTTTGAACTATTTTTCCTTGCCTATGCTTTGTTAAGTATGTAGATTGTAGTATGGATTGATTCTCTCTAGTAGACTTTTGATATGTTTTCTTCTTTCATCACTGTCCTTGTTGCTTCCTAAACTACCCTAAATTCTTCCTTTCAACTGGGTATGTGTAGGATCATCATGGAAAAATAGGCCCTTAAGTGGAAAAAATTTACAAAAGTCAGAGTTAGGAAACTTGACGTAAAAATTTGAATAAGTTATCTATATTATTTCAAAAATATGGAAGAATAGAATCTGTAGAGAATTGAATGTAGTTTCTAAACTACTAGGTTTGTTTAAAAAATAAATTATATTTAGTGAAAATTTGAAATTTCAATGCAGTGGTACTTAAATTTTAGGGAAAAATATAAAGTAGGTGTCTGGTTGACCACCCTAACCACAATAAAATAATAATATTTTTTTTATAAGATTTTAGATATAATTAGAGGACTCATGCCCCAATGTGATGGATATTTTTTTGTAATTTTTTTCCAAGTAAATAATTAATTATGAATTTTTTATTACAACTTTTTAAAAAATATAAAAACTCATATGTCTAACCACCTTAACTTGGTCAAAAATTCATGAAATTCAATTTTTATTTTTTTAATCCCATAGTATTTGAAGCATAGAATGTGACACATGTTTTGGATTCAAAAAATTTGATACCATTTGAAAGCTATAGATGTTTTTCAATCAGCCTATTAATTAGGACTTCAGTCATAATTTGAGTAGAAAATGAGTAATAATTAATTATTAAATTCAAAGTAAAGCATAATTCATATCGTTGGAAAGCTAAGAATCTCCTTTAAAAACCCTTTTTGTTTCATCAATTTTGGGTAAGAAAATAGTCATCAGCCACATACCCATCATATTGCCACTTTTTGGCCCATCATGATCATGCACATACCCAACTACTCCATTTTGTTGAGGAGTCCTAAGGGCTGATAACTACCTCTTTATTCCATGATCTTCACAAAAAACATTGGAATTATTGGAGGTGAACTCTCCACCTCTATTAGATCTTAAAATTTTTATTTTTATATCCATTTCCTTCTCAACCATAGCTTTAAATGCCTTAAAATTATCTAGAGCTTCTGATTTTTCTTTGAGAAAAGTTACCCAAGTCATTCTAGAATAATCAGATCAATTAATAGCATGAAATACTTATCACCTTAAAAATGCCTTATTCTGGTAGGTACACAAAGGTATGTATGCACCAACTCTAAAGGTCCTATAGCAGATTGTTCTTTGATCTTGAAACTCTTTCTAACTTGCTTCACAATATGGAATTCCTTACAAATTGCATTGATAGGCTTTATAGTCTTTGGCAGATCTCTAATAGCTTTGAACTAAACTAAGCCTTACTGGGATATTTGTCCTTCTTCTTGTAGAAACTAGAGTTCTAGAGAATTTTCTAATTTCACAACTGTCATCTTAAAACACAAGGTTATATCCTTTGCTACACATTTGTCCTACACCTAAAATATTATGTCACAAAACTTTAACATAAAGAAAATTATATGTATTATTCTTGCCATCAAAACTAATCAAACCTTTTTCACATATCTTAGGAGATGTATCATCACCAAAATTAACAAAACCTCCTTCAAATTTCTCAATTTTAACAAATTTACTCTTGCCACCCATCATATGATTTGAGAATCCATTATCAATGGTCTAGTAGTTCTCCTCTTTAGCATGAAAAGAAATCACCAGAGTTCCTTTAATATTATGACCTACCTCTAGAGAAATTTCCTTCATAAATCTCTCAAAGTTAGCAGAATTAGTTCCAACATTTAGAGCCATGAACAAGCATTCATTATCTTCATCACCTAGATAATTAGATTCATCATCAGATATACTGACATCTTATTTAATATAATAAGTTATCTTAATTGATTTACCTTTATTCTCCTTATGTTTATCATTTGAAGCTTTGACAAGACATCTTGAAATGCAATGACCTATATTTCCACAATTGAACTATTTCAAAGGAAAATTTCTTTTGTATTTTCCAATGCCTTTTCTCAATCTCCTCACAAAATTTGCTTCTACCTCATCAAGATCATCCTGATCTAATTCCTCATTCCTCTCTACTATCCCAAATTTAAAAGTGGTCTCATTATTTGAATCACTTGGAACAAATTCTCTCAATTCAAAAGCAACTAAAGCACCAAACAACTAATCTATAGAATAATTACTTAAATCTCGAGCTTACTCAATAGGAAAAACTTTGATGCTATAAGTTTTAGGAAGAGTTCTCAGTACTACCTTCTTTACCACTTCATCTTCATCCATTTTTTTACCAAGATCTCTAATGGAATTGACAACTTCATCCACTTTATGCACATGTATCTTGTAATTTATCTTCATCCTCTAAAATGTGTAGGTTTTCAAACTTGATCTTTAGATTTTGCATCTTTTCTTGCTTGACCTTGTCATCTCCTTCATAGATACTTTCCATCTTTTTCTAGACCTCACTAGTAGTTTTGTAATTCATAACCTTCACAAGTTTTGTATTAGAAAGTGTTGGGAATAGGATGCCATTTAATTGCAATCCTTTAAACATGTTTCATGTATCTCCTAAGTCCTTGGAAAGTGTTCCCCAACACTAGGATTAGAAAGAGATTAAATTCAAATGAAATGAACATGTAAATTGACGTTTGTAATTATTCCTAAATGATAGGAACATGTGAGGGCATCCAAGAAGAGCTCCTAAAAAATAGGAGCACATAGGGAGCCCACATGGGAGGTGGGACACACCTTTTTTCAATTAATTTTTTGGTGAATTGATAACTCTTATGTAATGCATGTCTTGTTCCTACAAAGTAGGGATTGATATTTAAAATGTATGTGGAGTGGCACTATCAATTTAGTTTCATTTCAGTTTAGTTTAGTTCATTTATGGTTTAGTTATCTTCACTTGCATGTAGGTAGTTTGAGTTGCATGTAGTTGACTTCAGTTGACTTGAGTTGCATGATAGATAACAGGTTGATACTTTTAGTTAACATGGGGTGATCAATCATGCATGATGTTTTCATGAATGGTGGAGAGATATGTTTCAGTTAACAAAGATTGACTTGGACCCAGCTTGGGCACCCAAGTTGAGATCTTAGATTTAACACCTTTGCATGAGAAGATATTTACAAGGCTCGGTTAAGTGGGGCCCATTCTTGGGCACCAAATTTGAGGAGAAGCTTACAAGATATCTTTGAAACCAACAATCAGTTAAGACTTCAGTTTGGGACACCCAAATGGATGAAGGACTTGGTTTGACATTGTTTTTCACGAAAGAACTCTACTTGCACAAGAATGGAATAGATATTTGTGAGGAGCTTTATCCTCTTGTAATTGTCAACTCTTTGGAGTTTACAATGTTCACAATTGTCTATTTATTGCAAAAAGCTCAAGAGGGTTCTAAAAGAGAGTACTTTTGTGAAGCATGGAACAGGATGTGTGGATTCATGCTCAAGGACACATGAGATTTTATTCTAGGTTGTGAACAAGAATTATTGAAGGAAAAAGAAGCATCTCAAGCAAGGATTGATACAAAATTATTGTAATCTTTTTCTAAGGTTAAATAATACAAGCACTATTGATTCTAGTGGTGAAGTTTTTTCCCAAAAGGGTTTCTCCACAGTATATGTTGTGTCACTTCTATCTTCTAGTCTTGTTCTTCTATAATCTTCTGTACATTTCTAGAAATGGTAAAATGAAACTAAATAGATTAATCATCCAAAAAGAAATTGTAAAAAAAGAACACTTAATTAGATCTAAAATCTCATAGTTTTACAAAGTATTAAGCTACATCAAATTACCTCCATTTTCAACATTTGGTATTAGAGCTAACAGTTGGGTAGAGTTTGGGGAACCTTTCTCTTAAAACTTTGAAGGTTTTTTGGCTATAGTGGGAGCTTTTACTATTGTGTTATTGCATATTTTTAAAAGAAGTATGTTACAATGTATTTGGGCTGATGGTTGTAAGACCTGGTATGGCTTGCTCAATCCCTGAAAGGAAAGGTCTAGTAAGAGGGGAGTTCTCCTAGGTGGTAAGGGGAGGGCAGTTGGGTTAAACTAGTTCTTGGGTTAGAGTTAGTGGATTAACCTTTAGTGGTATTTAACACATGGTTTTGTGCTAGTTGAATTGGTCCATGGTTTTGGAGCTCATGGTTTTGAGCCCATGGTTTTGCATGTATGGATAATATTCATTTAGGAGATGGTTATCATGATGCCATGGATAGCTTGGTTACATGTTTCAGTGGGAGTTTTTTTATAGTGATGGTTTGATGTTTTTCTTGTTGCCAGGTATAGCTTGATATCATAGTTCAATGGGAGCTTTGGTAGGATATGGTTATCTTCATGTGATTTGAAGAGGTTTTAACATCTTGTTTCATGGAAGACCCTCAGAGTCTTTGGTAAAGGTGTTATTGTTCTTCCTTTGGAGAGGATGTAGTTCTTTTTGGTTTTGAGTGTTAATCATTTGCTTGGAGCTTCATGATTATGCAGGTTGCATTTGAAGTTGGAATGGATTGATTGGTGGGTGCTCATGGATACTAGAGAGACTTGGGTTGGGCTAGATATTTCTTATGTTAAGAGATATATGTTGGAATAGTTACTTGTAACAAAAGCTTTTTCAACAGTAAAGACCAAGAATCCTACACCTATGAATGGATGAGTCCATCATAGACCTGATGAGAAGGTTTCTATTGTATGAAAAATACAATCTTGTATCCCACTCTTGGTCTACTCGACAGATAAAATGATCTAAGAGGTGTTTCTCGCTTGATATTAGATGCATTATTAATATGTATCTTGTCTTCTCTTAAGCATTAGTATTGAGAAGTAGATGCATGATTTTATGTATTTCCATTGTCCTCCTTGCAAGATCTTGAACTTGAGTTAGTTCTAAGGATTTGGGTAGGAGAGGTATAGGAGATAGTTAGTGGCTTTGAGCATATTCCCTTATGTTGTGGGAATGTTTGGCTAAGTTTGATCTACTTTCTGTGAGAGTTTTACATCTAAGTTTTGCCATGTTTCACTATAAGTTGAATGGTTAGATGTTGATATCCTTTCAGTTTGGGAGTGTTGAAGGAGATCTTACATTACACAGTTTGACACTATGATAGAGGAGTTATCCACGCCATTTATGTGAAGTGCTATTTGGAGGACTTTTTAATGTTGTGATCTTGTTTTCAAATTTGACATTACCTATGCAGTGAGAGCTCTAGAAGGTATATGTGTTATGTATGAGAGGAGCACCTCTCTTGGATTGGTTACACTTTACTATAGTGAGTTACTTCAGAGGTTTATTTATTGCATGTCTATGTGTGTTGTTACCTTGAAGTCTTATTTTGTAGGATGGTGGATATACAAGGACTTGTTTGCAAATTGATATCACAATCTCATGGAGAGCTTGGATACACAGGTTTGGGGTGATCTTATGACAGTGACGTGGTTTTGGTTGTGTACATCATGATGCCATGGGTTGCTCAGTATCATAGCTCAGTGGGAGCATTTGGAAATGATGTGGATCTATTGTTGATTTTGGATAGTTATCTTACAGATAAGTTAGTGCAGGAATCCCATTGGTCTTGAGTCTTGTACTTGATTTATAATAATGATTCTTTGTTTAGAATAATTGCAATGTATAATTTCAAGTGGGAGAATGTTGGGAATAGGATGCCATTTAATTGAAATCTTAAACATATTTCATGTATCTCTTTCATCCTTGGAAAGTGTTCCCCAACACTAGGATTAGAAAGAGATTAAATTCGAATGAAATGAACATGTAAAATGACATTTGTAATTATTCCTAAATGATAGGAACGTGTGAGGGAATCCAAGAAGAGCTCCTAAAAAATAGGAGTGCATGGGGTGCCCACATGAGAGGTGGGACACACCTTGTTTCAATTAGTTTTTTGGTGAATTGATATCTCTTATGTAATGTATGTCTTGTTCCTACAAAGTAGGGATTGATATTTACAATGTATGTGGAGTGGCACTATTAGTTCAGTTCAATTCAATCCAGTTTTAGTTTTAGTTCAGTTCAATTTAGTTCAGTTATGGTTTAGTTATCTTTAGTTGCATGTAGTTAGTTTGAGTTGCATGTAGTTGAATTCAGTTGATTTGAGTTGCATGACTAATGACTTCAATTTCATGACAGATAACAGGTTGATACTTTTAATTAATAGGGGATGATCAATAATGCATGATGTTTGCATGAATGGTGAAGAGATATGTTTTAGTTAAAAAAGATTGAATTGGACCCACCTTGGGTTCCCAAGTTGAGATCTTGGAGTTAACACCTTTTCATGAGAAGATATTTACAAGGCTCGGTTAAGTGGGGCCCATTCTTGGGCACCAACTTTCAGGAGAAGCTTACAAGATATCTTCAAAACCAACAATCAGTTAAGAATTTAGTTTGGGATGCCCAAATTGATGAAGGACTTGGTTTGACATTATTTTTCATGGAAGAACTCTACTTGCACAAGAATGGCATAGATATTTGTGAGGAGCTTTATCCTCTTGTAACTGTCAACTCTTTGGAGTTTACAATGTTCACAATTGTCTATTTATTGCAACAAGTTGAAGAGAGTTCTAAAAGAGAGTACTTTTGTAAAGCATGGCACATGATGTGTTGATTTATGCTTGGACACATGAGAGTTTATTATAAGTTGTGAAGAAGAATTGTTGAAGGAAAAAGGAGCATCTCAATCAAGGATTGAGAAAGAATTATTTTAATCTTGTTCTAAGGTTAAATAATACAAGCACTATTGATTCTGGTGCTGGAGTTTTTTCCTGAAAGGGTTTCTCCATGATATGTGCTATGTCACTTCTATCTTCTAGTCTTATTCTTCTACAATCTTCTTTCTATTTCTAAAAATGGTAAAATAAAACTAAATAGATTAATCATCCACAAAGAAATTGTAAACAAAGAACACTTAATTATATCTACAATCTCATAGTTTTACAAAGTATTAAGCTACATAATTACCTCCATTTTCAACAAAAAGACCACTCAAAAGAGAATACCTTACTTTACCATTGTTCTCATGGGCCTTGATCTCATCATCAATTTATGAACCATTTGGAGGCACAATATAGCCATCTTAAATTGTCTTTCAAACTACGACCCTAGGGATACAAGGAAATCTTCCACCTTGGTCTTCCAAAATGTATAATATGATCCATCAAACAAAGGAGCCTTTTTCTTGTGTTCCATCTAGATCTACCTCAAGCGGTTAAGCTTTCTAACAAGGATCCTTGCTCTGATACCAATTATTGAATGAACAAGAAAATTGAGAAGGGGGGTGAATCAGTTATACACTAAAACATCAAAACCCTCATTAACATTTAGATATTTATTAGGTTTTAATCTATTAATCTAATTTTTCATGAAAGAAAATAACAAAAATAGAAACACATCAACACCATACACATAAGAATACTAGATTTACATGGAAAACCCAATAAGGGAAAAACCATGTAGTGAGGATTAGATCATAATATAAAGTAATTACAATGTTCGCCAAATATAATAGGCTCACTATCAAAGGGCTCACTACCAGATTAGAAAGAAGAAGATAGAAGAATGTTACAATATGAAATCCATATTAGAGCAATAAAAAATTTCCACCACTACATCACTAGATCATTCATAGCCTCTGAATAATGTAGACACCTTTTGCTCATTGCTTCCAGTAGTCCTAATCATTAAGGCTTATAATACACTTCACACTTTCACACTTCACATCATATTTTTAATTTCACACACTTCATACACAATTCCTCAATCAATTCATCACTCATATATACCATCCACAACCTTGAAAATGATCTTCAAGGTCGTCTATGAACCTCAAATGTGCAAATTCAATGTAGGTAAACACCAAAAAATTCTTGTAGTGGATAGGAATGAAGGTAGACCATATCACACCTTAACTCAGACCTAAATTCACACCCACATTCTATTCCATGCTTTAATGAACATAAAAGCATATCTGTAATTAGTGTAAACTCCCAAGGTCAGACTAACCTATGTTAACACCATTAAAAATTTAACGACATGGTTCCTTTGATCCAAAGATGGATTGCAGACCACATGCAATACTCAAACATAAATCTAGAATATTCCATTAACACCCTAACTTCTAGTAAATCCTTTGCAACAATATTCACCTACAGAATGTAATCATCCTATACAACCAATTAATCTTCCACACACTACAACACATGAATCGAACGTTGTGGAGCACTAAAAATAAAACAAATATGAATGAAGAAAGATATAAGAAATATGAGTACATTCCTAGATCCAGAAGACCAGAAACCACATGGAGAAATGCAAAGCAAAACCATTTCTCCTAGACAACACTAATTTCACAGTTCACACAATGGTGAACACAACTTATTTTATATAATGATCTGGAACAAGAAACTCTAGATATAACACCTGTGACCACCTCTGATCAACATATTTGAATAGTAAAAGCATAACTTTAATAGTGAAGAAATATAGAGAAAAACATAGAACACTAATTTGTCATACATAACACCTCTCTAACACACTTTTTCCTATTTTATTCAAATTTTCTCAAAAGAACTTGGAAACCAAGAACCACAAAAATCATCTCATCATGTACAACACTTTCTCACCACAACCAAAATAACCACAATACACCAACTCAACCACACTAGAGGTTGAATATCCAGAAACACATGTTTATCAAGCAACACTACATGTTGACACCAGTGATACTATTAATGACAACATAATGCAACTACTCAAAGAATCTCCATAGGTTTACATCAATGCAACAACATGGATCTATTGACATCAATGACAACACAAGCTTCCAAAAATTTGATCATTAGTCAATAATTCCTAACCATTCTACAACACTCTTGAAACTTCAACCAAAATAACAAGAGAGAGTAATAATAAATCTTATTCACAATTACAAAATTGAATTCTCATTTTGGTATTGCTTCATTGTGGTATTCATCATGTGTCTTTGATTGATAAATATTTATATTTAAATAGTGAGTAATAAAAATGACCTTAGGTGTAAGACAACATCTATAAATTTTAATTTAGGAAATTCTTTAGCTTGCTAATATCAAAATAGAGGTCACAATAGAAAAGGAAAAGGATGAGTCTTACAAGTGTCCAACTTTTTGTGTTAATTTGTGAGACACTAGTGTGGTACACTAGTTTCCATGTGTTATGTGCTCATCAAAGCGAGAATAAATAGTAAGGGGTCCCTTGACTTAGGAATTGACTCAAATTTTGGTATTGAGCAATGTTTTGGGGTATAGGATCATCAATAAGGTTTTTAGGGAAAAATCAACATATCTCTTGAGTTGGAGGTAAGACCAAGGCTAGAAATGGTCCTAAAATGGACTAGGGGTGTGGACACTAGAGTAAGCACCAAATAGAGTGTGATATTTTTCTTGTACCATTAGGGAGAACAATTATATGATGCTACATGTATAAAGGATAGTTAACTAATATCTAAACCAAAAATAGTGATGTAAGAGGGTGACTATCCTACAAGAAAGTACTCTATAGTTTGTTCACCAAAGACACTAGAATGTACATGAAACTATAGCATGAAAATGAGAAAAACCATAAGTAAAAATATGATAGTACTAGATAAATACAATATTGCTTGACACTAGTATACATAGATCAAGATAATTTTTATGACACCAAGTTAGAAGTCCATTTGTGACACTGAGTAGAGGCCATCGATAGTAGATGTTTGTGAGATTTTACATATTTATGCTAAATTATACAACAAGGATAAAAAAGCTCTAAGAGATCTACAGCCTTCTAAAGCTTGAAAAGGGCCAGAGATAATTAATTAAATGATTAAGGACATAACCTAGATATGTTAGTTAGTATAGTCTAGTCATGAAAAGATGAGGGCCATGAGCAACAAGCTAAGATAGTGTACTAAAAGACCTACTAGATAGTAGTCATCAAGGGATAGTTAGATACCTCCATGGTTAAGTATGATAGAAGTTCAATAACTTATAGAATGCATCACGAAAGGAATTAAGGAAATGAGCATGATACTATTTTAAGTTTGATGAAGATATAATGACGAAGGAAATAATCAAGCACAAAGAGACAATCACTAACATGTATGGAAAGGTAAAGGCCTATCATAGCCCTATATAAAGTAAAGATGGTGAAGATGTCAAGATAAGGAGAATTTTAAATGAACTAAAATATATAACAATTTTAGCCTAAAATATCTCATATGCCCTCCTAGGGCATTAACTCATTTTAAAGCCTTTTCCATAGGTCTTGTAAACATGCAAGTAAGGTTATACTAGTTTGGAGGAGTAATGGATATTTATGAGAAAGTGTAGATCATATGAAGGAGACATTTATGAGAAATTTCAATTTTTGGTAAGTATGTAGGAGTCCTAGCATCATGTAGGGGAAAAAAGAGTTTTAAAAAGTAAGAACTTCTTCTCCAACACCACCTAAGAGTCTTTTGTGGAGTCAAATAAGAGAAGCCAATTTTCTAATGGTAATTGGAGGTCAACTTCTAGGTCAAGTAAATAAAAAGGTCATTTATTATCTTTAAACATGTTTGACTTTCTATCCAAGGTTGATATGGAGAAATAGTATGCCTAGGTCCATTTTTTATCCAATTGTTGTTGCTTTAGGCTTAGGATGGTAATTGAAATGGTTCTATTCTTTCAAGCTACAAGATATTTTTGTAACTCAAACTTAGTTTTAGGTTGAGGATGACATTGAAACACTTTATTTTGCATGAATATAAAATAATTTCAGTCTTATTATGATGTGAGAACATATTTTCTCAATAAAATTTAATAATTTTTCCTTTGCATAATCTATTTCATTGTGTGAAATATACTGATTGATGCATATTCTTGTGATTCTCATGTAAATCTTGTAATATATGTCTCATTCTAGCACCTTTAGGTAGAATGAAACATACTTTATTTTCAATTTATAGATTGTGTGATTGATATAAATAGTGAATAATTGTGAAAGTTTTCATTTTCCTTCTTGAGTTGTGAACTTTTCACCTTCCTACAAAGCACTCGTGCATGAATATATGAAAAAAAATTGAGTTGTGTTAAAGAATAGTTGGATAATTGAACATTTGTATGTCACAATAATAGTAGAGGTCTTAAAAACACTTTGGTGCATCACCCCATTAGTATTTTGATTTTATTTCATGTCTTTTTTCCCCTTTCCTTAGTAAATAGTAGTAGCATAGGTAAAATTATGTGAAGTACCAAGTCAACCAACCCTCTTTGGAGGTTAATCTCAAACTATCAGAGCCCATAATGTATGACATATTCTTGTGTTCCACTGGATAGCTAACTGAAGTGCTTAGTAAGTCTGCATACATCCAAATGATAACAATATCCACAATAATTATTGAGTATTATTTGCATTAAAGGAGAAACCAAGCTAGGAATACTTTGATTGGTGCATTAAAAAGAATTAGAATCTACATAATCATTCTAGAGCATCAACATGCTTGAAGAGTTTTGTCCTTGATCACTTACCCAACTATGAAGATGGTCCTATAAAGGGGATCAAGCCAAGAGAATACAACCCTTATGATATGAAAATATCTCCTAGCTATTTTTAAAAACTATAAGTCCTTAGCCCAAAGCAAGATTAGTCAACTAAAAAGTAAAATTATGTAATTAGCAAGATTAGATATGTGCCTTATAGGATTGGCCAACAATTGTAAAAGTGACCTAAACCACAAATTTGACCAAGAGATTGAAGGTACAACTTTACATAGAATATGAGGTAGAAAACACATCTAGAATACATTCTTTTTCAGTTAGATCATCAAAATCAACATCATATCAAATTCATTTCTTCACATCAGTTATAGATATATTTATCCATTGTATTTAATTTCTTAACTAAACATTTAATTTTGAACTATGAATTATAATTATTGTTTATTAATCTAAATTAATTATTACTCATATATATGCCCCATAATAAATTAGCCTAAATTAAACTTGAAGAAAAATTATATTCCACTACAAATAATTTAAAAATCTAATACCATTTTTAATTATCAAACCTGCCTCTTATGTAGATAAAAAGTTGAACATACTGAAGAGCTCTCTATGAATATCTAGACCAGCCTCTATTTTCCTGCAATTTCGTTGTTGGTCAACTTTTAATGCAAATAACAGAGGGTTTGATGGTTGAACTAGTATGATTCATATTACCATGCAAAATGATTTCTGCAAAACAATAATTAATAACAGAAAGGACACATGACAACAAGATTAACACGAAATTTGCCCCAAAAAAATTCAATAGTTAAAAATCCAGTAACAAAGAGGGAAGCCTACAATGACCATGCTGAAACCAACTACAAGCTTCTTTATTTATAGCCTATTCTTTCCCTAGCTGCTGTTGATTTCTGCCAGTACTTTTCCTGATTTGCTGACTCAAAATTAAATTATAAATGCTCTCCTTATTGTACAGTTACTCTTTAGGGCATAGTATTGGGTGTATATGATCCCAAAGCTAGGCTACAATGAGGATATGCAGAAATCTTGATAATGTTAAATGATCTTCTGTAAGAGTGACTGTAAATAGTAAGTGACGATTCCTACTTTCAAGTTCCACTGATGATACATTTCCGTGCTAGCTGAAGGGTATCTAGATATGTATACATGCTAACTTATACTACTTGGAAAACTGAACTTCAAGTCTGAATGACTTACAAATTCTGAGATATTAGGATGCTGACAAGAAAGAGGGGTAGCTTGCAATGAGTTAAGGATAGCTACTGATGGAATTAAGCTTACCTGAACAGTTAAAATAAATTTAGACCTTTGTTAGAATGCATGAACTATAATAGAATACAGTAAGGAATGAAATTCCATTAATCAAGAACGCAGTAGATGCAATGAAGAGGATAGCAGTAGCACCCAAATACTACATCATTGCATTATTTATTATAATAGGAACACACGGTGAGATAAAACTACTAAAAAAATGAAAATTTTATCTTCGAATGTACAGCATATGCATCAAAACCCATTGAATTACAAAATGGCAGGTCAATAAGAATTTTCTTCAGTCTTCACTTAATTCACAATTGATAAGACATTACAATAGGAAGTTTTTCAGCAACTTTTTCTATGACAATCTCTCTATCAATCAAAAACCAAATTGATTTCATGCATATTGCATACAGAAATACCAGTAAAACTCGTCACTGTTTCTGAAGATGGCTGACATTCGCAGCCATGACTGCGATCCGTATCACCTTAATCCACCAACAGAAGATTCCTCTCTCCCAAGTTTGAAATTTTTCAGCAGTGCAAACAAAAGATTCTAAAATCTCATGCTGATCCTTGGGAGGAAGGCTTGCGATTATTTTAGTCACTCGTTCTTCAAAGCTCTTGTAGAATTTCAAATCCCGAATAGGGCTATGGGAAGACTCGGGCAGATTAACTAAAGACATGATAAACGGATGAGTGTCATACTTACAGATAAGACGTGCTATGACTGGCACCCAATTTGTCAGAAAAGAAATACGATCACGTTTGGGAATAACTATATCTCCATTTGCCAGAGCGTACAGAAATCTGTTGACTAAAATTTCTAGCACACGGCCACAATATGGCCTCTCTAATTCTGATAAGTTTATATAACTATTTGTCTTTATTTTCTTACTTCCACTTCCAATATATGTTTGTCCGACACCAGTAGTATTAGGTGTGCAGCTTATTCCGGTTTTTGATAGTGTGTCAGCAATGCCTTCATCTTCAACAAAAATTTTGAATGCAGCTTGAAATGCATCCCTTTTACAGAGCTTAATCAAGTCTAACAACCACAAGAGAGATTCACAAGCAGAATCCCTTATCTTGATAGAGGATCGAAGGTTAATATCTTCAATTTTCATCCTAAATTCGTTTAAAAGAGCTTCTCTGCATTTTTCTTGAAAAGTGGGATGTATATCTTCCTGAAAATATCTAACTATCTGGCTCTTCACTGTATCTAGCATGTGTTGCAGAGGCACGCCGTACGGAACAAAGGGCTTTTTAAGAGTTTTAGAAAGCATTTCGGGTACTATCTTTTTTAAGAGCTCTAGTTCTTCATCAAAACGGGATTTAGATATTTTAAGTCTTTCAGCTAAATCAGTGGAAATATTTACCTGCAAAGATGATAGAAGAGCTCGGATTCTGAGCTTTTGTTCAGGAGACCAACAAACTGCTTCCAAATATTCCATGCACGCTTGAATTCCGTCTTCAAACAGTAATAAGGAAGCAACTGGTAAAATGCGTAGGGCGTGATCTACATTGGAGAAAGAAAGAACTAGTATTTTCCAGTCAGATGAATACATGAGACGAAGATAGTCGATGTAATTCTCAGCAGAGACATCCGAAGGAAGTGTTTCACTGATTTCGGATGAAGAAGACCAGCGTTTAAGCATAGCTTCAAAATAACCTGATTTCTTCAAAATTTGAGAATGCAGGTAAATGGGATTGCCACCGTATGCTTGGCCGTCAGAGCAAGTTATCTGCAGTTTCACATCACCATTGTTCTGATCACCAAATTGGAAAACTGGGGAATCCATTGCTAGTTTCTGGTTTCAGTGATTATATTTACGATGCAACCAGGGTATGGTTGAGTTGCACAGACAAGAAGATAAAAAGCCCTACTTTTCAGTTCTGTTTCATTTACAGTACAGGATCCTCCTGTTCTGCAAATCGTTCAGTGCTCTTTCTTATAGCACGAGATCCTGTTCGGTTGTGAAGTCCAACCGGCATAGTCTTTTTAAGTTTCCTCGGACCCTTCTCATTCCCATGTTCTTCTGTCTCTTCATTTCTCACCAATGAGTTATATAATCTTGAGAAATGTATCGTCTGAGATATAAAAATTATATTGCTGCAATTCGATCGTTTTTCTATATATATATATATTTATTACTGCCTGTTTTTATTTAATTTAATTTTTTCATTTCTTTTATTTTTATAGATATATTTACATATATTCCTGTGTATTTATTTATATAATTCTTTTTCTTGTTTATTATCTTTTTTTTTCTCTTTCTTATTTATTTTTTTCTTTCTTTTACTTATTTCTTTCTCTTCTTTTGTTTTCATTTCTATTTAATTCTTTTACTTCTCTCATTTATTTCTTTCTTTCTTTTACTTAACTCTTTCTTTTATTTGTTTCATTTCTATTTAATTCTTTCAATTCTTACATTTATTTAATTTCAATTTAATTCTTTTATTTATTTATTTCTTTCTTATCCTATTCATCTCTATTTAATTCTTTTAATTCTTTTTTTCTTTTTTTCTTTCTTATTTAGTTTCTTACTTTTTAGTTTTTCAATTATTAAATTTCTTTTAAATTTATTAATCTTTTCTTTATTTTATTCATCTCTTTAACAATTCTTGTATTTTATTCTTCTTTCTTTTTGTTTTAATCTCTTTCTTGTCTTTATCTTTTAATCTTTTGTGTAGTCCTCCTTGTGCTCTGTCAATTTCTTTTGTTAGGTTCTCTAATTTTATTCTTATTTTCCTTTCTCCTTGGTTTCTCTTTAACTTTTTTCTCTTTTTAATTTTAACTTTGTCTTGTCTTCTTGGTTTGTGTGTAGCCTTCTCTCCCCTTTTTATGATCTATTAAAGGTTTTCTAGGTTTGCAGCTATCTATTTTTCTTCTTATGCTCTTTGTTCTCATCTTGATGATGGAAGAGTGTGATCCAAAACGTTGATGTAAAAAATTGTACATAATCAAATACATAAGTATTTTGAACAATACAATATGGATCGTGGAAATTTGATATCATTAACTAAAATATATAAATTGCCTAAAATGACTCAAATAATTCTTGTATGTGATGATGTTCACACACTCCAAGTTCTTGGAAGTGACTCTACACCTTTAGACTATTTGAAAATTTGGATCTTTTAGGGAATGTTCATTCATTCAATATTGAATAAAGAAATAGAATTCATTAATTAGCACATTTTGATAGGGATGTTCAAAGTGTAAAATTTCTATTGACTACTTGATTGTTGGAGAGTGATGTTTAAGTAGAGTGTAGAGAGATGAAACACCTTGTGCATAAAATGTCTCTACATTGTCTACTATCTTTGTATCATGATTGACACAACAACATGAAATGACTAAGTAAAATAAATATCTTAAAAATAATATTTTAATCCTAAGGTCATAAATTAACAAGAAAAAATAAAATAAGCTCTTTTTAATATTTATAAAGAATATTGAAGTTGAGAATCAAATCTATGTAATATCAAAAAACATGAAATATGACAATAAAATTAATATAACATTAATCAAATTATTGGAAAATATTTTTATATTGAAGCAATTGTTAAGCTAGGCACAAATACATAAAATTTAAAGAAAAGTGCCTCACTCTTTTGGCTAGGAAGAAAAAGAGACTGTAGAACTATTTCATCCTTTGTGTCATCCTCTCACATGAGGAAGGTCATTGTCACCAAGTAGATTTATTTGATCACGATAATCAAGTCCATCATGAAAGTCTAGTTGAAATTGGGCCCAATTCATAGTGTAAAAAAATATCTATTGAGTATAATCCCCATACTATTGCACTTGTGTTTCACTTATACATTTTTTTTACGTTAAGATAAAAATCCAATTCTTGCAAAGACAATAAAAAAGGAGGAAAAAACAAATTAGGATTTTTAATTAGTAAAATGAAAGACTTCATCATAGTGAAGTGGGGTTTTTGACCATCCAACTTATTTCCTAGATAGCCTTCCCATCTTTGGTGTGGACTTTGAAGTTACAAAACAAAGTATGTAACCATATGATCAATTAATAATAGAAATATACAAAATAAATGTAGCAATGATGTGTAACTTTGTGACATAGTGTGAGAAGTAGTTTGCTCCAAACACCCATTAGAATAAGGTGGTTGGAAGTAGGGGAATGTGTGTCCTCTTAGAAGAGGACATCCCTATTGGAATAAAAATGGTGAATGTACCTTACCAAAATTTATGGAATTGGATAAAGATAAATAAATATTCTTCTTTAATTGAATAAAATCAAAGATGCTAGTTTCTATGAAATCAAACATTAATTCACATAAGTTATTTTCTAACAAAATAAAACTATACAAGGTTTCCTCAAAAAATAATAAGACTTCCTTAATGTATTATACCAAGTGTTTCTTAAGAAAATTAAAATGATCATAGACACAACTCTTAATAGCAAAATAATTAGTGGCCCTTACACACAACACTTAACAATAAAATAATTAGAGGGGGCAACCCTTTGGTGAAGTGGTGGGGCTTATTGCCTATAGGGCCAACAAACATGGTTCAAATCCCCGTGGGGTCTTTCCCTACTGCATCAAAAATTGAGACTATTTGACCTTGGTTTAAAGGGAAACCCTTTGATGAAATGGTGTGGATTCTTGCCTGCAGAGCCAACAACCAAAGGATCATACCCTTAATATCATACAATTTTATATATGAGAAAAATTATTGTAACCAACATTATAGATAGTAACAATCAATTAAAATAGAATGGCAAAGTGGAAGGGTGTGGGTGGGAAGAGGAGTAGTGGCGGGGTTTTGAAATCTCCTGATGGAGATGGTGAGGAGAGCTTTGATGGAGATGATGATGATGCAACCTCCTTTCATGATGTTCTAGATTTTTGGTTGATTGCAGTCCTCAGGCTTGGGATTTAGGCTCTGGGGTATTTTTGTGGTTGTTTCTGCTTCACTTGGAAGAGGTTGTGGCTAGTGGGCTTGATGGGTTTCATCCTTTGTTCCCCTCTTTTTCTTTTTGGGCTAGGTTTTTTGTTGCTCTTGCATTTGCAAGGACTTCCTTGGCTCATTTTTTATTTTGTGTCCCCTCTCTATTCGGGGCTCTCTATGGTATCTATGTGATTCTTTTGGTTGACTCGTTGTTTTGTGTGGGCAGGAAGAAGTATGCTTTTGGAGGTTTGATACTTCTTGGCTTCTTTGCTGCTGAGGGAAGTATTTCAGAAGATGAAGTCGAGGCTGATGGACTTCTAGGGTGTCTGTGGTGTTGTTGTCTTGTGTTGGGAGTTTGTTGGCTGCTTGTACTAGAGCTCAAACCTCCCTTGGTACTATCAGTCTTCTCTTTTATGAGAAGTTATTTTGGTTTGGCTCCTTATGTTGTGGTTGAGGCTTGGGTTCGTGATGAATGGTGCTTACCTGGAAGCTTTGGGGTTTGTTTCTAGTTTTTCAGCTTTGTTTTGGTGGTGCTTGTTGGAAGTAGGGTTCCCTTGGCTTCTCGTGCAGTTTTGGATCATCATGGGCTCTCTTTTATAGCTATTGGGTACCTTTTGTGATTGACATGGCCCTCATTTTCAAAGGGGGTTTTCGTTTGGGTATGTGTAGGATCATGATGGGCCAAAAAGTGGCAATATGAAGGGTATGTGTAGGGTATCAAATGGTATCACATTTTTTGATTCTGAAACATGCATCACATTCTATGCTTTACATACTATAGGATTTAAAAAAATCAATTTCATGAATTTTTGACCAAGCAAAATGGTTAAACATCACGAGTTTTTATATTTTAAAACAATAAAAAATTCATAATTAGTTATTTACTGGAAAAAAAATTGCAAAATTCATCATGGAACATGAGTCCTCTACTTATATCTAAATATTATAAATTTTTCTTTATCATTTTAGCTGTATTAGTTGGGGTAGTTGAGCGAGACTTTAACTTCTTATTTTTTTCCCTAATTTACAGTACACTGCATTGAAATTTTAATTTTCACCAAAATAGATTTTTCAAAAATAAACCTATTAGTTTAGAAACTTCATTCAATTTGCTACGAATTCTATTCTTTCATATTTTTGAAATAATATAGATAACTTATTCAAATTTTTACGTCAAGTTGCCTAACTATGATTTTTTTGATTTTTTTGCCACTTCAGGGCCTGTTTTTCCCCATGATAATCCTACACATACCTGTTTGTTCTTGGATTTGGTATCTCTTTTGGAGGAGCTTTCTATTGTTGGTACTAACTTGTAAGTTGGTGTTTCTTTTGGTTTCCTTCAGGATCCCCTTATGCTTCACTATGCTCTTCTTCATATTAGGTCTATTTTCCTTTGCAAATAAATCTGTATCTATATGATTTATCTTGAGGTTCTCTTCTTGTTGGCTAGGTTGTTGACCCAGATGGTGTTCTAAATTTGGAGGTTCTTTTCTACTCTCTATGGGTCGAATGGGTTATTTTTCATGTCTAGTTTGAAGACCCATATGATTTTTTGTTATGATCTTTTTTGGCTCTTTGTGGTTGGTTGGGTTATTTTTATTGCCTATCTTTAAGAACTAGGTGATTTTTTTGTTCATGTTCCTCTTTAAACTCCTATTTTTAGGTACATGCTTAAGGATGGTGTGATTTTTTCTATTGATTTGATGGCTTTTCTCTTGGTTCTATAGCCTGTTTCTTCTACAGAGGTGAAGATTGATCCTATTGAGGTGGATTCCTCTTCTATAAAGGTTAAGATGGATATTGTGGGTCTAGGTGGAAGCTCCTTGCTCTGGTTTTATTAGCTATTGTCCCTCTTGAGGTGGGAGTTTCTCCTTTTGAGGTGGAGTTTGTGGTTGCTGGTGATCTTTGGATTCAGTGGAAAAATTGTTCAAGTGATCCTTTCCAATAAAGGGGAGCTATATCCTTCATTTATGGAGTTTGAGTTGGCGTCTTGGTTGGATAGGTGTTTAGAAGAGTTTTTTCCTTCCTCTATTTTGCCTTGTATTTCTTGTATTAAGGTTGAGAATCTTGGTGGAATGATTGTTTTGATTGGGGACTTTTGTTTCCTTCATCTTTTTGGCTTAGTGGTGTTGTTACTGAGTAGATGGTTTGATGCAAATTTGTTGCTTTGGTGCCTGACTATTTCTGGTGATTTTTGCTAATTTCTTTGGGTTCAAGGTCCCAGTCAAAACTTGGTTATAAAGTTTTTAAGGTCCCTTCAAAATCTATTGGTTGTAGCTAGTATTTATCAAAATATCTTCGTTTGATTGCTACTGAAGGGATATAGTTGGTTTGTTGATTATTTCTCTAGCAACTTCATTTCCTTATAAAGGATTTTAGGTCCCTTCAAAACCTTCTTGTATTGGGTTTCGAGTCCCATCAAAATTTGTTTGTCCCATAATCAAAAACAATAAAATAATTAGCCTAATAAAAGCCTCATGTTATGTCCATGTAATTTCTCTATTGTATAATTACTAAATGAATAGGCTATATGATTATTTGATATCTCTCTCTCATACATACACTTGTTGAAAAAAATTAATCTCTAATCCAACTTTTTAACATCAAATCTTTGTTATCAAGTTATAATACCAAATGATGAGATATAAGACTTAGAATAATACAATATAGAAATTTGAAATTTGTATGCAAATATGAAATTAAATATCTTTAATCTTGGAATTTTGATGAATAAATTTGATGAATTTAAGTTAAAAAATAGAAAAATAAAAAAACACCATTATTACATCATGTAAAATATGATTTATGTGGGTAAACATTAAGCTCTTAGTTTGAAAATAAAATTGGAAGCATGTATACAAAATGAAAGTTCCTAATAAAATCAAAGTGAACCTCATGTGTAGAAAATGAGGGAATTCAAAATAAAGCAACAAATAAAATAAAGTAACTTCAAATGGTTGAGTGGGAAAGAGGATTTGAATTTCTTGGGCAGCAACAGGTGTCTGGTTTGAAAGCTATTGGTTCTGGGTTGGGGGATGGCCTTTTTTGGGGATGTGGTAGGTGAGAATGTAGATGATGAATAGGAGGAAGCAGTGTCTAAGGAATGGGGCCCAGAGAAAGGCAAGGATCCAGGTGGAAAGGTGGAATATGAAGGTAAGTTTTCCCCTAACTCTTCTTCGAAGGATGAGGCTTGTGGGTCCAGGTGCCTTGGAAACCAAGCCGAGGACAAAGTTTTGTGGGATCACTCATGGGAGGATCCTAAGAAGAAGTGGGTTTCACTATTTGGAACCAAGCCGGTTGGAAAATCTATTTTTCCCCTGGTAAGCAATATCTCATCCCCTACGAGTGGGAAGTTTGCTATTCTTGTTCTTAACTCTGTAATATACCATAATGTTTCTCTAATGGAGTCATCACTGGTTGGAAAGTTTATGGGTCCACAACCAAATATTGAGGTAGTCAGGGACTTTGTGAATAAGAGATGGAGAGTTAAAGGACAAGTAGAGGTTGTGGCCCTACCTAACGGTTTTTTCTCTTTTTCTTTCTCTTGTGAAGAAGATAAATTGGAAATTCTGTGTGGTGGTCCTTCAGTCATTGGCAGGTCATCTCTGGCTATCAAGAAGTGG
The DNA here is from genome assembly GCA_007258455.2 of Sequoia sempervirens. Lineage (NCBI taxonomy): Eukaryota > Viridiplantae > Streptophyta > Pinopsida > Cupressales > Cupressaceae > Sequoia > Sequoia sempervirens. The sequence continues at coordinate 203,990,003 of VDFB02058242.1, read as the reverse complement.
TCCCTAAAAATGGATTTCTCAGATGCTTCCTTTGGGGATCGCTAGTTCCTTTGGGGAGCTTCTATCCATTGATGCTATGACTTCATCTAGAAAGAGGCTTGTTTTTGCCATAATATGTGTGGGGATTACCCAGTCCTCAGATCTCCCCTCGTCGATTGAAATAGTATAAAAATTTGGAAAATGGACTCAGAATGTTGAATTCGAGACTCTACCCTTTGTGGTTTTACTTGTAAAAATGTTCGGTACTGGGCGAAGAAATGTCTGAATAATAAGCCTAAACCCAATGAGAAGGTGGTCCCTAAGGAGACTAAGATGTGGAAGGTTAAAATAGTGGAGAAACCTCAAGAGGAGGAGAATAGTGGAGATATAATTGAGGAAGGAAAGAAAGATAGTGGAGAGCGTAACCCTAGTCTGACAAAAAAGAAAGACGAGGATTCTTGCAAAGGAACTAATAATATTGAAAATTCTAAAAGAGAGGTTAAATACCCTAACAGAGAAGATGTAGACTTGAGAACTACGGATTCCCAGGAGGAGGATGAAAAAGTAGAAGGAAGGAATGTTGTAAAGTAGAATGAGAGCTTGAATGTAATCCCAGACTTAGTTACTGATAGTTTGGAGGAAACATCCCATTCTGATCAGAGCAAGGAAAGAGGGGTAGAGGATTTTGAGAAGTCTGGGGAGTCTCACTCTCCTAGTCATGATGAGCCTCAAAGCTCTACAAGGATTGTGAAGTCTACATTTGGGAACTCAGTCAGATCTCCTAGGGGGGGAATGATGTTAGCCACTCCCTACTAAATAGAGTTGCTGCAATAGACGACATTATGGATGGGCAAGAGTTTATGGGTCTATAGGATCTAGATCTTGAAGAAGAGAGCCTATACACCAAAGTTGAGAAGAAGAAGAGTAAAAAGGGGAATAATACAGTGGGGGTTTCTACAAGAAATAGGGCTAAAGTGGATGTGGAAATTCTGAAACGTTCGGGCAGGAAATCAACTAAATGGCATAGAAAGCAGGAATGCTTTCAAAACATT